>LNAC01000425.1:318225-428718 GCA_002007465.1 Ailurus styani
GAGCAGAGAGCCCGATGCGGGCCTCGATCCCAGGACCCTGAGATCATGACCTGAGCCGAAAGCAGAGGCTTTAACCCACTGAGCCACCCAGGCGCCCACTCCAGCACCATTTCTTGAAAAGGCTATCCGTTGTCCACTAAATTGTCTATTCCTCCACCAAGACTACATTTGTTTTTTTTATTACACAGTTCTATAAGCAAGCCTTAATATAGTGATTCCTCCTTCTTTTTACTAGTTTTAGGTTTTCTAAACCCTGTGACTTTCCATATAAATTTTAGAATAAGCTTATATATGTCACCAAAAATCCTTGCTGGGCTTCTGGTAGGAATTACCTTACATCTACAGATAATCTGGGGAGAATGAACGTTGTTACTATGTTGTCTCCTAATCTACAAACGGTGGTATTTCTCCCCATTTATTTAGACTCTCGCTGATTTCTTTTTGTCACAGTCTTATAATTTTCAGCACACAGATCCTTTTTTGTTAGGTTTATGCCTAAGTATTTCATTTTTCTTTGAGCAATTGTAAATGGTATTATTTTCTGAATTTTGGTTGCTAGATGTTCATTGCTCAATCGTCCTATTTTAAAATCCTCTGAATCCCTTTGCTTGGGGGATACATTTTGTATTACAACACTCAGATTTTGTTTTGTGGTCCAATCCAAAACACAGTTCTTTTATTAGTTAAATTTTAAGTGTTCACATTCATTAATGAGTTATATTTGGCATTTGAGAACATCATTTTCAGATACTGTAGTTATAGTTTTAATTTTCTTCAACATGTGGTCTGTGCTTCCTTCGCTTTGTGTTTATATTTCTTCTGGTAATCTAGAAAGTTTGCATTTTTTCTATTGAACACAATTATAGTGATAACTTTATATAAACCTTTAATTCTTATTTCCTGTAGATGGGTCTAAAGACTTCCTATGAGGAGAACGATTAAATCAGTAGTAGTATTTTCCTTCTCTTCCACCATCTGATTTTATATTTACATTTTGTAGTATTCACACTTTGTCTTTGCTAGAAAAGTATATAGCTGCTTGGAATAGAAAACTCAATTAACACTGTTTTTAAAAGTAAAACTTTGTTTTTCTCACAGAACAAGAATGCTGGAAGGAGGTCGTTCTTGGCTTTGTTTCACCTGCTCAAAAATGTCATTAAGGACTTGAGATCTTTTCCTACATTTCTGCTATGCTACCCTCAGATGTTGGCTCTTGACTTCATGCTTGCTGCTCTGTGTTTCTAAGATGACTGCTACAGCTGTAGCCATCACACTAGCATTTAAGGCAGAATGAAAAAGCTGGGAGCAGCACCCTGAGTGTCTGTAACGCAAATACATAATCTCTATAACTCCACAGCGTACTTCCTCTGGTGTCTCATCGACCACTAATGTGTAACATGATCATTGCTAGCTATGAAGGAGGCTGGGATGTGACTAATTAGGTGGTATATTATTATTTGAATAGGTTTTCTGTTCTGTCTTATAGGAAAGTTCTAGTTTTCTTCACAAAGATCCCTCACATTTGTGTTTATTCTTATGTGTTTTCTTATTCTCTACTGTTATAAACTTTGTTACCTTTCCTGCTGGTTATATTTTATTTATTTATTTATTTTTAAAAGGTTTTATTTATTTATTTGACAGACAGATACAGTGAGAGAGGGAAGACAAGCAGGGAGAGTGGGAGAGGGAAAAGCAGGGTTCCCGCCGAGCCAGGAACCCAACACGGGGTTCGATCCCATGACCCCGGGATCACGATCTAAGCTGAAGGCAGATGCCTAACGACTGAGCCAACCAGGTGCCCCTATATTGCTAATTTTTAAATTAGCTGTTAATTTTTGAGTGTTGATTATACTGCTTTTTTATTCATTCATAAAATTAAAATCTTTTTCTTTGTTCTGATAGTAAGTTAGGACGGTGAGGTGGAGGAAGAGGATTGAACCTCTGACGCTCAGTAACGAGATGTGAGTACTGCCTCTACCTACAACGCTACTGCAGAGGCAGGCATTTGGAGCTCGCTTAGCCACCCAGGAAGGCCTGGGGGCCTTGACGAGGAGAGCGGTGGAACAAATACCTCCTCTAAGAGTGGAAGAGCTCTAACATTGCCCACAACAGAAGGATGAGAAGAAAAAGCATCACATTTTAATACTGTGTTGTATCTTTTCATCTACTCTTAGAAGGGGAATTTATAGAACAGCTTTTCAAAACACTGCAAAGAGCAAGTGTAACTGAGGCAATGAAATAAACCCTTCCTCTAATACGAGGGGATGGATCTTTTCTAAAACCTAGAGTTTTATTTATTATTATTATTTTTAAAGATTTTATTTATTGGGCGCCTGGGTGGCTCAGTGGGTTAAAGCCGCTGCCTTCGGCTCAGGTCATGATCCCAGGGTCCTGGGATCGAGGCCTGCATCGGGCTCTCTGCTCAGCAGGGAGCCTGCTTCCTCCTCTCTCCTCTCTCTCTGCCTGCCTCTCTGCCTACTTGTGATCTCTCTCTCTGTGTCAAATGAATAAATAAAATCTTTAAAAAAAAGTAGGCAGAGAGGCAGGGAGAGGGGGAAGCAGGTTCCTTGCTGAGCAGAGAGCCCAATGCGGGGCTAGATACCAGGACCCTGAGATCATGACCTGAGCGGAAGGCAGAGGCTTAACCCACTGAGCCACCCAGGCGCCCTAAACCCAGAGTTTTAAACACAGTGTTTTCAAATAATTAGCTGAGCCTTGGGTCTCCATCATGAGACCCAGTGGTGATATTGGGTATAAGGTTTGAAGCGCGGTGAAATGTGTGTAAGAAAATGGGAAAAAAAAGAAATGGATATTGCTCCAAAAGAGAGTAGGGCAGCAAAAAGTGAAAGAGGACAAAGGAAAGAAAGGAGAAAGGAAAGTCAAGGGTTTATGACAAAAAGCTAGAGTCCAAGGAGCAAAAATGGCTGAGTAAATTTTGTTTTTGCTTTTTACATAAACTTTAAAGAACAAGTTTACTGAAATATAAAGTTGTTGTGTTGCTGTAATGTTATTCTGTTTCTAGAATCTTTGAGAAAGTCAGCTTCACATTAAAGACTTGTTCAGTGATTCTTCTAGATGAAATCCTATGTTATCATTTTTCTTTTTTTTTTTTTAAAGATTTTATTTATTTATTTGACACAGAGAGAGAGATTACAAGTCGGCAGAGAGGNATAAACTTTAAAGAACAAGTTTACTGAAATATAAAGTTGTTGTGTTGCTGTAATGTTATTCTGTTTCTAGAATCTTTGAGAAAGTCAGCTTCACATTAAAGACTTGTTCAGTGATTCTTCTCCTAGATGAAATCCTATGTTATCATTTTTCTTTTTAAGACTGAGCTCATTCATGTTTTACCAATTCAAGTAGCTTTCCATTAAGCCTCTAGACTGAAATGGGCTGTGTCTTTCGTGTACTATTAGAATTCCTGAAACCTCTTTTTTACCCTTTTCTCTTATCATCTCTCTCCTGCTCTGTGCAGTGAACTTACTTGTTAGTGTTCAATGAATCTTTCACAATTTTTGATGGATGGATGATGCATGGGGAGATGAGTATAAATACAAGAAAATGGAGGGTACAGTTTTCTAAAGCAACCAAACTTCGGATACTTTCATGGTTTTTAGACAAAATTGTAATGGGGGTGAGGTTTGTCTTTATCAATCTCCCATATTTCTTCTTACTTTTTCAGTATGCCCTCCCAGGTCGTCAGCCCCTTCATCCTGACCAAAAGCTCTCAAAATTCTCCCTCCCATTAAACCTTCACTTTGCAGTTTCTACTTTCTCTTCTCTCACCTGTCAAAGCATCTGCTTAGTCATATTTGGCTATGTAATTATCTGATTGATGCAGGTAATACAAATTGAAGTATGACCAAAATCTTAACTATTCCATTAGAGAATTTTTACTTTAAGGCAGACATCTGCTGATTCATATTTGCTGGGAGGAATGTCTTTTAACGCGTCCTGCCCTGTCCATCTTCCTCTCTCTTCTGGTTCCTTATCTAATGTTCCAGAAAGTCAAATATGTGGAATGGAGATGATATCATTTATTGAAGTCACTTCTAAAGGTGACAAAATTAAGGGTCAGAAAATTTGATTAACTAGCTAGAGGCACAGGCAGCCAGCAATAGTAAAATAGTGAACCGTTTAGGGAGTTAAGAGTGGGTTCTCATGGTGAACTATTAACACTTCCAATCAAAAACTAGCTTCTGATTTCAAAGGCCACAGTACCTTCTGTGAAACTATTTAAGGCCTCAATGAAATTCCCTCAGTCTATATGGTACATTCGTTGTCAGAGAGTCTGGGCTCTTTTGTCTTTATTTTTTCCCTTCCTTTCTACTTCTTCTAAATAATTGAAACAGTGAGATTCACCTGTATTTTTTTTCACCTGTATTTTTAAAATGCGATGTCTAAATAAAAAAATAAGGAAACAAGGTGGGATGGGGAAGGACACAAACCATAAGAGACTCCTAATCTCACAAAACAAACTGAGGGTTACTGGGGGGTGGGAGGGTAGGGATACAGTGGATGGGTTATGGACATTGGGGAGGGTCTGTGCTTTGGTGAGTGTTGTGAAAGATGTAAGCCTGATGATTCACAGACCTGTACCCCTTGGGCAAAGAATAAAAATAAAATTAAAAAAAAATAAGGAGTTGCCAAAAGTAGCCTTGGAGGTAGATAACTGAATTTAGTTCCTCTGACTACACAGAGTTACCTGCTAAAATAATCCAGGGTTGTCTGAGCCAACAGGAATAACTTCTCCATTGCTTATCATTCGTGGCGATAGATAGCACTAGAGCAAATTTCAGAGCCTACCTAGTCAATGAAGGTTGTTGGGCCCAAGAAAGTTAAATGTTTGCCAAAAGTCAGCCTAAGGAGTTAGGGAACTAAGGATCAAAAATGAGTTTGAATGTCCAAATTGGAAGCTCTTTTAAACCTGCTAAGAGGTTCCATCGTGTGGTCGTGGAAATCAGGAAAGGCTTGTTGACCTGGGCATGTTATCTCTTGCCAGCCTCTCCCAGTCACAGCACACAACACTAACATGGAAACTTCCTTTAATAAGCTTTGCATTGCTTTCCTTATGATCCTTAAATTACTGGTGGCTTTGCCCTAAACCAACCAAATGACTTATATGGTTCACCCCTAGTATCAACTTGCTCAGTGAAGGAGGTGTAATCCAGGGGGATTCCGCAGAGCATTCTATTGTTACCTCAGAATTACTTCTGATACACCTACCACACTTTTTACAGACCCAACAAAACATCGTTAAGCCTAAAGGGAAACCTTTCTGCCAGGCTTTTTTTTTTTTAATATCTCTGCTCTCACCACTTTATATCTAAGATTAATTTTTTGTCTTGTCATCCTCATTTTTCTCAGCTGACTCTCTGTCCTCACAATCCTTGACTCGGGTCATTCTGTTTTCATTACCCTCAAGGCTATCGCTTGGCATATCACCAGTCACTCTGCCAGTTATCTCCCCCTCAGGCCATGGCTCTACTGTGTCAATTGGTTCTATCTCCCTAGTGAACCTTGTAATTGTCAACACATCTCTTATTACTGATTCATTTCCTATCTCTGGCTCTGTCTGGGTCCTTGACTCAGCCTGGACCTCTGATTCGGTCTGAGTTCCTAGCACTTTTTGGGCTACTATCTTTGTCTGAGTCACTGACTCTGTCTGGGTCCCTACCTCTGTTGGAGTCTCTGCTCTATGGAACTTTGATTGTATCACTGAACCTGACTGTCTTTCTAGTACCTGACTCATCTTTGTAGAAGCACCTACACTTGTTTCAGTTAGTCCCAGTTGTACTGTGGATATATTTCCTATCCTTGTTCTTGTTATAGGGATCACAAGGAGATTTTGATCCGGAGGGGTAACCCAAGAACTTATGTGATTGAGTCCAGAGAGGAACCCTAGAGAAAAAAAAAGTCAGGGTCAGTGCTGTGGATTAGTAATTGATAAAATCTTAAGTCATCAAACACCCCTGATACACTGACTTAATTATAATAGAATTTGATTTACAATACCTTTCTCAATATCCTGTTCATTATCTTTAGGGACCTGGGATTCAAAGCACTGATCCCAGCTTTTCCGTAGTACAGTGTTTCCCAAAGGTATAGAAGCCAATTCATTGGGGCATGGGAAGAAAATAGTAGTTTCTTTTCATATTTTTAGCAAATTTTGTTTTCAGTTCTATTTTTTAGTATATTTTACAATGTAATGAATATATTAATGATATGACACATGTACATATTTTATAAATAACCATATGTCTTTTTGGAATGCTTGCTGAGAAGTGTTTTACTAATAGAGTGTGTGATGCAATGGTTTGGAGACCATTGTTAATTAATGAATAAAAATAAGTATATGGCTTAAAAGGATGAAAGGAGAAGTGTTATAAAGGCTAAACTCCTATGTTACCACTCTGCTTTATATTGGTAATATGACAGAGGAACATATGTCATATGTTGAAGTTTTATTTTGGAGATTCATAAAGGTGGAGAGGTTATTTGATATGATAAAAGGCGAAGAGGATTTAAGAACCGTCTTCTGAAAGGACAGAAGAACTGTGAATAACTCAGTTAATGTCTATGCCTTCTTTCTCTACTTCCTGAATCTTGCTCCTATCTGTGTAGGGACTGGTATCATTATAGAAAAAAAAATGTTTTAGATAAACTGGAAGGACTTGCTCTTAAGAATTGTTCATTGACAGGGCGCCTGGGTGGCTCAGTGGGTTAAAGCCGCTGCCTTCGGCTCAGGTCATGATCTCAGGGTCCTGGGATCGAGGCCCGCATCGGGCTCCCTGCTCAGCGGGGAGCCTGCTTCCCCGCCCCCTCTCTCTGCCTGCTCTCTCTGCCTCCTTGTGATCTCTCTCCCTCTGTGAAATAAATAAATAAAATCTTTAAAAAAAAAAAAGAATTGTTCATTGACATGGAAATAACTCTTTTAGAGCCCTTCTAAATTATGAGGTTCTAATGTGTCAAACCAAAAGAAAGCAAAAGAGAGAGAGATGGGACCAACCATGTAGAAATGCCTTTTCTGTGCCTTCACTGTTTACAGGAGCATTAACTCACCAGCTATCATGTAGAAGATACTGCTCCACCAATTGAGGCGGTAGACTAATAGGAAATAGGGCTCCAAGACATTCCTACTGTACAATTTCACTTGCATCAGGAACAAAATGAGGCAGAGGAGTAGGCAGGTGCCTGGGATCAGAAGGAAAGCTATCACTACCCATCATAACCCTCTTTCTGCCCTCCCTCCCATCCCACCCTCTTCCCTATCTTTGCACTGCCTTGTCATCCAAACCATCTCAATTATGTCATGGAGGCCTATTACCCATGGCAGTGGTCATGGGAAGACCCAATTGGAAATTAACTAAGATGGGAGAGCAAAGGCTTCTGCTTTGACTGAAATAAGGTCAAAGTGGAGCCTATAGATAAGACCAATAGAACAGGTAGCTAGCTAGCTGCATAGTAATTTTCTGGGTGCCAGAAGGGCCTCCAGCCTATGATATCTCCTCTACTAGTCCATCAGATAACAACTCCTGGAGATGTTTCCATTGGATTAAGCATAATCTCTTCAGGGTCCCCTCCTCAAGAGGTAGTAGACCCAAGGGGAGTAGAAGCTTATCAAAAGCTTTCTTCCCTTTGGGAAGAGACAATGTCTTATGATAGCAGTGTTCATGAGAGAAAGGGAACAACTTTGTAAAATAAGGGGAAATGGCACAGAATGGGAAGAAATACAAGGACTCCAGGGACAAACTTTTCCAACATCGCCATGTACCTGAGATGAAAGAGAAGATGGATATGCCCAGATCTATGTAGGTTTTGTCTCCTGGCTCTTTGATGAGGGAGATGCTGAACCATATAATAATAATGAGGATGATGAGGGCAGAGATGAGAAAGAAGGCCCTGGAGAATTGGAGGTAGTCTGCTAGAAAAAAGCGGAAAAGGAGATATTTGGCTGGAGCAGAGGTGGCCTGCCCTTAAATAAGGGTAGACAGGGTCTAGGAAAGGGACTGAGGGACAAAGGAGGACAGAATTAGGGCATGTCTTACATGTAATGGAGTCAGAGTAAGGAGCCACCAAGTGGGTGACTTCACAGGCACCATCTCCTCATTGATATGTGGAATTCCTTTAACAAGGAAAGAAATTTATTCCACAATAAGTGACAAGTTGAAATTATAACTATAATCTTGAAAGGCACATTATGAGGTAACTTTCATATTAAGGTGCAAATGACTATATTTCTTTCTCCTAGGAAGTTGTGAGTGCAAAGGTAATAAAAAGCACAAGGTCACTAGGCGTTAGCTTTCAATAATTAAGGAGTTGTGCTTTTTAAGTCATTGGGGAAGTCTAGTCCAAACAAACCTGGGTAAATTCACCCTGTTCGGAGGGGTTGTCTTTACATGCTTGTGAATTAGGGAAGAAAAGAAGGGGCAGGGTGTGGGAAGGAGAAAGGCAGAGAGGAGAACTGTGGAGGATCTGAACAAATCTACCAAAGGGGGGAGGGCTCTAGGATTTGAAAGGCACTCACAGGGTGCCTTTGGCACATGGCTCCAGCAGAGATCATGGTGACACACTGTCCAGAGCCCCGCAGAGAGCATCTTCTTGTCTTTCAATACCATGAACTTCACCCAATGTAACGGGGACAAGGACAGCAGCAGGACAAAGATGAAGCCCAAGAGGCCAGCACAGAACATGCGAATGTAGCTTCGGGTCTTCTCCAGAAGCTGTCGTTGGTATGGTGACAGAGAAGAGAAGAGGTGCATGCAGTAGGGGAGAATTGGCTGTGGTGGAGAATGGAGGAGGGCATCATGAAAGGAATGTCATCTCAAGCATCTCTATCTCCACTCACAGAAAAGACAAGGGCTAGGTCCTCTACTAGGCAGGAAGTCCTCCCCACTCCACACTTGAGGGTCTTTTTCTCCTCTGGTTCTAGAGCCTCCCACAACTTTTAAAATATATTCCTTTTTAGCCTGTCCCCAGTTAAAGAAAAAAAGATGGAGTGACCTTTGCCTCTTCGGCCTTGACATTTCCCCTATGCCATACACAAGCTGCTTCCTACAAAAGACTCCACCACTACTGACCCTATGAAAGGCTTCCTCACCCTGTATGTTGGGTAACCCAGGATGCTGGAACTGTAAATACTGTGGAAGGCCATGGCATGTTCTTCCCTTCTTTCCATCCTAGTCTCTGGCTCACTGCTCTTCTCAACTGCCATAGAACCTAACCCACTCTGACCTAACACACTTTCCTGCCCCTCCCTCACCCCAGAAAACAGAACTAACAGGAAGTGTACAGTGTCTCTGTCTCATTTGCCAGATCTGGTTCAATCCCTTTCTCCCATCCAGGTGTCTCTTGAGCTCCAGACACTTATCACAAACTGCCTGCCAAATCCAGGTTTCTCACAACAAACCACACCCAAGAGGTCACTGAGAAATGCAGGCATCTTTTCTCTTCATCCTGCACCCCTTTCTTGTGCCCTTTACTTATTTCCTGCCAGTTACTCAATCACATGTCCTACATGTCCTGACAACTCTTACTCTCTAATGTTCTCAAGCCCATCTTATATTTCTGTTTCCCCTTCCTTAGAACATCTTGTCATCTCTGTCCTAGATGGCTATAACAGCTTTTTACCTGGTACCTCTGCTACAAGGCTCCAGTTTATTCTCGACAAAGTTGCCTCTAAAATGCAAATCTGATATGTCTCTCCTGTGCTTAAAATGCTCTCATTGCACTCCACTGTTATGAGGTAAGGTCCTAACTTTTTAGCATGAATTAGTTAAACCCAGCGAGATTGGGTTTCTGCTTGGTATCCAACTTTATTCAATCATTCAATACCACCTCTGTGCCAGGTGTGGTGTTAGGTATTGGTTAGGTATGGTGAGGGTGTATTGATGTGTTGGGTATCTTTCATATGTCCCTTTGGATCCACTCCCCATCTTTGTTCAAAGAAGCTGACTGATACGATGGACTATATCAATGGGTTCCCTTGCCATCCAGTTTCTGATTAGGTTTAACCGATGGAAGTCATGGGCAGAAGATCAGATATCCAGAGATCTGTGTGTTCATTCACTGGGTCTCTCCTTACCAGATTACTGAGGGTTGTCTGAGTTCTCTTACCTAAAGGAGAGTTCCTTGCAGGCAGCCTTCTCCATAGAACCAACTTTTTCCGTTCTGCTCCTTTCACTTATGTGATCAGACTTAGGAGTGGTAATAACTTTTCACTGATAGTTCCCCAAATCCTTTTCAGTTCAAAGAGGACTTTATAAATAGTCCCTTAACTCCCCCAGATTAACTTGTTTGAGCAAGCCATCTGTTTCCTGCTGAACATGGTCCTTATTTTCATGAAGTAGAAAGCCTAGTGACATTTAGGCTCATTCTCTCCCTCCATGTTCTCTTGTGCTCCAAGCAACTTTATTTTTCTTGCAGTTGCTTAAACCTACCTCAGTCCTTCCTTTGCACATGGTGCAAATGGTATCTACCTTGCATATGGTATCAATCACACTTCCCACTTTATCTTTGTCTGAGTTAACATTAGTCAAGGTTCATTTTAATTTAACCCTTTTGGGGAAGCCTTCTTTGAATTCAACCCTCAGTCCCAGACTTTGCGCTCCTGCAGCACCTTGTGCTTACTTCTTTCATAACCTTTATACATAGTATTGTAATTTGTCTGTATGTGAACTTCAGCACCAAGGACTTATCTTACTCAGCTGTATAATACTCCATATCTAGCACAGTGCTTGGAACATAATAATGATTCAGGAAATGCTTATTGATTGAAAATAAGAAAGGTAAAAAAAGAAAGAGTGAACTTCTAATTTCTAGTCTGGCATGCAAGGAGCTTGGAGTTGTCACTCCATTATAAAATAAGTAGAAAGCTAAACAAACTGAAAAATCAACAACTCTTTTTAGGTTCATCAGAGAAATGAGATCACAAGGCAAATTGTGGCTCCCAAAATTGGAGAGATGGAAAGATAAATACAGAGAATCACAACTACTAGAGCATAAATCCCTGCAGGAACCAGTACAAGGATAGGTAAATCTGAGTTGTAATTGGTGAATTGTTGGAGGTTCAGTGTGGACAAGTATAAGAGACTACAAACTCTGGTGGGGGTATCTAATCTTAGGGAAGTTCATACACCGTAGTCAATTTTACCTCCAGCAGGTTGACCAGGTTTTCATGATGAATATCAAAGTCCCCTTACACTTCTGGCAGGAGGAGAAAAGGAACCATTTTGAATCATACCAGAGCATTCTGTTCTTCTTAACAAGGCCTTCCCTGAAGAGAAAGTACCTTACCAACACCTAAACTATTAGAGTTTTATCAGAGCTTAACCAATCTGGGGAAAAGAAAATACTCAACTCCAGCCTGCTTTAAACTTTCATGTGGGGCAAGAGAAATACCCAACCCCAGCCCACTCTGCCATCCTGTCCCTCCTAAGGAGGGGGAACTGAGAAGCACTTGAGAATTTCACAGAAGCTTTCCCACAAAGAGCAGGAGCAAGGAAAGGATGTCCCCTCTCATCACTCATCTTCAACATCATACTGGAATGCAACAAGACAAGAAAAGAAAATGTATAAATATTGGGAAGGAAGAAATAAAATTGTGTTTACAAATGACATGACTATGTAGAAAGTCCAAGTGAATTGACAGCAACAACAAAAATTCTGGAAACAATAAGTGATTATAGCAAAGTTGCAGGATATAAACTTAACATACAGAAGTCAAACATTTTCCGGGGTCCCTGGCTGTTTCAGTTGGTAGAGCATGTGACTCTTGATCTTGGGGTTGTGAGTTCGAGCCCCACAATGGGGTAGAGATTACTTTTTTAAAAAGTCAATCATTTTCCCATATACCAGTAATGAGCGAGTAAAATGTGAAATTAAAAACATAATATCATTTCCCACAGTGAAACACTTGGGTTTAAAGCTAACAAAATATGTATGAGATCTATAGAGGTAAAAATACAAAACTCTAATAAAAGAGAAAAAAGAATTAAATGAATGACAAGGAGTTTATCTATCTTATTAATTCTTTCTAAAAGCAGCTCCTAATTTTGCTGATCTGTTCTACTGTTCTTTTGGTTTCTATTTTATTGATTTCTGCTCTAATCTTTATTATTTCTCTTCTCCTGCAGGGGTTAGGCTTTATTTGCTGTTCTTTTTCTAGCTCCTTTAGGTATAAAGTTAGCTTGTGTACTTGAGACTTACCTTGTTTCTTAAGAAAGGCCTCTATTGCTATACACTTCCCTCTTAGGACTGCCTTTGCTGTATTCCAAAGGTTCTGAACTGTTGTGTTTTCATTTTCATTTGCTTCCAAGAATTTATTAATTCTTCTTTAATTTCCTGGTTGACCCATTCATTCATTAGTAGGATGCTTTTTAACCTCCAAGTATTTGAGTTCCTTCCAAATTTCCTCCTGTGATTGAGTACCAGTTTCAAAGCAAATATGGAAATATACAGGGAATAATCCCAGTCTTCTGGTACTGGTTGAGACCTGATTTGTGACCCAGTATATGATTTATTCTGGAGAATGTTCAATGTGCATTTGAGAAGAATGTGTATTCTGTTGCTGTAGGATGGAATGCTCTGAATATATCCGTGAAGTCCATCTAGTCCAGTGTGTCATTCAAAGTCCTTGTTTCCTTATTGATCTTTTTCTTAGATAATCAAGAAACCCCTAGCCAGACTTATAAAAAAGAAAAGAGAAAGGACCCAGATAAATAAAATCACAAATGAAAGAAGAGAGATCGCAAACAACAAGGAAGAAATATGAACTACATGAAATGTTATGAGCAACTATATGCCAACAAACTAGGCAATCTGGAAGAAATGGATGCATTCCTAGAAACTTATAAACTACCAAAACTGAAACAGGAAGAAATAGAAAACCTGAACAGACCTATAACCAGTGAGGAAATTGAAGCAGTAATAAAAAAACTCCCAACAAACAACAGTCTAGGGCCAGATGTCTTCCCAGGGGAATTCTGCTAAACATTTAAAGAAGAACTAATACCTATTCTTCCGAAGCTGTTTCAAAAAATATAACTGGAAGGAAAATTTCCAAACTCATTTTATGAGGCTAACATTACCTTGATCCCAAAACCAAAGACCCCATCAAAAAGGAGAATTACAGACCAATATCCCTGATAAACATGGATGCAAAAATTCTCACCAAAATACTAGCCAATTGGATACAAAAGTACATTAAAAGGATTATTCACCATGACCAAATGGGATTTATTTCTGAGCTGCAACGGTGGTTTAACACCTGCAAATCAATCAATCTGATACATCACGTTAATAAAAGAAAGGACAGGAACCACATGATCCTCTCAATTGATGCAGAAACAGCATTTGACAAAATGCAGCATCCTTTCTTGATTAAAATTCTCCACGGTGTAGGGATAGAGGGAACATACCTCAATATCATCAAAGCCATATATGAAAAGCCCACAGCGAATATCATTCTGAATGGGTAAAAACTGAGAGCTTTTCTCCTAAGGTCAGGAAAATGAGAGGGATATCCATTCTCACCACAGTTGTTCAACATAGTACTAGAAGTCCTAGCCTCAGCAATCAGACAACCAAAAGAAACAAAAGGCAGCCAAATTGACAAAGAAGTCAAACTCTCAGTCTTTGCAGATGACATGATACTTTTTGTGGAAAACCCAAAAGACTCCACCCCAAAATTGCTAGACTTTATACAGGAATTCAGCAAAGTGTAAGAATATAAAATCAATGTATAGACGTGAGTTGCATTTCTATACACTAACAATGAGACAGAAGAAAGAGAAATTAAGTAGTCGATCCCATTTACAATTTCACCAAAACCCATAAGATACTTAGGAGTAAATCTAACCAAAGAGGTAAAGGATATTTCCTTTTTTTTTTTAAAGATTTTATTTATTTATTTGACAGAGAGCGAGAGATTATGATCAGGCAGAGAGGCAGGCAGAGGGAGAGGGGGAAGCAGGCTCCCCGCTGAGCAGGGAGCCCGATGCGGGCCTCGATCCCAGGACCCTGAGATCATGACCTGAGCTGAAGGCAGAGGCTTTAACCCACTGAGTCACCCAGGCACCCATGAAGGATCTTTCCTCTGAAAACTGTAGAACACTTATGAAAGAAATTAAGGAAGACACAAAGACATGGAAAAACATTCCATGCTCATGGATTGCAAGAACAAACATTGTTAAAATATCTATGCCACCGAGAGCAATCTACAATTTCAGTGCAATCTCTATCAAAATACCATAAACATTTTTCCACAGAGCTGTAATAAATAATTCTAAAATTTATATGGAACGAGAAAAGACCCTAAATAGCCAGGAAAATATTGAAAAGGAAAACCAAGACTGGAAGCATCACAATTCTGGACTTCAAGCTCTATTACAAAGCTGTAATCATCAAGACAATATGGTACTGGCACAAAAACAGACACATGCATCAATGTAACANGCATCAGTGTAACAGAACAGAGAACCCAGAAATGGACCCTCAACTCTATGGTCAACTAATCTTCGACAAAGCAGGCAAGAATATCCAATGGAAAAAGGTCTCTTCAACAAATGGCATTGGGAAAATTGGACAGCCACATGCAGAAGAATGAAACTGGACCATTTTCTTACACCATCCACAAAGATAAACTCAAAATGGATGAAAGACCTTAATGTGAGACAGGAATCCATCAAAATCCAAGAGGAGAACACAGGCAGCAAGCACTTTGACCTTGGTGAGCAGGGAGCTTCCCCCTCTCCCTCTGCCTGCTGCTCTGCCTACTTGTGATCTCTCTCTGTCTGTCAAATAAATAAATAAAATCTTAAAAAAAAAAACAAAGAAAACATAGGAGAAAATAGGTGCCACTGGAGTATGACAATGACTTTTCAATACAACACCAAAAGCACAATCCATGAAATAAATAGTTGATGAACTAGACTTCAAAGCAATGAAAAGCTTCTGTTCTGCAAAGACATGGTAAAAATAATGTGAAGACAGCTACAGACTGGGAGGAAATATTTGCAAATGACACATCTGATAAAGGATTGTTATCCAAAATTGACAAAGAAGTCTTACAACTAGGAGCGTGTGGTGTCTCAGCTGGTTCAGCAGCCAGCTCTTGGTTTCTGTTCAGGTCATGATCTCAGGGTCCTGGGATTGAGCCCTGCATGGAACACTGCACTCAGTGGGGAGTCTGTTTGAGGATTCTCTCAAGCATGGCCCCTTTCCCTGTGTGTGCACTCTCTCTCACTCGCTAAAATAAATAAATGTTTTTTAAAAAGATGTCTTACAACTAAAAAATAAGAAAAAAACCTGATTTAAAAATGGATGACAGGGGTGCCTGGGTGGCTCAGTGGGTTAAAGCCTCTGCCTTCAGCTCAGGTCATGATCTCAGGGTCCTGGGATCAAGGCCTGCATCAGGCTCCCTGCTCAGCGGGGAGCCTGCTTCCTCCTCTCTCTCTGCCTGCCTCTCTGCCTACTTGTGATNACTCCCTGTCAAGTAAATAAATAAATAAAAATATTTAAAAAAAATAAAAATAAAAATAAAAATAAAAATGGATGACAGACCTGAAAACATGCTTCAGAGGAATGTAACGGAGACTAGAGGTACTACAGTGTATCAAACATAATGTCCAACAGTCAACAAAAAAACTAAACATGTAAAGAAACAGGAAAATATAGTCTGTATTCAAGAAAAAGGCAGTCAAGAGAAACTGACCTCAAAATGATCCAGATGTTGTAATGATCAGAAAAGGACTTAAAACAGCCATTATAAATTTTTATAAGGACTGAAGAGAAGATAAATGTATAATCAAAGAGCAGATACAGGATCTAAACAAAGATAGAGAAAATACTTTAAAAAACTAAATGGAAATTCTGTAACTGAAAATACAACACCTAAAATGAAAAATTCACTGCTTGGACTTAATGGCAAATTGGAGGCAGTGGGAAAAAAAAGAGTCCATGAACTTGAATATAAGTTAATAGAAATTTACCGATCTGAGGAACAGAGAAAAAAATCGAAGAAAAATAAAGTGTCAAATTACAATTGAACAACAACAACAAAAAAGATGAAATTGGAGTCCCAAAATAAGTGAGAATGGAGAGAAAAATAGTGGCTGCAAACTTACCAAATTTTATGAATTATACTGCTGTAAGGATCCAAAAGCTTTAAAGAAACCAAAAAGGATAAATACAAAGAAAATGACACCTAAACACATCATAAATTGCTGAATCCAAAGATAAAATCTTGAAAGCAGCCAGAGTAAAGCTATTATTTCATCAGAAATAATGGGAGCCTAGATGGCAATGGAATGACTTTTTCAAATAAATATGATTGACATAAAACATTGTGTTAGTTTTAGGTATACAATATAATTATTTGATACATGAATATATTATAAAATGATTACCACATTAAGTTTACTTAACATCCATTACCATACATAGTTAGAAACTTTTCTTTTTTTTAAAGATTTTATTTATTTATTTGACAGAAAGAGAGAGATCACAAGTAGGCAGAGCAGCAGGTAGAGGGAGAGGGGGAAGCAGGCTCCCTGCTGAGCAGAAAGCTGGATGTGGGGCTTGATCCCAGGTCCCTAAGATCATGACCTGAGCCGAATGCAGAGACTTAACCCACTGAGCAATCCAGGTGCCCTGAAATTTCTATTCTTATAATAAGAACTTTTAAGATTTATTCTCTTAGCAATTTTAAAATATACAATACAGTATTATTAACTATAGTTACCATGCCATACATTAAATCCCCAAGACTTATTTATTTTGTAACTGGAAGTTTGTACCTTCGACCATGTTCAGCCATTTCACTCAACCCTCAGTTCTCACTAATCTGTTCCTGTATCTGTAAATTGGATTTAAAAATAAATCCACATATAAGTGGGAGAAAAGATTTGTAAAACATAGCTGGCAAAGAACTTGTATCCAAAATATACAACTCCTAAAACTAATAATGAGAAAAACAACTTAGTTCAAAAAATGAGCAGGAGAATAACCATATACACATACAAATGGAAAACATACTTTAGAACAGTTAGACATCAGGAAATGCAATTAAAACAACAGTGAGATACTATTTTATGCCCATTCAGAATGGCTAAATTTAAAAGGATTGACAATAAATGTTGGCAAAGATGTGGAGCAACTGGAACTCTCATACATTGCTGGTGGGAGTGTAAAATGGTACAACTGTGGAGAACAATTTGACAATTTCAGAGGTACACATCTACATCTATGACCCATGATTCCTCTCTTAGGTATTTAAGAGAATTGTACACTTATGTACACAAGAGGACCTTATAGGAATGTTCACAGCACCTTCATTCACAATAGCTAACACAGGAAACAGCCCAAATGTCCATCAATAGGAAAATGGATAAGAAACCTGTGGCATATTCATAAAATTGAATAACAGCACTGTAATAAAAAAGGAATAAATTATACCCACAATAGAAATGACTCTCATAGATGTTATGTTAAATGAAAGAGACTAGACACAAAGAGTGAATATTTCCATTTATATAAATTTCTAAAGCAGGAAAAATTGATCCTGATCTTCCTCCACCTTGACTTTCAAAAATTTTCTCCTCTTTGTCTACATGAACTGGCTCTTCTAATCTGTCTGCCTCATCCTGCACTATGCTCCTGTAACTACCACTTTCCAGCAGTACTGGCTATCTTTTAGTCTCAGGAATGTCCTAGACTCCTTCTTGCAAATGCTGTTTTTTAAATGTTCTTCCTTCTTCTGGCCACACTTGACTCTTTGTCTTAGATTAAATATTACTTCTTCCGTGGAGGCTACCCTGACACTCCACTTCAGCCTGGATTGAGTAATGTCTCAATTATATACTCACAATCTTATTTGCTTTTCTTCCTTAGCATTTAACACAATTGTAATTAAGTCATTATTTGTTGTATAATATATCTCCTCCACTAAATTATAAGCTTCAGAGAAAAAAGTATGCATTTATCTTGTTTAGTTGCCATATCTTTTGTAGATACTCAATAAATATTGTTAAATTAATGAATAAATGGGAAATGAGATAAAAATAAAACGATCTGGACCAAGTTCTGAGTGGCGAATCTGATGTGGACATCATATCTAGATGGGTAGATCTGTCTCAGTGGCCCAAGAATGAGATAGGCTTCCTCCTCCTTGTATGAAATAGCAAAAAAAAAAAATCCTAGATTTGCCTGGTAGAATTTTCTCAATGGTTATTTTTTTTTAAAGATTTTATTTATTTATTTGACACAGAGAGAGAGATTACAAGTAGGCAGAGAGACAGGGAGAGGAGGAAGCAGGCTCCCTGCTGAGCAGAGAGCCCGATGCAGGCTTTGATCCCAGGACCCTGAGATCATGACCTGAGCCGATAGCAGAGGCTTTAACCCACTGAGCCACCCAGGCGCCCTTCTCAATGGTTATTGAGGTAGGAGGCAGGTTCCTATTTTATTGGCTCAGCTTCTTCCCATTATAATTGATGGAATTTGAATGTAATGCCCCAAATGGCTTTAATACTGTCATTTCACATCTTTTCATCGTAGGATGTTTAGAGCTGAGCACAAGATGGGAAAGAGGAGTTTTGGGGTCTGATATTGTATAATGTGGTAGAAAATAGGGTGAATCTTTATGTGTAGAGTGGTTGCAGATGGAATGTAAATGCTCTAAGTAGTGGTATTCTATTTCAACCAAGATAGATAGTATCTATTTGTCAAAAAGAAAACTATACATCATCTTCATATCTATTTGTCAAGAGGAGAGCTATATAGTACCTTTAATTTGGATTGCTTTTCTGGGACCTAGTGCTAGTCAGTTCCTTGGCTCACAAGTGGATGTTCTATAGATATCTTTAGGTCTAGTAGCAGATGCTGTTAGTGCCCTTCCCATATCTCTTGGGCCTTAACACCCAGTATTTTCTGGAAGCCTTCCAGTAGCCAACATCTGCACCTCTTTTCCTAACAGCCTCTCTCCTAACTGACCCAGATGTTCTGGGGGAATTAACATCTAGTTATGAGTAGCCCTCAACTAGCCCTCTACCCCTATGTGTGGGAAGTATAATTCTGAAGATCGGGTTTTATATTGTTTCCCATTATCTCTGCAGGATTTAGCTCCAATTGACCATAGTGGTAGGTAGCTTAAAAATACATCCTTTATTGTTTGCCTTCTCTCCCTTTTCTCACTTCTTCTCCTTTTTTCCACTTTATATATAGCCTAACATCCTGAGATGGAGAACAAAGTGTGAAAGGCAAAAAGTGGGCGCCTGGGTGGCTCAGCTGGTTAAGCCACTGCCTCCGGCTCAGGTCATGATCCCAGGGTCCTGGGATCGAGTCCCGCATCGGGCTCCCTTTTGAGCAGGGAGCCTGCTTCTCCCTCTCCCTCTACCTGTCGCCCTGCCTACTTGTGCTCTCTATCTCTCTGTCAAATAAATAAATAAAATCTTTTAAAAAAAGGCAAAAAGTATTGATGCCATTTGGAGCATCAGCTCCTCCCAACATTCCATTTGCACCTCTCAAATAACTTACCTATACTTGAACCTCTGTCTAAGATTATCTTCTGGAGGAATTCAGAGACAGGTGACACACTGGGCTGACCCAGTTAAAGAGGCAGAATCTAATGCCTGTTCACAACTGTAAAGGTTCTTAATCTCAACACAACTGAGGGAGATGAGAAACTTCCAAGGTAAACAGTGTGATGGATCCTCAAGATAATCCCAGGTATGGCAAGAGAATGTATAAGGAACATATGAACAGCAGACTTATGAGAAAGTCATTCCAATGGGAGGCAACATCCATCTGACCATTCTGACAACGTATGTTACACTGAATCACATAAAAACTAGACAACTGCTATCTAAGTCATTCAAGACTACAAAAGTTGCCCTATTCAGGATTAGTCATATTCTGTTTCTCACCAGATATACTGGAATAATGCTTTCTTCCTTTTTTAGAAAAATTTGGAAATAAATTGTGAACTTAGAGAAAATTTGCAAGAATAGTAAAGAAATACCCCATGCTCATTATCTAAATTCACTTATTAACATTTTGCTCCTTTCACTTTAATATTTGTTCTTTTATCTATCTTAAGCACACAGGGATCTTCCATAAGGCCTATTCAACTTCTAGTTTTACCACCAGCCAGCTCATAGATGATGATAGTTCATTTCACCTTTTCCGTAGGACATGGGGCTCTTCTGTTCCTGAAAACAGTCTCCAATTCAGAGGTGATGGTAATAGTTGAGTAAATATTTATGTTATTTGGGCACTTGGGTGGCTCAGTCAGTTAAATGTCTGCCTTCGGCTCAGGTCATGATCCTAGGGTCCTGGGGCGAAGCCCCACATCAGGCTCCCTGCTCAGTGGGGAGCTGGCTTCTCCATCTGCCTACTTCTCTGCCTGTTTGTGCTCTGTCTTTCTGTGTCAAATAAATAAAATCTTAGAAAAAATTAGGTTATTGAAGTCTTGCCAGGACCTTTTACTTCTGATCCTTTCATCACATATCCTTCAGTTTTATATGGATCTATCACCAGTTTAAGATGCTGCTTGTTTATTTGATTGGAGGTGGTATTCATATGTTGGTGTCAGCTTCTGATTACATTTATAACAGAACCAATTATAATTATTTCTTTGCATACTTGAACTCTTGCCTTACTCTTTGGGATCATCAACAGTTTAATAGCTTTAGTACAAATACATTAATCAATCCATTCAACAAATGTTTATTAAGCATTTATGCATGCTAGGCACTGTTCTTGTCACTGACTGTATATAGTGGTGAACAAAACTGACAAAGTCCCTGCTGTGCTGAAGTTTACATTCTAGAGGGGTATATCAGTCAGTTATCATTGCAACAATGCTGCAGAATAAACACTCCTGGTGTTCTCAGTAGCTTACAATAACAGGTACTTATTTTTCTCACTCATAGGTCTGCAGATCAAATGAAGTTTGGCTGATCTGAACTGGGTTTGCCAGTGTTTGGCTGGGCAAGGCCGAAGATCAGGTTTCAGGTCAAGTTCAGGTTCCCATCACATTTCTTCACCATTCTGGGACAATATGCCTGCCTGAGGCACATTCTTCCCATGGTGGATGACAGAAATGTAAGAGAGGTGAATAGAAATCTTTCAGGTCCTCAACTCAGGATTGTCACGGCCACCTCTGTTACACCCCATGAACCAAAGCACGCCACACACTATGTCCAATAGAGCAGAAAAATGCATTTCGCTGTAGTAGGAGGCTTTGCAGAGTCACATGGTGACCGCTTGGGCAAAATTGAAAAAAATGATTGAAACTACCATGATGAAGGGTGGGAGACAGGAAACAAATATATATATATATGATATAGGAAGCAAGTTAATGACATAGAAAATGAAGAGAAGGAGTAATTTTTTAGATAGGATGGTCAGGGAAAGCTTTTCTGAAAAGGTAACATTTGAGCAGAGTCCTGAAGGAAGTGAAGGAACAGGATTTGTGGATTTCTGGGATACACTGTGGGAAGAGAGAACAGTAAATGAAAAGGCCCCAAGGGGGGAGCTTGCCTGAAGGGATCAAGGAACTTTAAGGAATCCTGTGTGGCTAGAGTATAATGAGCAAGAGTGAAAGCAGTATAAAATGAAACCCATTCTTTTGTCAATAGATATTTAAGTTGTTTCTAATTTTTAACTGTAACAAAAAGTGCTAGATTGACTATCCTTACATGATGCCTCTTTATGCATGTGATAAAGGCTTTCTTTAGGGTTAATATCTAGAGATACAATTACTAAGTCATAGGGTATACACATATCTTCGAGTTTACTAAGCATTAAAAAATTGTTTTTCAAAGCATTTTTTAACCAATACACACTCCCACTGGCAGTACATAAAATTCCACTTTGCAGTTGATAATGTCAAACTTTTTAATATAGAAATAATCTTATTATGGTATTTATGCATTTTACTCTAATATATTAATAATGCTATCATAATATATTATTATAACATTTTATCATCGCTTTTTTTGTATTTCCTTAATTACCGGTGAAGTTGAACATTTTTTTAATGTTATTGCCATTTGGATTTCCTTTTGGAAACTGCTTATGCAGATCCTTTGTCAATTTTTCTTTTGGGTTATTTGACCCTGACGTTTTTTCTTTACATAGAATTTCTCTCTATATTCTGGATACTGAGCCTTTGTCAGATATATATATTTTTTGTCAGATATATATATATGTTTTGTCAGATATATATATATATATATATATAATATCTTCCTATGGGTGAGCATAAGATTTCTTTGACAGCTGTTATATTTTGTATTACAGAAGTTTTAATTTTTAAATCAAATTTATAAGGATTTTTCATTGTGGCTTATAAATTTTATTTATATTAAAAATGCCTGAAGTCATAAAACTGCTTTTATATCTTTCTTAAATTTTTTGCTTTAAAAATATTCATCTTATTTTATTTTGTAAAATCTCAAACCCAGAGAAAAGTTTTGGAAAACAGTAAAATAAATATCTTTATACCTCTCACCTGTATTACTTTAAAGATTTTATTTATTTATCTTGAGAGAGAGAGAGAGAGTGGGAGCAGGGGGAGAAGCAGGGGGGTGGTAGAGGGGGGGAAAGAATCTCACGCGGACTCCGCACTGAGCACAGCAGAAGAGAATAGAAAACCTATAAATAGACCAAGTGAAAATGTAACATAATGATAGTGGTAGTATTAAAAAAAAAGGGAAGAATCTGTGAACTATTCATAAATGAGGAAACTATGAACTGTTCAACTAGGAGGGCTGGGGCAACTGGTTAAATAAGGGGAAAAAACAAAACTAGATCTTTGGTCTATAGCCATAGTAAAAAAAAAAAAAAGGAAGTCTAAATAGAGTAAGGACCTAAATGTGAAAAGCAAAACTTTAGAAATCTCCATTGGCCCATCTGGAGGAAATGTGAGCATCAAAAATAATAACGACAATGATCTCTCTGATATGAGGAATTTGTGAGGCAGGGAGGGGGGTCGAAAGGGGTAGGGAGGGAAAAAATGAAACAAGATGGGATCTGGAGGGAGACAAACCATAAGAGATTCTTAATCTCAGGAAACAAACTAAGGGTTGATGGGGGTTGGGGGGAGGGATAGGGTGGCTGGGTTATGGACATTGGGGAGGGTTTGTGCTATGGTGAGTGCTGTGAATTGTGTAAGATTGATGATTCACAAACCTGTACCCCTGAAGCAAATAATACATTATATGTTAATTTAAAAAGAAAAAGAGGGGCACCTGGGTGTCTCAGTTGGTTAAGCGACTGCCTTTGGCTCAGGTCATGATCCTGGGGTCCTGGGATCAAGTCCCATATCGGGGTCCCAGCTCCATGGGGAGTCTGCTTCTCCCTCTGACCTGCCCTCTCATGCTCTCTCTCTCTCAAATAAATAAATAAAATCTTTAAAATAAAAATAAAAAAAGAGACTTGACAACTAAATACATTGTACAGTCCTAGATCCCAAATTGAGAGGAAAATTTCTGTGAATGACATTGTTGGGAAATTGACAAAAATTGAATGAGGACTGTAGATTAGATAATAGTATTGCATTAACGTTAAATTTCCTCAATTTGATAACTTTTTTAAAAGATTTTATTTATTCATTTGACACAGAGAGAGAGAGATTACAAGTAGGCAGAGAGGCAGGCAGAGAGAGAGGAGAGAGGAGGAAGCAGGCTCCCTGTTGAGCAGAGAGCCCAATGTGGGCCTCGATCCCAGGACTCTGGGATCATGACCTGAGCCGAAGGCAGCGGCTTTAACCCACTGAGCCACCCAGACGCCCTCAATTTGATAATTTTACCACAGTTATGTAGGATGCCTTTGTTCTTAGAGGATACATGCCGAAATATTTGGTTGGCATAAATGGTTCAGAAAATACATATATAATAATAATAATAATAATAATAATAATACAGTAATTGATTACAACACTTGAATTTTTAAAAAGTCCATGAGGTTGTAATAACACTCATCAAAAGAGAGACACTGTAAAAGGGGAGAGAAAAGAGGAAGATTTTCTTTATAGAAAAATGCCAGGGCGCCTGGGTGGCTCAGTGGGTTAAAGCCGCTGCCTTCGGCTCAGGTCATGATCTCAGGGTCCTGGGATCGGGGCCCACATCGGGCTCCCTGATCGGCGGGGAGCCTGCATCCCCCTCTCTCTCTGCCTGTCTCTCTGCCTCCTGTGATCTCTCTCCCTCTGTGAAATAAATAAATAAAATCTTTAAAAAAATGCTAGCCAATAAATATAGAAGGAATGATAGATATTGAAAATCGTTATTTTATGATCCCCAATATCATTCAGCAACGATCACCAGTATATCATCGAGTGGAAAGCTATTGGGGAACAGGACGTCAAATTATCCCTTCACCGAATGCTTATTAATTTCAAAGGGGGAAATGTACAATAGAACCATTTGGCAATCACAATCATAACTAAGTAGTCAACCTTGGCATCATCAATAGAAGGATAGCTTAACATCACATACTTCATGATGTAAAATAGTGGGAGGTGTATACTATCATCTATGAGGGGGTTTTGCTAGAAATGTTTGACTTGAGTTTAACGATAGTCCCACAAATCAGGAATGCGGGGCATTCTACAAGACAACTGACCCAAACTATTCAGGGATTTAATATCTTAAAGAATAGAGGGAGGTGATAGGATTGTTCTAACTGAAGGAGACTACAGACATACAACAAACATAAAACAGATGAAATACACTGATTCTGAACTTTTTCCAATTTTTAAATAAAAAAAGATTTTATTTATTTATTTGAGAGAGAGAGAGAGAGAGAGAGAGAGAGAGAGAGAAAATGAGTGGGGGGAGGGGCAGAGGGAGAAGCAGACTCCCTGCTGAGCAGGGAGCCTGATGGGGGACTGTATCTTAGGACTTGCTTGACATTCTCCACAAAAAACAAAAACAAAAACAAAACAAAAAACTGTCAGTCTTTGTTTGGAATTGCATTGAATCCACAGATTAATTTAGAGATTTGATATCTTAATGGTTCAAAATATTAAGCAGAAAAAAAAAGAAAGAAATGTTAAGTAGACACTGATAGGATTACAAGGAAAAAAATGGGAAAATCTAAAGCCATCAAGGGAGATTATAACATAGAGAAACACACAAATAAAGAGTAGTAAAGAAACAGAAACATTTTCGTATTTGTTTAAAGCTTTTATTTATTTATTTGTCAGAGAGAGAGAGAGAGAGAGAGAGAGAGAGAGAGAGAGAGAGAGAACAAGCAAGGGAAGTGGCAGGCAGATGGAGAAGCTGGTTCCCCACTGAGCAAGGAGCCCGATGTGGGGCTCAATCCCAGCACCTTGGGATTATGACCTGAGTCAAAAGGCAGACACAGCCAAATGAATCACCCAGGCATCCTCAAACAGAAACATTTTTAAATAAAGTTTTTATTAAAAGTCCAGCTATTAACATACAGTGCAACACTAGTTTCAGGTGTACAATATAGTGACTCAACACTTCCACACATAGCCTGGTGCTCATCACAAGTGAGTGCACAAGTACTCACCATCACCTATTTCACCCATCCCCCCACCCGCCTCCCCTCTGCTAACCATCAGTTTGTTCTCTGTAGTAGTTAAGGGTCTGTTTCTTGGTTTGCCTCTCTCTTTTTTCCACTTTGCTCATTTGTTTTGTTTCTTAAAATCCACCATATGAGTGAAATCATATGGTATTTATTTTTTCTCTGACTTACTTCACTTAGCATTATACTGTCTAGCTCCATCCATGTCATTGCAAATGGCAAGATTTCATTCTTTTTTATGGCCACATAATATCTCATTGTATATATGTATATACCACATCTTTTTTGTCCATTCATCATTTGATGGGCACTTGGGCTGTTTCCATAATTTGGCTATTAGTGATAATGCTACTATAAATATTGGGTGCGTGTATCCCTTTGATTTAGTATTTTTGTATCCTTTGGGTAAATCTATACTGGTGGATCATAGGGTAGTTCCATTTTTAACTTTTTGAGAAAACTCCATACTGTTTTCCACAGTGGCTACACCAATTTGCATTCCCACCAACAGTGCAAGAAGGTTCCCCTTGCTCTATATCATCCTCTCCAACACCTGTGGTTTCTTGTGCTGTTGATTTTAGCCATTCTAATAGGTGTGAGGTGGTATCTCGTTGTAGTTTTGATTTGCGTTTCCCTGAAGATCAGTGATGTTGAGCATTTTCATGTGTCTTTTGGCCACCTGTATGTCTTCTTTGGCAAAATTTTTATGTCTTCTGCCCATTTCTAAATTGGATTATTCATTTTTTGGGTGTTGAATTTTGTAAGTTTCTTGCATATTTTGGATACTAACCCTTTATCAGATACGGCATTTGCAAATATCTTCTCGCACTCTCTAAGTTGCCTTTTAGCATTGTCGATTGTTTCCTTCACTGTGCAGAAGGTTTTTACCTTGATGAAGTCCCAGTAGTTTTTCTTTTGTTTCCCTTGCTTAGGAGACATATCTAGAAAGAAGTTTCTATGGTCATTGTCAAAGAAGTTACTGCCTGTGTCCTCTTCTCAGATTTGTATGGTTTTCTGTCTCATATTTAAGTCTTTACTCCACTTTGAAGTTTTCTTTAAAGTTTTGTTTACTTAGGGCGCCTGGGTGGCTCAGTGGGTTAAAGCCTCTGCTTTCGGCTCAGGTCATGATCTCAGGGTCCTGGGATTGAGGCCCGCATTGGGCTCCCTGCTCAGCGGGGAGCCTGCTTCCTCCTCTCCCTGTCTCTCTCTGCCTGCCTCTCTGCCTACTTGTGATCTCTCTTTCTGTGTCAAATAAATAAATAAAATCTTTTAAAAAATAAAGATTTGTTTACTTTTATTTTAGAGAGAGAGAGTAGGGGAGGGGCAGGGTGAGAGGGAGAGACAGAACCTCAAACAGACTCCCCACTGAGCACCGATCCTGACATGGGGCTTGAACTCATGACCCTGAGATCATGACCTGAGCTGAAATCAGGAGTCAGATGCTTAACTAAATGAGCCATCCATGCCCTCTGTAATAAATTTTGAATTTATTTTTGTATATGATGCAAGAAAGTGGTCCAGTTTCATTCTTTTGCATGCTGCTGTCCAGTTTTCTCAATACCATTTGTTGAAGAGACTGTCTTTTCCTCATTGAATATTTCCTCCTGCTTTGTCAAAGACCATGCAGTTATGGATTCATTTTTCGAGTTTTTCTATTCTGTTCCATTGATCTATGTGTCTATTTTTGTGCTAGTATCATACTGCTTTGATTTCTACAGTTTTGTAATATAACTTGAAGTCTGGAATTTGTGATGCCTCCAGCTTTTTTCTTTTTTTCTTTTTCATTTTTTATTTTTTAAAAGATTTTATTTATTTATTTGACAGAGGGAGAGAGATCACAACTAGGCAGAGAGGCAGACAGGGAGAGAGGAGGAAGCAGGCTCCCTGCTGAGCAGAGAGCCCAGAACCCTGAGATCATGACCTGAGCCGAAGGCAGAGTCTTTAACCTACTAAGCCACTCAGGCGCCCCTCTTTTTTAAATTTTTTAGAAGATTTTATTTATTTATTTGTCAGAGAGCGAAAGAGAGAGAGAGAGAGCACAAGCATGGGGAGAGGCAGGCAGAGGGAGGAGTAGGCCTCCCACTGAGCAGGGAGCCTGATGTGGGACTTGATCCCAGGACCATGAGCTCACAACCTGAGCTGAAGGCAGATTCTTAACTGACTGAGCCACCCAGGTGTCCCAAGGAAAGCTTTGGCTTTTTCATGATTGCTTTGGCTATTTGGGGTCTTTTGTAGTTCCACACAAATTTTAGGATTGTTTGTTCTAGTTCTGTGAAAAATGCACTTGGTATTTTGATAAGGATTGCATTAAATGTGTAGGTTTTTTTGTGTAGTACAAACATTTTAACAATATTTGTTCGTCTAATCCATGAGCAAGGAATTTCTTTCCATCTCTTTATGTCACCTTCAATTTCTTCCATCAGTGTTTTATAGCACAGGTCTTTTACCTCTTTGGTTAGGTTTATTCCTAGGTATCTTAATGTTTTGGTGCAGTTGTAAATGGGATTGATTCCTTAATTTCTCTTTCTGCTGCTTCATTATTGATGTATAGAAATGCAACAGATTTCTGTATGTTGATTTTGCATCCTGCAACTTTACTGAATTCATGTATCAGTTCTAGCAATTTTTTGGTTGTGTCTTTTGGGTTTTCTGTATACAGTATCATGTCACCTCCAAATAGTGAAAATTTTACTTCTTCCTTGCAGATTTGGATATGGTTTACTTCTTTTTGTTGTCTGACTGCTGAGGCTAGGACTTGCAGTACTATATTAAGTAACAGTGGTGGAAGTGGATGTCTTTGTTTTGTTTCTGATCTTAGGGGAAAACTCAGCTTTTCCCCATTTAGGGTGATATTAGTTGTGGGTTTTTCATATATGGTCTTTATTATGTTGAGATATGTTTCCTCTAAATCTACTTTGTTGAGGGTTTTTCATCATGAATGGATGTTGTACTTTGTTGAATGCTTTTTCTGCATCTATTGAAATGATCATACGGTTCTTATCCATTCTTTTATTAATGTGATGTATCATGTTGATTGATTTGTGAATACTGAACCACCTTGCAACCCAGAAATAAATCCTGCTTTAAAACCCCACTTATATCAATGGACAGATCATCTAAATCAACAAGGAAACAAGAGCTTTGAATGACACTCTGGACTAGATGGACTTCACAGATATATTCAGAGCATTTCATCCTAAAATGCAGAATACACATTCTTTTCAAGGGCACATGGAACATTCTCCAGAACAGATCACATATTAAGTCACAAAACAGGCCTCAACAAATACAGAAAGATTGAGGTCATACCATGCACCTTTTCTGACCACAACACTGTGAAACTAGAAGTCAACCACAAGAAAAGATCTGGAAAGACCACAGATACATGGGGGTTAAACAACATGCTACTAAACAAGGAATGGATCAACCAGGAAATCAAAGAGGAAAAAAAAACCACATGGCAACAAATGAAAATGAAAACACAACAGTCCGAAACCTTTGGTATGCAGCAAAAACAGTCCTGAGATGGAAGTATGTAGCAATACTGGTTTACCTCAAGAAGCAAGAAAAATCTCAAATACACAAACTAACCTCACAACTAAAGGAGCTAGAAAAAGGACAACAAATGAAGCCTAAAACCAGCAGGAGGAAGGACATAATAAAGATTAGAGTAGAAATAAATGATAGGATATAGAAACTAAAAAAAAAACAACAATAAAACAGATAGATCAATGAAACCAGGAGATAGTTCTTTGAAAAAATTAATAATATTGATAAACCTCTAGTCAGACTTATCAGAAAGAAAAGAGACCCAAACAAAATCAGAAGTGAGAAAGGAGAAATAATAACACAAAAGAAACAAATTTTAAATAATAAAATATGCTTAAGTAACATATATTTAATATGTTATATATAAGTATATATACAATATCATTCTTAAAATTATTTATTTATGCTTTTTCTTTTTTCTCTTAATTAGATTGGCTGGTAGTTTGTCTTTTATTTTATTGTTTTTCCAAAGAATTAGGTATTAGGTCGTGTGAGCCTAAAAACATTTTCATATTTTACTGTTTACTTTTTCTTCTTTCTCCTTTTGGTTTGTCTAGTTATTCTTTCTCAAGTTCATGAGTTGACTATATAATCATTTATTTTAAACTATTTTTTATTGTTTATTTTGTCTTAAATAAATGCACCTGTGGGTTTTTATAGTACCAATTCTTTTATTGTTCTCCTAGATATTTTGTCATTTCCATTGTGATTTCCTCATGATTTTTTTAGGGAGCATTTTTTAGATAAAACATACAGAATAATTTTAAAAATTATTATTTTTATTGAATTCTAACTTAATGTCATTGTGGTCAGGAAACACAGACTGATTGATAGCCTTTTAAAATTGTTGAAACTCAGGGTTCCTGGGCGGCTTAGTCAAGTAAGGACCTGCCTTTGGCTCAGGCTCAGGTCATGATCCCAGGGTCCTGGGATAGAGCTCCCAGTGGGGACCCTGTTTCTCCCTTTCCCTCTACCTGCTGCCCTGCCTGCTCGCTCTCTCTGTCATTTAAATAAAACCTTTTTTTAAAAAAAGAAAAAGAAACTTATCTTAAAAAAGTTGTTGAAACTTTCTTTCAGACATATTATTTGGTGAGATATTCTAGATATATCTGAAAATAAAATATTTCTTTTGTTGAGTATACTATCTAGGATTTTATTTATTGAATTTTTATTTTAATAACTATTATATTGTTCATTTCTATGATTTCTATTGGGTTCTTTCTCATTTGAACCTGATCTTATTTTATTTCCATCTATTTTTGTTTCATAGTTTGGGGTCTTTTTTGGTAATCTATGATTCTGTCATATATTTCTTTACGTATCCTAAGAATACTTAAAGCCACTATCATACTATACTGCAAATTAATCTGAAATGAATTCATATTCTGATTGTTGACTTTGAATTTTTTTCTTAACATTTCTTTACATGTTTGGAATTCCTATTTGCAAGCACACAAATTTTTTTGTTGCTTTTTTTCTTTCTTTCTCTCCCTTTATGCTCATACCATCGAATGGTTTTGGGGTTTCCTTACTTTGGCCAAGCGCCCCAGCCCAGAGTTCTCATAATATGGTATTTCCGATTTCCTGTTTTGCTATGTTGTCAGGGAATATGACAGGTTAGTGAACCAGTGGGTTGCTCGGTTAAGCAAGGTTGTATTTGTGTCCTTTTACCTCTTCAAGGATGTGGTTGCAAGAAAGCTATAGCCCCAGTCAGGGCTTGGTGGCTTTCCATAAGTCCCAAGTTTGAGCTAGAGTGGTAAACCTACCTCTAGTCCATGTCTTGAGATGTACTTTAACTCTTTTCACTCTATAGGAGTTGTCTTCCTGTTCACTTCCACTTGCTTTATGACTTAGAGCCCATTAAGTCCATAGCTTAACTCAAATCACAGCTTTGTGTTTGGGTCACTTTTCTGGTCTGTGAAAATGCTTGTCTTGTTTTGACCTGTCTATACTTCTAAATGTTGTGTCTCTCTCCCTCCTTCCCTTTCCTGCTCCCTCCCCCCTCCACTTCATCTATCATGTAATGTATTTAAAGTAGAGGCAAGGCATCAAAGGGTGATTTACTGAGCTATCTTATTGGAAATTCACTTAAGCTTTTAAAGGAATTCTCTATAAGCAAAGAGAGAAAGAAGAAAATAGAGCATTCAGCTTCTAAAGGAGCAATGAAAGGTTGTCTTTTTCTTTTTTTTAAAGATTTTATTTATTTATTTGACACACAGAGAGAGATTACAAGTAGGCAGAGAGGCAGGCAGAGAGAGAGGAGGAAGCAGGCTCTCTGCCAAGCAGAGAGCCGGATTCGGGGCTCAATCCCAGGACCTGAGCCGAAGGCAGAGGCTTTAACCCACTGAGCCACCCAGGCGTTCCTGGTTGTCTTTTTCTTAGAAGATCACTTCCTGTTTGCAAAGTAGAAAGCTTAGTTATAATTACTACCCATTCTCTCCTAACGGCCAGGGTCTTTATGGTTACTTTCTTCTCCTTCTTCTCCTCCTCCTCCTCCTCCTCCTCCTTCTTCTTCCTCCTCCTTCTCCTCCTTCTTCTTTTTAAAGAGAGGTTTCTTTCTTTCTTCTTTTAAGGGGAACAGCAGGCAGAGGGAGAGGGAGAAGCAGGCTCACCAAGAAGAAGGGAGTCCGACGCAGGGCTTGATCCAAGGACCCTGGGATCATGACCTGAGCCACCCAGGTGCCCCTATAGTTACTTTCTTATAATCTAGCATCTTCCACTCTCACTCAGAGACTTCCATCTCCTAAAGAGTCATGAATACTTAGCTCTCTCTCAGTTTAGTCCTACAACTAAAGTATTCAAACTGAATTATAAATAAAGCTTGTGACCTTAATGAACTCTTCATTAGTCAATGTGTGGGGTATACTTAGTATATGAGGGGTGTGGGAGGAATAGGAGCTGGACTTCAATAGATATCTGTTCTTGCAAAGGCTCATGAATAGCCTGAGGAGCCTCTGAAATGAGGCCCCTTGAAGTAAGGAGGCACCAGTCATTTTGCTATAACTAAGGTCACCTGCTAGGAAGAGGAGCCAACATGGAGAAAGAGTTTTCTAAGAATAGGGTCAAAATGCATGCCTGTATATATGTGTTTTTGTATGTATGTCTCTAAGGGTGGGTGCACACATGCATGTGCTGCTAAACTCCTATCCTTAGGAATAAAAGCTAAAATATTAACTTAGGGCACCTGGGTGGCTCAGTCGGTTAAGCATCTGTCTTTGGCTCAGGTCATGATCCCGGGGTCCTGGGATCAAGTCCTGCATTGGGCTCCCTACTCAGTGGGGAGTCTGCTTCTCCCTCTCCCAATGCCCTTCCCCCTCCCACTCATGCTCTCTATCAGATAACTAAATAAAATCTTTAAAAAATTAATTTAATGGACTTTCAGTTATCATCTGGAAATGTTTGTATATTCCTGATCAGGGACCAGGATTACAAAAACTACATAAATTGTAAGAACCACTCAAATAAAATTATCTTTAAAAAGCAAACAAACAAAAAAGAGCTACATAATTGCTCCATGTCTGCTATGTTTGTTTTCGACAAAGGTTACTAATAAATCTCTACGTTAAACCAAAAGGACTCAAAAGCTTATCTTTAAGAGCAGCAAGGGATGAAACTGGGCATTTCAGTCCATCCCATTGCCAGATTTGGGGAGGAGACGTATGGACCTCAACCAGTAGAGTAGTAGTGTTAGCTTCTAAAGGAATTAAGGACAAAATGATAACTGGGACTTTCTGCATGGAATATGGTTTGGGTTTGAAAGGGACCTTTAGCCATCAAAAGACTTATGCGATGGCCTGAAATCACTGCCCCCCCCCGCCCTTACTTAGTTTTACAGAGTATATAAAACGTGGAAAAAAATCTTTCAACTTCGTTCACATATATATTTAGGCTGAAGAAAGTCCTTTAGCATCATTTGGCTCATTAAAACAAAACTGGTGCCTAAGGAATCAAAAGAGTCACAGGCCTATGAAGAATCTGATGGAGTCTGTGGCTTTCTTCACAGAAAAGTGCATTTGTAAATTCTGTGTAGAATTTCAGAGAGCTTGTGGGGGCCTGGTTAAGATATTTCCCTACCTAGGGAGAAGGAGTGGGTTCATGTAGTAAGACTGTAAGGATTTCAAAGTACCAATCCTCATAAGAAATGGGATCTCATGGATTCCCCAGAACCCACCTCCTACCCCAGCACCCTTAAGCTTCTTTGGATGCTAGGTATTATCTCCACTGATATTCATTCCATCGTCTGCAATTCAGATTCAACAATATTGACCAAATGCCTTCCACCCGGAGTGTGCCCAAGGCCACACATAAGAAGAAAATTTCAAGTAGACTTACGTGGCATCTTTCTCCATGAATCATTCTGGTCTGTAAGATCCCTGATGCCCAAAGAGATCTCTGATCCACACACTGCATTTATTGCTAGTTTCTTTCCTTCATGACCCTAACCACTGATGTATTTATTCTCTTAGAAATTTTTTCTTAAGTAAAATTTTATTATTTTCCTTATGACTATAATACAGATTTTAGGTCCAGTGCACACAAAACACATTTCAGCAGCTTTAATGCTTTCTCCTTCAGTAACATGGACATGATATTAGGAGAGTTTACTAGAATCTGCACCATCATTTCCAACTCGGCCTCTCCTTCATTTTTAAGACAAGCAGTAGTTGGGTTTTCCTACCACCATCATGGTTCTGATTCTGGCGTTGTTTTCTCTTCCTCAGCTGTAGGTTCCTTATCAGACCTTAAACTTTCATCTTCATCAGGTACTACTGTAGTCACCGGACCAACCCCCAGCCTTGACTGCTCTATGGGAATCGCACTGACATTTCGATCAAGGGAAGGAAGTCTGAAAGTTATGTAGTTGAGGAAGGAGATGATCCCTAGAGGAGAAGAATTTGAGGTGAGTTTCAAAAGAGAAATAGTCTTTTGACCTTTAAAATTCCTACTTATGCTTTCCTCGGTTCTAAAAGCCACCCCTCTTCTCCCCCAGCAGAGTTACTTTATCCTCCTTTGCTCTCATTGCTTTATAGTATTTCTTACAAGGTGAAGACAAAGCTTGAACCTCCCGGATTCAAATGATAGTTCCGCGACTTTATGTATCATCTTAGGCAAGTTGCTAAACCTGTGCATGCCTCAGTTAATGGTAGAACAGGTTGCTAAATCTAGGTTTCCAGACTCCAAAATCCATGCTTTCCTCACCATACCATGCTGCTTCTCCATGTATGAATGTTCTAAATAGGAACGGTCAGTGCTTCTAATTTCTCCTAGACTCTACCTCCCTTTCAAGAAGTGACTTCCTCTTCTATCCTTCTTGCATTAGGCAGGAGACTGACTCACCAGAAAACGTGTATAAGAAGTCACTCCACCAATTAATATGATAGGCCCATAGGAGATCGGGCTCCAAGGCATCCTTAGCATGCCAGTGAACCTGTGCCAGAAATAGGACGAGGCAGAGGAGCAGGGAGATGGCTAGGACCAGAAGAAAAGATGTCACAACCCATCAGTGTCTTCAGTTTGCCTTGACCACCACCCCCAACTCTCCTTCTGCTTCCAGATACCATATGTATGGCAGAATTAAAATTTAGGGATTGACCAAGATGGGAAAGAGAAAGGGACTTCTACTTCTCCCCTGGGCTAAGTCAGCTTGAGGTGTGTCTTATACAGTAAAACAGGGCAGGTAGCTGGCAACTGGATGTAATACCGAAGAAAGGGACAAGAAAAAAAGGAAGAAAGACCCACGGAGAAACTCGGTTCCCTTGACAGTTTCACCCTGGTATTACCCTGCCAGTCTAGGTCTGTACCTGAGATGAAGCTGAGTATGGATACCTTCAGGTCCAAGTTGGTGGTTAAGCTTCCTCTTCTGGGCAGGCAAGAGCTGATGAGCCAGCCAAGGGTAATGATTATAGAGAAGAGAGAGATGAGGAAGAAAGCCCTGGAAAATTGAAGGTAATCTGCCAAGGAGAAGGAGACAGGGAAGGCTTGGTTAGTCCAGCAGGGGACCTCTCTTAAGAAAACCAGACAGAGGCTTAGAGAAGGGCATGAGGAAGGGCAGGAGGAGGAAGAAGACTAAGGAGGATGAAGCAGAGCTCGCCAGGTTGGCATCCAGGGCACAAATAAGGATCTTATTTCCCAGTTTTTCATTGATACTTAGAATTTATTTACTGTGAAGGCAAAGCCTTTATTGTAAAACTGAAGGTGATATACAAATAGTTCTGGAGGTATTAACCCCTTAAACTTAGACGTAAACTAGCTTCTAAGAGGTGTGACTCTAACATCATGACACAGATTAAAACATTTTCTTGTTCCTAATTCTAATTCTAAAAGTAATACATGTTCAGTATAAGCATTGGAAAAGCTACAAAAGTTCCAAGAAGCGTGAAGAAAATCAGCCACAATCCCACTACCAAGGGCAGCTACTGTGAGCATTTCTTTCCAGTATTTTTCTGTCCTCTGTATATAGTGGATATGATACTGAATATCAAGTGATTTTTTCCTTAAGATTATATGGTAAGATTTTTCCCCCAAATCACCTGTTATAAACATAATTTTTAATGGCTATGGAATAATTTATCATATTAACATATTTCACTTAATGATTTAACCATTGTTGGACTTGTAGTTTGTTTCTATTTGTTTTTTCTCTTTTAAATATATCTGACTTGCACAGGCCTTGTTAGCCTATGATTACAAAATGAAGTCTTATTTACTTAAACTCCCATACTGTAATGATTTCAAGCCTGAATTTACTGGATTGCAGGAATTTAACACCCTAAAAATATCTTCTATTTGCTTTATTTTTTCCCCCCCAAGAGTTCCTCAAGGCCCTGCCCCACGTTTGCTCAGGGAGAGGTCTCCTGAAAAGTTCTTTACCTCCAAAGCCCTTGCCCACATACCATAACACTGCTTCTTCCCTCACCTGCTGGCTCAAGATCTCTGCTCTCTGCAGACTGGATGTTGGTAAGAGAAAAAGGGGCATGCCAAACATTACTTTTTGCTACCACCTCCCTAATACAAAACAGATTCTTCCTTTGACTTTCACAGCAATTTTTTAAGATACACGCACACCAATGTTTATAGCAGCATTATCTATAATAGCCAAATTATGGAAAAAAGCCCATGTCCATTGACTGATGAATGGATAAAGAAGATGTGATAAAGATTTATTTATTTATTTGACAGACAGAGAGAGAGATCACAAGTAGGCAGAGAGGCAGGCAGAGAGAGAAGGAAGCAGGCTCCCTGCTAAGCAGGGAGCCTGATGCGGGCCTCGATCCCAGGACTCTGGGATCATGACCTGAGCCGAAGGCAGAGGCTTTAACCCACTGAGCCACTCAGGCGCCCAGAAGATGTGATATAGATATATAGATATATATACACATATATCTATATTTCTATATCTACAGGTGACTATCACTCAGCCATAAAAAACAATGAAATCTTGCCATCTGCAATGACATGGATGAATCTAGACAGTATAATGTTAAGTGAAATAAGTCAGAGAAAAGACATATACCATATGCTTTCACTCATATGTGGAACTGAAGAAACAAAACAAATGGGCAAAGAGAAAAAAGAGAGAGAGGCAAACCAAGAAACAGACTCTGAACTCTAGAACACAGACTGATGATTACCAGAGGGGAGGTGGATGGGGGGCATGGGTGACATAGGTGATGGGGATTAAAGAGGGCATGTGCTGTGATGAGCGCCCGGTGTTGTATGGAAGTGTTCAATCACTGTAATGGACACTTGAAACTAATATAACACTGGATGTTACCTAACTGCAATTTAAATAAAAACATTTAAAAAAAAGAAATAAAGGATAATACACAATTGCAAGTAAATATAGCTCTTCTGAGGTGCTACAGATCCTGCAGTCTCTTCAATATCCTTTAGAGGGTGCCTCCTTGTCTAGCTTTTTTCCTGTCTCAAGGTAGCAGGGGCCAGTTTGCCTCTAATCCTGAAAGTGCTCTAAGCACTTCTGTGCCTGAGAATCCTAGTTCAGCTCCCAAGAGAGAAGAAAATATGTCAAAGCTTATCCCAGTTTAAGATCTTCCTCTCAAGTCTTATTTAGTTCTCTAGAACTCACCACTTACTAACATCCTCGATAATAATAAAGTCCATTAAGGGAAACCACACATCTAGGTGATCCTGGGGTTGTGCCCCGCATCAGGCTCCCTGCTCAGTGGAGAGCCTGCTTCTCCCTTTGGCTGCTGCTCTGCCTACTTGTGCTATTTCTCTGTCAAATAAATAAATAAAATCTTTAAAAAAAAGATAACCCAAGAGCAACACATTTCCTGAAACCTGGGTCACTCAGCATTAGCAGGATACGTAGCCAGTCAGAACCACCAGCCTGCTTTCAGCTGCATGAAGCCCAGTATGATAGGATCATTCATGGTATTTAGCCCACAGTCCCCCACAGGACCTAGCAGCCCTTTCCTATAGTCCTGGCCCTTTGCCTGTAGTCCCCTGACCACAGCTAACTGGAAAAAGGAAGAAGGTCTGACCTATGTTACACTAACTTGATTCTTATGCTTGGAAGTTTGGATTTGAGACTGATTGATGCTAATTTCCTCTTTTGCTTTCTTGAACCAAGAAGATACATTGCCAGACTGAGATATCACTTTTTGGGCACTTGCATACTAATAAGCAGGAAAAACTGAGGTGTAGCGATAAATCAAAGTATAAACAAAGATGAGTGTCAAAGCATCTCTAAAGAGACTGAGTGGTAGGCTTGATTTTTCTTTGTCTGAGATCCCAGTCTCTTCTGGAATCTCCTAAGGTACAACAAACTTCATGCCCTTAGGAATCTATGAGATTCTTCTGAATCTTCATAAATAGGTTCACTCTTTAGCTAATGCTAGTTCAAATGAAATAAAACATAAAAGCATACTAAGATATCCAGTCCAAGTCCTATCTAAGATATGTTACAGTCTAGTCTTTCTTCCACCAATGAGGGGAAGACTTGCCTTCATGTTCTTACAATCTTCTCTGTCTTAGATCCTCACCTCCTGAAACTACATAAACAAGATCACTCATACCTCCAAAGGAAGAACTAAAGATTTGCAGCGTAGGATAGTCTCACCTCCCAAGGAAGCAAGTCCATTAGTCATAATCATACATAACCAATATCTGACCAAACTTAACACTTAGCTCCATAATATAAAATGGCTGCATTTGGTTAACTTCATAGTTTTTTTCTAATTCACTGAGCAAAACAAAAGAAACATCCTAAAGCTGAGTTTGAGCCTCCATCTCCTGTAAGACCAAAAGCTACCAGCTTTTAAACATCAGTTTTTATAGCAGCTTACTTGTCAAAGTTTCAAAGATCTTAGGACAAAGTTATAAAAGGCCCTACTTGTCAGTAAGAAGCTTTGGTCCAGGGAAAGAGAAGTGCTGTAGATATAAGAACACCCACGTAGGTCATCTGTATCCAAACATTTCTGAAGATTTCCTTAGTAATATTCTTTGATGTGGCCTTGGGTTGCAGGAAAAGCAAGGTAAACATCCCAGTTTACTGAAGGCAATGAAGCTAATGCCTTGGGAAGAAAGGGGATGTCAATTTCAATTTGGAGAAGAAGTCCAAATCATTTGAAAGGCTTGGTAAGATCCTTGGTAGGGTCCTCAGGGTCATCCCAGTCAGCGATTCTGTACCATCAGGTAGGACATAAAAGCTACCAAGACTGGAAGAAATATGACCCTACCAGAAAGGAGTAATGATTCTCAGCGAACTGAGAACACTCACCATTTGGTGGTTTCTAACTGGTGGGCAGGATCTCCTTCTACTGTTATGAAAGTAAAACTTTGTCCTGGAGGTTTTAGAAGGTGAGAGGGGCAGCCTCACCTTGCTCTTGTGAACAAATAAGCTTACTTAACACTAGATGCTCTTCTCCTTTATAGGTGTTAACACTCTGGAAGTAATCAGTAGGGGAAGCCAAGATGACATGAGAAGAATCATGGGAGAGAAGCCAGCCATAGGAGATGCTAAGCACCTTGTACTCAGCTGTACCAAAGAGATTTGGGAGTGGGATTCCTCTCACTGCACCCTAAGTCCTTCAGCAAAAATCAAAGCCAGGATAGGGAGGCAGTGCTCCAAAAGGATCAGGCTCCTTTTAATCATGAAGGAGCTAGACTGAGTGAGTGGAGGTGGGGTGCGGATATGGATAAAGAAGGTGCTGCTGAGGGATCAACCCACTTATTTCGCCAAGTATAACCTCCACGCTGTTGACATCGCACCTTCATTCCAACCACAAAAGGCCGAGACAAAACCTTCCCAGGCTCAAGGAAAAGAAGGTGTTTTGGGACTGGAAAAGATCGTGGATGGAGACCTAGCACCCTGGAGAGGAGGCTGTGAAATTGCCTGAGGATTTAGGTTCCCTGGTAACCCCGTTGAAGTGCCAGAATCAAGCATCCCCACCCAGCTTGGCTGTTTCCCATGCAGTGGTTCCCAGGGCCCTGGCCCTGGAGGCCTCAGTGCTCTGACTAAAAGACCTACCCTGCTTCCCCACAGTCCTCCAGATGATTCAAGTTACCCTCTGTGGCAACACATTCCTTTACGCTATGGTCTGATCTCACATGTGATCCAGGAGAGTTAACAGAAGGGTCTGTTCCACACTTGAGACCTAGGAATAAAAGTGAAGAACGGTGCCTACTACTCCCCACTCCTTCCCCATTCCATTGGCAACAACTACAGCAGAGAAGATATCAGTCATCTAGAACCAGGTCAAGTCAGAGCCAGAGCCACAGTGGCCTAATGGGAGTCCGGGACACAAGATCATGAGCATACATATTCTTGAGCCCACCTGAGAGAGCCCTCATGAAACTCTCAGAAATGACGGGGTTTACCATGGGAATGGGGGCTAAATTCTCACAATCAGCAGGTAAAAATTCAAAGTTCTCGAATTTGGATAATAGTGTTTAGGGCAATAATAATATATTGTCACAGGCTGATGAGACCTGGACATACTCATTACATTTGGAGAATTCATTATGAGCTCTGTATTGCAGACTACTTACTGATCTTAGAATTAGGACTAGTGAACATTGGAAATAGGGTAGATACCTGACTTATAATTGTGTACTTAAAGGACTCAGTTGACCTTCTCTAAATCATTAACAGTTGGCCTCAGGTCAATTCCAGGCTGCAAGAAATAAACGATTTGCTACTGTGACAAAATTCCAAGTTTTTTCTAAAAGATTTTATTTATTTGACAGAAAGAGAGTGAGAGAGAGAGAGAGAGAGAGAGAGAGAGAGAGAGAGAGAGAGAGAGAGAACAAGCACAAGCAGGGGGAGTGGCAGGTAGGGGAGAAGCAGGCTCCCTGCTGAGCAAGGAGCCCCATGTGGGGCTCGATCCCAGGACCCTGGGATCATGACCCCAGCTGAAGGCAGTCGCTTAACTGACTGAGCCACCTAGGTGCCTCAAAATTCCAAGATTCTGACTCATTAAACATTAAAATAATAATCCCAAGTCCTGCATTTTAGCCTGGGCACAATTACATAAATATGATTGTAGCTCAATTTTTATGCCTATATCTTTTACCCCATTTCTCTAGAAATGGAATTCGTGAGTGTAAATCTCTGGATGCACATAATCATATTGCTTTGGTTATACCCGTTTATGATCCCCAGGGTATATGAGAATGTCTAACATTGTTCATCAGCATTTAAAAATCTCTGCTAATGTCATGTTTGAAAAATCTTATCTCGTTGTTCCTTTGATTTGCCTTTTTTTAATGATTGATTAAGTTTAAAATAGTTTTTCCTATGTTTATTAGACATTTTTAGTTTCTGTTCTGTGAACTGTTTATTAAGAATTTATTTACTGGGGTATTCGCCTTTTTATTAAAAATACTTTTTAGGGCGCCTGGGTGGCTCAGTGGGTTAAAGCCTCTGCTTTCGGCTCAGGTCATGATCTCAGGGTCCTGGGATCGAGGCCCGCATCGGGCTCCCTGCTCAGCGGGGAGCCTGCTTCCCCCCGCCCCGCCTGCCTCTCTGCCTACTTGTAATCTCTCTCTCTGTGTGAAATAAATAAATAAAAATTAAAAAAATACTTTTAAAAAAATATCAAGGCCATTTAGTCTTTTATCTTTCATATTTGTTGCAAATATTTTCCCTAGTTTTTCTTTTAAGCTGAAGATGCAATTGAATTATCTGCCTGCCTTTGGTTTTAGTTTCTTCTCAAGATCTTGTGTTAGGGTCCTGCTCCTTAGTTCCAAATGCCATAGATGCTCCAGCTCGGGGTGGAGCCTAGGTGCAACCCCCAACCCCACCTCCAGCATCTGGGGCCTCTGCTTATCTGAGAAGGAGACATAAATGCTTTATTCATGCATGTTTTCTTTCACAGTACCTGTTTTTCTGTGTAAACGTATCTTTTGAGGATGATGGGGAAACTATTTAGTGTAGTTATGTCTTTCCTCTAAGTTTTGGTTCTGATTAAAAAACTTATAGGGGCGCCTAGGTGGCTTAGTGGTTAAGCATCTGCCTTCAGCTCAGGTCATGATCCCAGGGTCCTAGGATTGAGCCCCGAATCGGGCTCCCTGCTCAGTGGGAAGCTTGCTTCTCCCTCTTCCACTCCCCTTGCCTGTGTTCCATCTCTCGCTGTGTCTCTGTCAAATAAATAAAATCTTTAAAAAAACACTTATGCATATGGTCTCTCCTACCCCTAGAAACTTACTTTTAAATGTTTCGTATTGCATTTTTAGATTTACCTAAAGTCACATAAAATTTGATGTTAATAATTTATTCTAAATAGCTGGCATTTGTTATACCACATATTGGGCATGCATTTATATTCCCTTCTACTGTTAGCAGAAGAACCAATTGACCTTAAAAGTTAAATCTGGGGGCGCCTGGGTGGCTCATTCAGTTAAGCATCTACCTTCACCTCAGTTCATTGATCTCAAGGTCCTAGGATAGAGCCCCGTATGGGGCTCCATGCTCAGTGGTGAGTCTGCTTCTCCCTCTCCTTCTTCCCCTACTTGTGATCTCTCTCTCTCTTTCACTTTCTCTCTCTCAAACAAATAAATAAAACCTTAAAGACAAATTTTTTAAAAAGTTAAATCTGATGGAGGCTGAGACACATTGCTTTGTTTCCCAGTACTGATCAATTACTTCTATATCTAAAAGCCACATTAGAATACTCCTCCCATTGCTTCGCAGTCACACCTCATAAAGGCCCAGAGAGTTCTTCCCAGAGAGTAAAGACAGTATCAACTACTAAACTGGGAGAGGAAACAACCAGGAGTCAGAGGGAGAAAGGGTACACTGAGAATACCTAAGAAAAGGATAGCTACATTCACTATTTGCCTTGGACTCGGAGAGATGAGGGCAAAGAGATCTTGGAGGAAGGGAGATGAAGAGCCAACGTGGCAGAAAGCTCTGGGAACTGTGGGGCCTGGTTTGGTGGCACTCACAGGGCGGTTTGGGTGTGTGGCTCCAGCACAGTTCATGGCTGCATGAGATCCAGAGTCCTGCGTAGAGCTCAAGGCCATTCTTGATCACCAGGAACTGCACCCAGTTCAGTGGGGTTGTGCAGATCAACATTAGGAGACCAAAACCACACAGGCTGCCACAGAACATTTGGATGTAGGTGTGTGTCTGATCCACATGCTGTTGCCGCCTCTGGGGTGGGATCGTGGCACTCAGATGCTTGCTGACGGGGAGGGTAGGCTACAAGGATGAGGGAAATATTGCCTACCAAAAAGATCACCCTTGATCCCCAGGGTCTCCTACTCATCTCTCTTTTAAGGATCCCCATGTGGGTTTGATCTGGGGATGTCTCTCCTTACCCAGGGTGATCTTTTCTCTATCTTTAGGACACTCCGTCTAGGCCCACCTTTAAGTAAGTCCTCTTCCTCCCATCTGACCTACAATTAGGTACCTCCTCACCCTTTGGTATTTCCGGTTCCCCTGAATTTTGGGAGCCTTAGGATTATAGAAGGTCAAGACTAAACATTCCCTCTTCTCCATCTTGGCAGCCAGCTTGCTTTCTAACTGCCACGGAACTTGTCTCCGCACCTCCCACACGTGCTGGCAGAATCAAAATGGGGCCAGGACCCATGGCCCAGATTCCATGTCTGTTTCATATTCTGGGTCTGATCGGATCAGGAAAAAATCATCCCGTGTTAATCAGGTGCCTGTGTATATGATGGTCCCCACTCTCCCTTTTCTGACTCCTTTCATCTTCTTCATTAAATAAATCTATAAATATTCTGTCGGTAGTTACTGTGTGTCAGGTTTTGTGTTAGGACCTGAAATAGAAAGATGAATGAGACACGGCTCCCTAACAGCAAATAAAGACATTAACTCAGATGTATTTGGGACTCAATAGCTTGTGGTTAGAATTCAAGATTACCAGTCGCTGGGATGGCCTTCATGCTCTTGCCCCTCCACTAAGTGGAAGGCCGAAGGTGTGTGTCTCCATAGGCTCAGGAGCCACTCTGTTGGCCATGGTTGGGCATGCAGCATCCAGCCTTTTCTTCCTTTCTTGCTTGAGTTCCCGCTCCTCAATGCCCTCTACTCATGAAGCCATCGAGGGCATTACACCCCTGCCTGTCGCTGCCAGTGCTGACAGGGCCCACTGTGAAAATGCCAGTCTCCCCGGTGCAGGGGACAACCCGCCAGTGTGCTGAAAGCTACCATTCACGATCTGGCTGCAGGTTTGGGCTCTGTGTGAAACCATGAATGGCCTTTCCCTGCTTCCAGAGGAGCTCAAAGTCTTCTTTTCAAACAACTCTCTCAGCATTGGTCCTAACTCCTCCTCTCACAAAGGCTCTAAATTAGTCCAAGATGCTGAACAGATGCCATCCTGTTCCCCATCCTGGACATTTATTCAAATAAATGCTCAGCTGCATTGCCAGCTCTTATTTTCCACAAACAGATAAATTCTGAGTCCTAAATTTGGGCTGAATCAGAATGCCCTATCACACTTTTCCCCTAGCATGCCTTCTCCTCGCCCGCCCCAACCTGTCGAAACCTATATTTTATGTCAGCTGTGGGGGACAACTGGCACTTAGCTAGCTTATGTCCATGCTTTAGCATGAAGTCCTCTTTCTCCGAAAGTGTCATTTGACTCTCTGATTCCTGGTACTTAGCCTAGTGCCTGGAAAGAATAGTATTTAATGTTAAAGGAATGAATGAGCCATATATATATATATAAAGATTTTATTTATTTATTTATTTGAGAGAGAGGGAGATCACAAGCAGAAGGGAAGAGGAAGGGGTAGAGGGAGAAGCAGGCTCCCGCATGAGCAGGGAGCCTGATGTGGGACTCGATCCCAGGACCCTGGGATCATGACCTGAGCTAAAGGCAGATGCTTGACCGACTGAGTACCCCACAACATATTTTTATATAAAAGACAGAGGTTGGTACACAGGACAGAATGGCTAACATTGTCAGAGGAAAATTAGGAATGGTTTACTGGAAGAGGTGATGTATTAGCTGGATTTCAAAGGAATTTCCCAGATAATAGAGGTAACAGGACATTTGAGGCGAGGAGAATAGTATGTCTCAAGGCAGGAAGCCATGGACAGTATGAGGTTCTCGGGGCACTAGAAGCAGTGTGGTTCTACTAGGTACAAACTCCAAGGGGAGGGTTGAGGGTTGCAGATATAGACCAGAGCTAGATCACAAAGAGTCATTTAGGCCTCCTATGCGATTATATTGTAATGTTTCAATTAATATAATACGCTAGCACTCCTGGCTTGATTATAGGAAAGACTTTTCCATCTGCAGCAAACTGGGTTGCACGTGCCTGCCTAGGGAGCTAGACATAGGCACTGAATAGGCACTGAATACGCAGGCCTGCATTTCAGTCCCCGTTCTAGCACTTACTTAGTTCCAACACTCACTGTCTACGTTCCTTGGGGCAATTTCCTTAACCTCACTGAACATCAGTTTCTTCATCTCTAAAACTGGGTGAATAATCATTCCTGCCTTATAGAATTTTGCGAGGATTAAATGAGATAATATCCATAAAGCTCTTAGCACAGCACCTTAATATGTGCTCAGTAAATACAATTTTTTTAAGTTTAGTTTTTAGTAATCTCTATACCTTGTGATCAAGAGTCACATGTTCTCCCAACTGAGTCAGCCAGCCTTATTATTCTTTTTTAAATTGTCTTTCCAAGTCTGCAGGAGCATGATCTTGGCACAGGTCACCCTGAGACAGAATACTAATGTTGATGGGTAGAATGTGTCACCCTTCCCCAGTTCACTAGCAGCACTAAACCAGAACATTACCAAAGAAAGGATATTGGAGGGTAACAGGGCATTTTGTAGACCAGTGTCTGATTGGTAAATGATGCAATTCTCTAGCTATTGAAGGATATGTCAGGCACCACTGGACTCTCAAGCCTACTAAAAGGCAGGATGCTCTGTCTAGCTGGGACCTTCCAGGGCCTGCATGCATATGACAGAACAAGCATTCGGGCATAACTGGGGGCTATGTATCCTGCCATTTCCCCACTTTAAAAAAGCAATTTGGGGTCCCCAGCCTGTGTGGCAGCCACTGCCCTGCAGCCTACAGGGTCCAGGAGGGGCATGGCTGAAGCCAGTGATCTTGAGCCTTTACCGCCAACCTGACACAATGTGGAGCTGCTGCAGAAACCAGATTATGGGGGGATCTTTATGCCCGCAGCCCCTCCCTGCAGAATCCTGGAGCTCTGCTCTTGCACTGATGCCCTTCAGTGTGGAACTGGCTCGGGCTGGTTAAGGACCCAGGCTCTGAGAAAACAATTGGACTGATGTGAATGCAGTTTTGAAAAAAACATGTGGATGGTGTATCCTGTAACATTCCACCACAGCAGCCGGTGGCCCGTGAACTAGGGGAGGCACCAGCAGAGGCAAGCCCCACTCCTGGGCCCCAGACTGACCTCACGGAGCCCCAGGGGGAATGAAAAGTCAGGCCCCCACCATGGGGGACTGAGAAAAAAAGCAGCTGGGAAGCTGCAATCTAAAGATATACTCTGACTAAAAGATGGCTTATGACAATCATTGGTAAAGGAGACAAAATTTGGATGACAAAGCATATCATAACACCAAGAACTGAAAAACTATGCTGAAAATGCACAGACGTCTCCTCTCCATTTAACACTCGAACTATTGGGTAAAAAGGAACTTCATACAGCTCATGCCACAAGTCACACTGGAAAAGCACAGGGCACTGTCACATGCTTGAGAGCAATGCCCTATCGTGGTAGCAGAAGAAGGGTGTTCCTTCCCTTGGATATTTGCATATTTGACAAATACAATACATGGTGTTTCACAAGAGGGTTTTCTATGGAAGAACCAAGATATAAATGTGAGGGATGAAATATTTGTGTCTCAAACCATAAGAGACTCCTAATCTCACAAAACAAACTGAGGGTTACTGGGGGGTGGGAGGGTAGGGATAGGGTGGATGGGTTATGGACATTGGGGAGGGTTTGTGCTTTGGTGAATGCCGTGAAAGATGTAAGCCTGATGATTCACAGACCTGTACCCCTTGGGTAAAGAATAAAAATAAAATAAACAAACAAACAAACAAACAAACAAACAAACAAATAAATAAATAAAATACACACACACACACACACACACACACACACACAAAGAAATATTTGTGTCATTGCTAGCCCAGCAAGCTGGCACTTAAAGCACGCTAGGTCCTTCCACAACAGTGTTCTTGTGAAAGCATTTCCTGCTTTTCTTCAAGTTGTTCTGGAGGACTACTTAAAGAAAATCCAACAAATGAATTTTTATATATTCCACCCATCTTTACAAAAGAAGAATGCTTCCATTACTTCCATTATCTGCGTATATTTAGTCATGAAGAAAAAGAACTTAAAATAATTTCATGGCATTAGAGGAAAAAAAGCAGTTTGGTTAGAAGAAAACAGTAATATGTCTGTGACCTTGCAATGGGCCAAGAATTTTTTTTAAACAGGACTTCAGGGGTCCCTGGGTGGCTCAGTCGGTTGGGTGTCTGCTTTCGGCTCCAGTCGCGGTCCTGAGGTCCTGGGATTGAGCCCTGCATTGGGCTCCTTGCTCTGCAGGAAGCTGCTTCTCCCTCTCCCTCTGCTGTTCCCCCTGCTTGTGTGCGTGCTCTCTCTCAAATAATAGACTCAAAATAAAATAAAATAAAATAAAGTAAAATAAAATAATGAGGACTTCTATTCACTAGAAGATACCATTGAGAACATAAAAAGGTGGGCGCCTGGGTGGCTCAATGGCCTTCGGCTCAGGTCATGATCTCAGGGTCCTGGGATCAAGTCCTGCATCCAGCTCTCTGCTCAGCGGGGAGCCTGCTTCCTCCTCTCTGCCTGCCTCTCAGCCTACTTGTGATCTCTCTCTCTGTCAAATAAATAAAGTAAAATCTTAAAAAAAAAGAACATAAAAAGGCGATCCATAGGGTGGGGTAAGATCTTTTCAATATGTATATCTAACAAAAAACTCATAGCAAGAATATATAAAGAACTCTTACAAATCATTGAGAGAGACAACCTAATAAAGAAATGAACAAAGTCCTTAACTGACGTTTTGCCAGATATGACAATGGTCGGTAAACATAAAAAGGTGCTCAACTTTATTAGTCATGAGGGAAATGCAAATTAAGACCATAATGCACCAATTTAACAATGAATGACTTTTGAGATAGAATGATTCTTAATAAGAATAGAGTAGCAGTTATAAATGTGCCTCAATTAAAATTTTGGCAGTACTACTTACTAGCTCTCTGATGTTGAACCCATTATCTAGCCTTCTATACATCAATTTCCATATATGTGACATGGGAATAATGGTATCTTTCTCCCAGGGCAGTTATGAGAATTACATGAATTAATATTTGAAAAGCATTAGAATGGTGCTCAATGCATAGTATGATATTTGGGTTTCTTAATCACGTAATGCCTAAAATTAAGTAAAAGTAGTCTCTGATCATGGATATGTAGAGAAAAGAATAAACTTTAATTTATGCAAAATTTTATTTTATCCTTTTAAAACTCCTATTTCATATTTAAATGTGCTTCTTTAAATGACAACTAATCTGTGTATATAATTTATACATTGTAGGGGGAGGTGTGCAATTATTTTTTGTGCTGGATCGCAACAATTTGACAACTGCTGTTCCAGATTAAGAATCTGTCTATAAAACTGAGACAGATATTGTATAGGAATAAGTTATGTAGGGAGCATCACTATTCTTTCAACGTGATTAGTATTCTGGAGATGTTAATGTGTCTTGTCCATTTTTAAGAGTGTGTTCTGGAGAATCTGAACTTCACACAGCCTCTTTAAGGGGAAACCTGATGCACCACGTGATCACTGTCAATTACCTCTATTGGGTAATAAAAGGGTTAACCACTTGGGGAAAAAAAACCATAATGCAATATCACTACACATCCACCAGAATGGTTCAAATGAAAAAGTGTTGGCAAGTATGCGGAACAACTAGAACCCTCATACACTTCTGTTGGGAGTATAAATTGGTATAATCACTGAAAAACTGCTTGGTAGTATCTGCTGGAGCTGGATGAACACGTCCTTCTCATTCTAGGTAGGTAGGCAACAGAAAATTGTCCACATGTCCACCAAAAGACGTGTATTATCATGTCCATAGCAGCACCCGTCATAATAGTCCCAAACTGTAGACTACCCAATTGCCCATCAACAGAAGAATGGAAAACCGTGGTACATTCATACAATGAAATACTATATAGCAATATGAATTATCTACAAGCACACAAACAATATGGATGAATCTCATAAACACAATACTGAGCAAAAGAAGCCTGATACAGAAGACTACTTAGGCATGATTCCATTTATACGAAGTACAAAACAGGCAAAACTAATCTGTGTTTTCAGAAGTCAGAGAACCTTGAGAGGAAGATGACTAGGGACTAGGAGGAACACACAAGGGGATTTTAGGGCCCTGGAAATGTTCTATTTCTTGATCTGGGCATTAATTACCAGAGTCCTATATGTATACTCTATTTAAATATTTTCAAAGTTAAAACAATAATTTACATGTATAAAATCAAAAATATTAAAAATTTATCTTTTGTCTTGGTAATTTCACCTCTAGGATCTATGAAATCAATATTATTGTTATAGCTTGTTAATATAACCTCTTATCTACTAGGAACCATGCTAAGTGCTTTACACACATTAACCCATTTGCTTTTGTGAATCAGATTTTTCCCATTTCATCTTTTAATTATTATTGCTAACATATAAATCAGCTATTTTTAATGTATTTATCTTTTATCAGGCTATTCGACTGAGTTATTTTAATTCCAATAGCTCCTTTGGCTAATTCTGTAGGGTTTTCTAAGTAAACATTATGTCATCGTCACATAGTAATAATTCTGTCTCTTCCTTTATAAAACTTACCTTATTTAATTGATTGGACCCTCCCGAATAAATAAATCTTTTTAAAAAATTCTACATGAGTGAAATCGCATGGCATTTGTCTTTCTCTGATTTATTTTGCTCAGCATAATACTCTCTAGCTCTGTCCACATTGTTGCAAATGGCAAGAATGCATTCTTTTCGATGGCTAAGTAATATTCCATTGTAGATCTAATCCATATATTCTTTATCTATTCATCCGTTGATGGACATTTGGGCTCTTTACATAATTCGGCTATTGTTGATAGTACTGCTAAACATCAGGTCGCAGGTGCCCCTTCAAATAAGTATTTTTGTATCTTTTGGGTAAATACCTAGTAGTATAATTGCTGGGTCATAGGGTAGTTCTATTTTCAACTTTTTGAGGAATCTCCATACTGTTTTTCAGACTGGCTGCACCAGTAAAATCAACATGTACTGTTACTAGTCACCATTAATAAGGAAAATATAACATTGTTGAATTAATACATTAGGCATTATTTATATAATATTGACATTTTTTCCTATAGGAACTTGGGACATAGGGGAAGCTACAATACTTTGAATATCATTATCAAAGCATAAGATTTCTAGTATGTTTAGTTGTCCTTTTATTTTTCTATTTTTTAAAAGGTTTATGCACATGAGGGGGCAGTGGAGGGGCAGAAGGAGAGAGAGAATAAAATCTCAAGCAGACTCCCTGATGAGCACGTGGCCCAACGCAGGGCTCACTCTCAAGACTCTGAGCTCATGACCTGAGCCAATATCAAGAGTCAGACACCTAACCAACTGAACCAACCAGGCACCCCTTTTTTAGAATTTTAAAAATATATCCATCTGTTTAGATTTTTTTCCAGTTTTAGTATATTATGGTCAAAGAACATGTCCTATAAGAATTCTACTTTTTGCTTCTCATCACAAGAAAAAAATGGAACTATGTGTGTTGATGGATGTTAACTATTGTGATGATCATCTTTCGAATACATACAAATATCAAATCATTAAGTTGTACATCTAAAACTAATAATGTTATATGTCAATTATATCTCAAAAAGTGAAAAAAAGAATTCCACTTTTTTGGAATTCAGTAATATTTTTTTTGCCAGTTTTTCTCAATGTCCTATAGACATTTAAAAACAATATGTAAGATACAAAGCTTTAAATTTGTGTAGAAAATGATTCTAAATCTATTACATTCATATTATTAATATTATTCAAGATGTTCCTATTATTTTTTCTGCACTTGATAAAATATTCCCAGATAAATATTAATTTATCTTACTATAATTATAGTTTTTTCTTTTCCCTTATAACTTTTCCAGTTTTTGCTTTATATTTATATTTTTTTGTTGTTGTTAGGTGTGTGGTGGTTCATGATTTCCACCTTCTTTGTGACTTTAACCTTGTATTATTAAAAATATTCACCTTTGTTCTATTTAATTTTTTTGCCTTGGGTTCTGTCAGATGTTAACTTGTTCTTTTTCTTTACATTCTCCTGGTATACATATATACATATCCATATAAATGGGATATATATATATGGGATATAATGTACATATATATGTGCAAGTATATATATGTGTGTGTGCATATATGTACATATTCTCTATTCATATATCAATAGACACTTAGGCTTGGCTATTGTAAATAATGCTGCAATAAATATAAGTTTGCATATATATTTTCAAATTAGTGTTCTCATTTTCTTTGGGTAAATACCCAGTAGTGGAATTACTGGACCATATGGTATTTCTGTTCTTAAATTTTTGAGGAACCTGCATACCATTTTCCACAGTGGCTATACCAATTTATATTTCCCCCAATGGTGCATGAAGATTCCTTTTACTTCACATCCTTGCAAACACTTGATATTTCTTTTCTCTTTTATTTTAGCCATTCTGACAGGTGTAAGGTGATATCTCATTATGGTTTTGATTTGCATTTCCCTGATGATGAGTGATGCTGAACATCTTTTCATGTGTCTGTTGGAAATCTGCATATCTTCTTTAAAAAAATGTCTGCTCAAGTCCTCTGCCCATTTTTTTTTTTAAGATTTTATTTATTTATTTCACAGAGGGAGAGAGATCACAAGGAGGCAGAGAGGCAGGCAGAGAGGGGGAAGCAGGCTCCCCGCCGAGCAGGGAGCCCGATGCGGGCCTCGATCCCAGGACCCTGAGATCATGACCTGAGCTGAAGGCAGAGGCTTTAACCCATGAGCCACCCAGGCGCCCCTCATTCATTGATTCTTAAGTTCCACGTATGAGTGAAATCCTATAGTATTTGTCTTTCTCTGACTGATTTATTTCACCTGGCATAATACACTGTTAACTAAAAAAATTAGAGCATGATAGTACGGATATGCTCTAATTTTCTGCTGTTAAATATTATGGATGTGTGCATATAGAAAATGGTCATCTACAGAAATGACCATACATACTATTGTCATACATATATATACATAGAACTACGTACTAAAGTGCCAGCAGTCTTTCTCTTTCTGGCTTTTGTGTGGTCCCTTGGCACTGCAAAGAGCTCGAGTGTGAAGTAAGCCCTGGGAAGGGTATAAACATCAGGAAGGACTATGAGGACATTTTCTTGTAGACCCTCATGACCCAACTGTCATGAAATTAGACAATAAATTATCCTGGAAAACAAAACTGTAATTCCTGTATAGTGGAGTTTGTGAACTAAGAGTCATATCTTCTACCCACAACATTGTACTTTTTGAATTTTTATATTTTAAAATTTTTATTTATTTATTTGACACAGAGAGAGAGATCACAAGTAGACAGAGAGGCAGGCAGAGAGAGAGGAGGAAGCAGGTTCCCCACTGAGCAGAGAGCCCAATGAAGGCCTCGATGCCAGGACCCTGAGATCATGACCTGAGCCGAAGGCAGAGGATCAACCCACTGAGCCACCCAGGCGCCCCTGTGTTTTTTGAATTTTTAAAAATAAATATGCATCACTTTTGTAATAAAGAAATGACAGTCATTACTTCCTCACAGTCTCTTCTTAGTGAATCTATTCTCTCACTAGTGTCAGCGCAAAGATGGATCTTTGATCGTCTACAGATTAGATGACACTGTCATGGCTTACCTATAGCCACAGCTGTTTTGATCAAGAATAACATAACTTCTTATGTCTAGATGCTTGTGAAGATGATAAACTCCCCACTGTTGAGCTAGCTGGGGTTCTCTTCCTTGCAACTAAAAGATCTCTAACAAGAATATCAAGTGTTTAAACTTTTGCACATAGAACATGAAGAATCATTTTGATTTCTGAGGCATTTTTATATTATATATCATCACTCATAGTAATTAGAAGGATCACTGTTTATTTGACCTTTATCTCCATGGATAGAGCTCTGATTATCTCATAATTACCCGTGTACTCACTTGTTGAATCTGAACAATTCTTTATCCTTCCACTGGCCTCCTCCCACTATCTGGCTAATGTGGACTCAAGGAAGGTTAACAAATTTTATTATTTTCCTAAGCAAACTTTAGGAAGTCAGCTGCTGTCAAGGGACAGCAGCACTGGCCAAACACAGTGACTTTTATATTTCTTGCATCATGCTTTTTTCTAGCTCTAAAGTTAACTGAAAGTTGCCATGCACATTCAAATCCATTGATCATTCCTTTCTAGAATAAGGCAGGGGACTAAGAACAGGATGTAGGCTTAGTGGACTCCAGGATTAAACTGCATTCAATCTCAAGGAGACTAGATGACTGCAGGCATTTCCAGAGGACTATGGGGTAGAGAGAATCCCAGTCAAGAAGGCTACACATCTGTGGTCTGGTTCCAGTCTTACCACTCTCTGGCTATATTTGCACCTGGTTGAATAATTGCAATATAAAAATTTATTGGTGTGCCTACTGCATGCAAAACACTGTATTATGTGTAGTAAGGAATGGATTCAGTCATATTACAAACTTTTACTGAGCACTTGTCATGTACATGTCACTAGGTGCTGGAAGTTTCACTACAAACAATATCCTATTCTTGCTCTTGAGGAACAGCATGTCACCTCTCTGGTTCTCAGTTCTCTTGGCTCAAATAAGAAGTAACTGCCTAATGTGGTAGTAACCCTACCAGGTCCCTATGGAAAAGACATGTTGAGGATACTTCAGGAACACTATAGCTGGGGCCTCGATCCAGATCTTGAATGAATACTCTATACAGGCAAGTTAGGCATTACTACCCTAGTGCCACAGGGACTCCTGCTAACCTACGTCTGGATTGTGTTCCCTCCTTTCTTCTGGACACCTCCTGACTCATCTCCCCAGTTCTTTCTCAGGTGGGAGGAAGCCCCAGGGCATTTTCTGTGCCACCCACATGGCAGAAAAATTCTGAGAAGGATAATCAATCCCGATATAGGAAAAAAAGAAATCTAAGAGCAAGATCCAGAAGGCACTCCCAACAGAAGACATTTTAACTGTGCTCTTATGACAAAGACGTCTACCCATCGAATCAGTGAAATTGGATATTTTGGAAACCTGAATCACAGTAGTATGCCAGTAATGCTTTCTGAAGTCAAATGTTAATAGATGGCCAAAGAACAGAAATGTTGAAGGGATCTGTGCCCTAGGTTTCTTGGAGGCTATAGCCTAGCTATTAGTGAAGGAAAGAAAATAAGACATGGAGAACCCAAGCAGAAGGAGAATGGTAAGAAGGCAGGGAAATGAGTGATAAATCTTTTAGGACCAACTGGGGAGTTCCAGCAGGCAAAGGGGGTAAATTATTTTCCATAAGGGACTCACATTATCAGTTTAAGGTTGCATCAATGCCCCACCTCCCTGAAGGGGGCTGTAGATTACATCTGTGGGTTTGGCTAGCATGAGAATTTATAACCACTGAGGCTCTAGGCAGAAGCCTTAAGAGATCAGACCGGAGCCAAGATAATCCTAATCCAGAGCAGCCATCAGGTTGCCTGGAGCAGGATGTAGTGTAAGCCAAAGGGGTTCCTGGTGAAAGGACCTTAAGACCACACAATGGTCTTAACTATAGAAACTAGACGTTTTTGGTCTAAAACTCCCAACATCAGAGGCTGTTGCCCCAACCCTGGATAGGGTTGAGAGATACAAGCTTAAAGTAGGCAAAAGCCTTAATCAAACTACAGTAAAGGGGAAACTAATATCTTTATCAGTATTCCTCTTCATACACTATTGATTCTAGACCAACAGAATTCTCACCTCCCTGATATCACTCCAGATTCTTCAGAGATCTCTGCCTAGGTTCAGTGCCAAGTCAGTCTATTCACTCAGAATTATTCATTAAATGTCTGTGTGCCAGACACTGTTCTAGGACCTTCAGGAGCCTAAACCAAACAAGTTAGATGAAGTTCTCTTTCAAATTTGTCATCTTTCTTCATGGACTGCTTTTTGTCTACACACTGAAATTCTGACTGTCTAAAATTTTAACACAAATGCTCCTTCATTCATGCATTCTTTCAACAAATTCTGGTTGAACACTTAACTATGGGTAGAGTCCTGGCTTAGGCAGTAAAGATACAACTGTGAAAAAGACATCATTCACTCAGCATGTGGTCTGTGGTGGACATAAGCAGCTAAAGTGAGGGTGCCATAAAGAAGTACCCAAAAGGAGCTAATATCTAAGTGCTTCTCAAAGTTTCTCACAGCACATACTGCGAGGAGATTATTCTTGGCTGGAAGTGACCAGCTAGGATGTCTAGCTGTCCTAAGCTCTGGCCCTAAGGACGGAGGGGATCACTGTCTCAGCACACTTGTATGCCATTCACAGCATAATTGTTGGTCTGGTCTAGGCTAAGTCCTGAAGGATAAGTAGATGCTAAATTGGAGAACACATATTCAGAGCCCTGTAGGTGTTCATTTAACAAATCTTTATTGAGCAACTACTATATGCCAGACACTGTGCCTGAGATTAGGAATACAACAGTGAACACAGAACCTGTGCTTAAGGAGCTTTTACTCTAGTGGAGAAGACAGATAAATGGGCAAGCAATTACAAAACTATGACATAAGTGCTCTACTGGTGGTAAAATCAAAGGCTTATAGGACTACCCAGGTCTGAGAAGTCAAGAGATTTACAGGGCAGTAAAGCAAAAGTTAAGACCTTCAAGTAGGTGGAGTGGGAGTGGGAGGTAGGAAAGGCATTGCAGGCAGAAGAGTAAGGTAAAAGTGAGATAATCATGGCACATCTCCTTTTGCTATCCCCATAAACCCTACGCTCAATACAGATTCCTCACTATCTAAAAGTAGAGCATTCCTATGACACCTTTCATAAACAAAAATAGTGTAAAGAAAAGGTGAAGCAATTAACACTCATTTATGTGGAAAATTTTTGAGCATTCCCAGACCTAAAGCCTCTCTTAGGCTTTTCTGATACCTTAGGACACATCTTGCTAACGGATGCCCAAAATAAACTGAGATAAAACACAGATGTTCCCAGACACAGTTTAAATCTATGGTAGCTGATGATGGTTCCCAGGCAAGGAGCTTGATGAGGCCACTCTTGCTGCTTGGGACGTGTACTGCCTCTATAATGATCAGCTGCAAGACAAATGCTGAACAACACTATTTTCGCTTTTTTTTTTTTTTGGTAAAAACAAAAATCCTCCAGATTTCTTTAGGTTAGTGAAAACAGATACTGATGTAGGTCTTTTGTAGAAGGGAGTGGCTTAATGGCAACTTTCAAAAACCTATATGCCCTATTTGTTCACTCCTCTGTGCTTTGCCCATGCTCCCCTTCCCTGCTTGGTTCACTCATGCTTTAGGAGCCAGCTCAAAACTCACCTCCTTTGTGAAAGACTTCCTCAAGCAAAATCAGTCATTCCCTCCTCTCTGCTTCTACAGTGACGACTGGACGAACCAAAAATCTGGAAACGTTGTCTGATAGTGAATTCCTTTCCTGATATGTGAACCAATTTTATAAGAAGACATAGATATGAAACTAAATCATGTTTTATTCATTTATCAAGCACTTCAATAAAAGGAAAAATTGAGAAAACCACTATATATCATATACTATATTATTTGTGTCATTATTCTTGGTATTCATCTGTTAAAATTGATGGCAATGTTGAATTGAATATATACTCATTTAAAGAATTCATATTGTTAAATAACTGATTCAGTTTTGCTACCATCTCTATGCTGGTCTCTAAATATTTATATGGATTACGATTTTTTTTTAAGATCATATTTGTTTGAGAGAGACAGAGATAGCAACAGAGATAGTAAGAGAGAGAATGAATGGGGAGGAGAGGGAGAAGCAGGCTCCCGGCTGAGCATGGAGCCATGGCGGGGCTGGATCCCAGGACCTAGGATCATGACCTGAGCTGAAGGCAGATGCTCAACCATCTGAGCCACCCAGGCGCCCCTAGTGCATTTTTTTTTCTTTTTTTTTTTTTAAGATTTTATTTATTCATTTGACACAGAGAGGGAGAGATTACAAGTAGGCAGAGAGGCAGGTGGAGAGAGAGGAGAGAGGGGGAAGCAGGCTCCCTGCTGAGCAGAGAGCCCGATGCAGGCCTCGATCCCAGGACCCTGGGATCATGACCTGAGCCGAAGGCAGCGGCTTTAACCCACTGAGCCACCCAGGCGCCCTTTTTTCTTTAACTTTTAATGGTTGTTCATTACTTTTTTTAAAAAAGATTATTTATTTATTTGACAGAGAGAGAGAGAGAGAGAGAGAGAGAGAGAGAGATCACAAGTAAGCAGAGAGGCAGGCAGAGGGAGAGGGGGAAGCAGGCTCCCTGCTGAGCAGAGAGCCGGATTCCAGGACCCTGGGATCATGACCTGAGCTGAAGGCAGAGGCTTAACCCACTGAGCCACCCAGGTGCCCCTGTTCATTACTTTTCTGATTGTCTGATATACTGGTCAGAGAGAGGATAATTGGAATAATATCTTTGAATATTCTCTCAACAAAAATCTTTGTATTTTCATTAGTAATTTTTACAATCTCTTTATTCAGAGTCCAGCTTCTTTATTTTGTAACAAGTAAATGACTCCTCTCCTTGGTACACGCTGAGTATCACATAAAGGGGTGCCCTGGCACATGCTCAGTCTTGAAATCATACTTTGACCTACTGTTCCTGTATCAACCCCTGTCCTTCTGGATACCACTATTTTCTGGCTGTACAATCCTCTTCCTTCCCCCACTGCTGTCGTTCAAGCTCTCATTATTTTCCACCCCCAATAAACAAGGGCCCCCCACTGGTTTATCCATCCAACTATTAGACGTGAGATTTAGAAAATGCAAGCCTTTGGGATGATTTTCACTTGCCCACAGAACAAAAGTGCTGACCTAAAAGAGGTCTATCTTATTTCCGGGCATTCTCCGTCCTGCACCTAAAGTCTAAGCAATAAGTATACACCTCAGTGCGGGGAGTTCTGTTTTGGGGGAGGCATTTACTAAGAGATTAGATTATCAATCATGGAGGAACGAGCCCACACCCGAGGCAGGGTCTCGGATGCCTCCAGCTCGCTCTGAAAGTACAGACTTTTTCCAGTCATAAATACATCACATTCTTGGGGTCTTGTGATCTCTCCCTAGCAGAACCAGTCAGACTACCCGATTCCAGCCCCTTCCGCCCCACAGCGTTTCCCATTAAAAACCACCGGTGGTTTGCATCCTCCCATTTTCCCGCTCCTCAAGTTCCCTGAGCCCGGGACGTCCGCTACCTGCCACCTCGCTCGCCCTTCGGGCCCGGACAATGCCCCTTCGCGCTCGCACAGCCGGGCGCGCCTCTCGGTGTGGGCGGCCCGAGGGGCCCCGAGCGGGCGGCCCGGGGTCGCGGCCGAGGAGCCGGCGGGTCACGTGGCACGCCGGTAGTCACGCGGGCGCCGCTCAGCTGACCGGGGGCTCACGTGGCCCCGCCGGCCGGGAGCGGGGAGACCGGCGGGCCATGGCGGGCTCGGGGCTCTGGTTTTCGCTGCTGCTGGCGGCAGCGCTCGCCGGCCGGGCTGCGGCCCTGTGGCCCTGGCCCCAGTACATCCAGACCTCCGAGTCCCACTACGCCATCTTCCCGCACAACTTCCAGTTCCAGTACCACGTCAGTTCGGCCGCGCAGCCGGGCTGCTCGGTCCTCGACGAGGCCTTCCAACGCTACCGCGACCTCCTCTTCAGCTCCGGCTCTTGGCAACCTGCTGAACCCGCAGGTGAGTCGGACCTGCTCCGCCTCGTTCCCCGCTCCGAGAAAGCCTGCCTGGGGGCACCTCCCCACACCTCCTGAGACGCCCTTTCTTTGGCTACTGCCCAACCCCGTCGTCTAGTCTCAGCCCTCTGGTCTCCACTTCCTCCTGCGTCTTTTCTCCAGCTGCCATTTCGCACTCCCCCACGTTTAGTCCCCAGCTCCACTCTCTGCTTCACTGAGCTGACTTCTGGGGCCAGGATTTCTCCGGAATCCTGCCCCCCGCCCCCGGGCTCTGTTTCACCAAGATTGCCTGCTGCAGGACTGCAGTTCAATCAGGATATCAAATCGCTGAAAATCCTGTGCCAGGGGACAGCGAAGGTGATCCCTCTGACCGTGTTCGGGTGTCTCAGGGTCCTAGAATGAGGCCAAAGATTGGCAAGATAAGACATTAGAGATGGCTTGACCTGTGCAAAATGACATGAAAGTGTCTCTCACATGGCATGTTCAGTAAAGGTGGGAGAATCGGAGAACACTTCCATAGGGAAATGAATGTTGCTTAAAGTGGGGTCTTGGATGTAATTGGCCAGGACTGAAAGAGTATTCCAGGGAGGAAGAAAAGCTTGAGCAGAGGCACAGTGGTTGAACTCAAAGTGCTTTGAGGGTGTATGTGATGAGGGTGGGGGTCTGGGGAATGGGGAAGAATGAGGTTGGGGAGAAGTGTGGGATTGAAGTGAAGTCAGGAGTGCTTTGAATACTGGTTTCATTTAAAACAGCAGGGGTGAGCAGTTTTCTTTAAGGCAGTTGCTGAAAATTGTGTTTGGGGGTTATTTCACAGCAAATTGGTAAAGAGTCAGCAACACAAAGGAATAAAATTCTACTTTCTGGGCTTAAAATTTAGTTTTTTTCACACTGCTTTGGAATCTGGTTCACTCTTCATGATGTATAGGTAGTTATGGGGGAAAGCCATATTTATAATTGGGCCATATGGTAACATCATCTCATACTGTGTTTCAAGTGTGATTAAATTACTTTCACAAATGTTCTCATTTGATTTGTAGAATTAAAGGCATTTCATTAAACAGATGGTACTTAGAGAGTGATAGATAATTTAGGGAAAGAATCAGTCTCAGCATCAGGGTAGTTCTTAACTGGTAAGATAGATTAGGCCAGGGAGGATAAAAGTCCTGCTATTGTGTGTGATAGATCATGTATTTCTCTGAATCCTTTATGACAAGTAATGTCTTAGACAAGATTGGCACTCAGAATGTATTTATTTTGGCATAGAAAAATTAGGGCCTGGCTTGTGCAAAAAAAAAAAAAAAAGATCTGTCATCCAGTAGGTATGTACCCATTCCAGGTCTGGGTACTCTGGAGATTACAAGAAAAGCATGCTCAAAAGTAGACTCAGGGTGCCTAGGTGATGCAGTCGGTTAAGTGTCCCACTCTTGGTTTTGCCTCAGGTAATCATGTCAGGATCCTAACTAAGATTGAGCCCCACATTGGTCTCCACCTTCAGCGGCGAGTCTGCTTGAGATTCTGTTTCCCTCTCCATGCTCCTCCTGCTTATGCTCTCTCTCTCTCTCAAAAAAAAAAAAAGTAGGCTCAAACTTGAAGTCCAGTTGGGGAAATATGAAGCAAAAGGACACAATGTATTATAAAATGCTTAAAAGATAATTAGAATGTTTACCACCATGGTATGAATTAGGATAATTCCTGTACATCTAAATTAAGCCATTACCTCCATTGCTATAGGTCTAGAGTATAATGAAGAAAATAGAAATGGGGATGATATGTGACAATGGTGTCCTAGTAAATTCCCTAATGAAAGATTTAGAGACAGATAAAAAACTAAATAATAATAATAAAAACTAAATAAGATGTTTATTTCAATTTGTTACCTTACTGTGAATCAGTTTGCTGTATTTGAAGGTTCTTACCCATTAAGAGATGATGAAAACTGGTTTGGATCAACATTACCAAAGACACAGAAGTAAGTTCCTTCTCTGTCGTTCTTCCTATGAAGCCTTCCCTTTGGAACATTCGTTTCCTGGAAGGCTTTCAGATCACTTGAACTGTAATCCTCTTTCTGCAAAAACAAGGATGAATCCCTGGAGGGAAAAGCAACATCAGCACAGTCCAAACCAGACTGTATTTCTCTATGGGGTTGATTTTAGTAAAGAAAACAACATATGCAATTTAAATCTTAGCTTTAAACAGCTTTCCATCTCTTCATTCCACATAACTTCCTTGTAGGTTCTGGGCCAGTGTTCTTCTTAATATAGCAGGACTTCTTGTTTTGATCTGAACCTGGAATTCAGTGGAATCCATACTTCCCAGAAAAACAAATCTGTTACTGAGGTTTGGTTTGATTCTGAATTCACCTTCAAGGATTAGCTGTAGTCCACCAATTGCTGAATGGACTATGGAGGTGTTTAGTATTTGCTACCTGTCTTTGTCATTGAGAGGTGTTTCTGCCAACTGGAGGGTGTGTGTTGCATGTTGTTAAACCTGTTAAATGGAATTAGTTTAAGCTCTAGATACTTGAGTGAATCTAATTCTCTGTTTTGATTATTGAGCCATATCTTGTTTATGAATCAAAGATCTGATCACTTGGGATAGCACCTATCTAATGTTGCCCCAGATACTTTTCTGGGTGCCTCATGGGAGTTGATAAAGCCCAAAATTTTCAGGTAAAATGGCTAAATCTGATTGTTATTTTACTGAATTCTTCAATCAACTAGTTGATTGAAGCCATAGTACATAATGGTCTTTATTAAAGTTCGCATCCAGTTGCGATAGTCACACACATGTCCCTATGAGTTACTTAGGATGCCACTGTCCCTGAATAGAATAACTCCTTTTATTTTAGAATGGGAGGAAGATCATTTTATAAGTATCTGGATCCTTCTGTAGCCATTATCTGTATTGGATTTGCTCATTCTCAGACATGAAACAAGTGACTAATAAGTGGCATAGTTTATTACAATCTAAATCTCCTAAAATACCTCCTTTGGCCATTCCTTCTATTACAATGCCTGGAACATAAGAGATACTTAATTATTTGTTAGATATATTAACTTAGAAGGGCTACATTGTATAAAAATAGAAAATCTCATTATTTTTGTCTGTTTTTAAGAGTATCACAAAGATGATTTGCAGGTTTCATTTAGAAATGATTGCCTTTCAGGTTTCAAATTTGGAATGTTACGTGAATTCCAGGGAAAGGAGGATCACTCTATGCTGTGGTCCCAGCTCAAACTACTCTTACCTCATTACGAAATTGGAGATGCCTTGAGGGTGGATCTAGGGAGTGTAGGAGGGAAACAGATAAGGTTGGGCAGCTGGCAGGGGAGAAGGAACAATCCTGATTAGTGCTGCACTCTAATTGCTTAGTGGCCATGTCCCTTTAACCTTTTCCATGACAAGGAAAATAACATAATGACAAGTTATTCCTGTGAAGACTTTATTGCCACTGAATTTATTGCTTGAAAGCAAAAAGGAGGAAAACCACAGAGGAAGACTGTTTTGTAGTAGAATTACATAAGGAGGAGAAATACAAGAATTTGGAAGGAGATGGGTTGCAGGATAGATTTTAGTGAGGACCAGAATAATTGTGTTCCATTTTGAATCCTAAGGCCTAAACTAGCTTGGCCTCTAATCCTCAACCAGCCTCTTTCCCCACAACCTTGTTTTTTCTTTATTGTTAAATCATAGTGCTTTCCCAATAGGCCGGGGTAGTACTGAGCCCAAGAAGTTCAGCTTGGTCAGGATGTATGTGGGTATCCTGGGCCTGGTTTATGAAAAATTCAAGTCTTACTTTCTTGAGCTATTGTTGCTTCCCCTGCCTTGGATATTCTGCTTGAAAACCTATACAGTAGAGGACTCTGGGTCTGGAACAAGATTTATTCAGGAGTCGGCCAGAGAATATTTATTAATCACTTGTTTAACTATGTGCCCTCGGGCGAATCGCCTAATTTCCAAGGAGCTGCTGCTTTTTTTTTTTTTAAAATGTCTCCATTTCAAGCATTTCTGAAGATAACAGGGAGATAGTGATGACTATCTTTACAATCTTTGAAGGAAGGTACAGTAGAAGGAAGAAGTAGGTGATTTTAAAATAAAACAATAAAAATTAAGTCTGAGCCCCAGAGCTGCCCTTCCTCCTATCTCCTTCCACCTCACTTCCTCATCTCCAAACAGAAGAGTGAAGCAGGGCATTGGAGGTTTTTTGCCAGTTGGCACCTTGTTTTTATTTTTATTTTTATTTTTTTATTATTTTTTAAAAAGATTTTATTTATTCATTTGACACAGAGAGAGAGATTACAAGTAGGCAGAGAGGCAGGCAGAGAGAGAGAGGAGGAAGCAGGCTCCCTGCTGAGCAGAGAGCCCGATGTGGGTCTCGATCCCAGGACCCTGGGGTCATGACCTGAGCCGAAGGCAGCGGCTTTAACCCACTGAGCCACCCAGGCGCCCTTGTTTTTATTTTTAATAGCAAGTGTGAGCTATTTTTTCTTACAGCTACACAGTTTTTTGTTGGGGCGCATTGTCAGTTTCTTAGCCTCTTTAAAGCATAAATGAAAATCCTTTTCCTGTGGATTACATTTACAGCCCACCCAATACTTCTTTTAGAAATTAAAAAGGTTATTTTTATATTTCTGCATCTTCCTAAATTTCCTCTGCTGTCCCTGGAAATAATTGATAAGGAGAGAGACAGCGTGCACCAACAAGAGGATTAGCCAGTTGGATTAGGAGTTCTTTCCCACCTTTGTGGAGCCACTGACAAGGAGGACAGTTGAAGAGAGGAGGTTGGATCTGTAGAGGTGATAAAGTTTTATGTGTGAAGGGTTTTCTGTGATCTACCTCAAGGTTTATGAATCTATAATCCATCGAAATAGAGAAATGGATTTGCTTTTCTTCTCAATTCCTGACTATAGTGAATAAGACCCATTACTGTGTGAACTTCATTTCCTTTGCTTCTGTTTTAAGCTTTTGTTATTACTTAAGCTTCCTTAGTGTTGCACTTAGCCCTGATCTCTAGCCAATAGTGGTGTGCTAATGATGTCCACTTCTTGAAGGTGATTGGGCTTGGGTATGGTGTAGAACTCTTTCCTTTGTAAGTGTATGCTTGGATGCAGGAAGTTTGGGTGCTTATCACCTTGGGTGTCAGTAAGCAGCCTCCCCTTCTTTTGCAAAGGTTTGGGAGTAAGGGAGGTGGCCTACCAGGAACACGGTGTCCTTAAAAGTTTATTGTCTTATTTGATCTTATCCTGGTAGTAACTAGTACTAAGATCCCACATTAGTGGCTTTGGTCTTTGGACTAGAGCCACAGTCCTAGTTTGAGGCAAATTTAGAGTTCAAAGCTCATGTCCCTTTTATATATTTGTAATCTCAGCCTGTTTGCCATACAGGGTGTCATCACACAGTAGTGGAGCCTTCAGGCTCTATGAGAAGCTCATGAAAAGCCCTCAGAGAAGCTGTTCCAGTGGTATGGTTATCCCACGAGGTACCCCAACTCTGGGCTCCTCTGGCCAAGTACCCCAACTCTGGGATCCTCCAGGCAAAACTGACTTCTTAAAAAAAAGGAAGTAGAAGGTGGAAGGAAGCTAGCATTTATTGATTGTCTGGCACTTGTTGTATATTATGCCTTTAATCTTTATAATAGCTCTGTGAGGTTGGTGTTATCCCCATCCTTCAGAACTGAGACTCACAAAGGCTAAGTAACACGTGCAGGGTTTCACAGCTAGTAGTTGTGGAGCAGAAATTCCAGTTGGGTCTGTTTGTCTACAGAGATTTTGCTCTTTTCAATGTGCAATCTTGGGGCAGTCTACTACTCATAAATATTTTCACCAAGCATTATACTGATTAGTGATTTGGAAAACTACTGGCCTTTGGTAGGAGTAAACCCTGATCATACTTCAGTATTAATTACCTCAGATAGTAACTTCTAACATCTGATTGCTTGATCATTAGCACTCAAGTTAGTAATGTTTTGATCCCGGGCCCATGATTATCAGATTCCAATAGTGTTTCTGGCCAGCTTCCTTCTTTCCTTTCATCCTTAGTACAAGTAGTATTTATTAAGCAACTATAATTTATCAGTAACACTTGTCTAAGAATATTAATTGAACTGTCCTTGTCCTTAAAGAATTTATAGTCTCTGGAGGTGGGAATACAAACATACACTAAAGTATCAATAAAGTGTTTTTTGCTGATAAGTATAAAGTACTTTGGGAACACCTGACCCAAGTGTGTGTGTGTTGGGGTGGAGGAGAGGGTACGTTTTGAGAAGTCTTCCATAAAGAGCTGTCCAGTCATATTTGAAAATAGGAGTTGGTGGAGATGCAGGCAGTAATCCACATAGAAAGAGCTGCATGAGGGAAAAGCTTTCTGGAAAGAAGGCTTCATGTCATATATTTAAGAAAGTCAGTGTCACTGTGGTTGAAGCACACCGATCTAGGGTGGTTCGGCAGGTTAGCTATAATTTCAGCAGGTTAGCTATATATAGTACAGAAGCTTGAGAGAAAGAGTTGGAATACCTCCATGGGACAAGAAGTTCCAAAAGGTGACCATGGGAGGGTGTTAAGGTGTTGTTGGATAACTGCTAAGCTAGAATGTGGGTTAGTTCTTCCTTTTGAGTGTTGAAATCACCTAGAATGAAAGCCAACCTTGGAGTGGAAAGGAAGACTAGGGACCAGGATCCAAAGTCTTGGGTAATAAAGAGGTGACCAGGATGTTGCAGAGTGTTGGTGATAAGGAGAGGCTTGAGATTATGCAACTGAGTATCATGAGCCATAGAAAAGAGGTGTTTTTTTTCCCCCCTCCACTTGATGGTAGAGGCTAGATGTCCTGGAAGCATCTGAAAAGGAGCTGCCTCTCAGAGCAAGTTGTAGAGGAAATAATGTTCCTGGGGAGACCCAGTCTTCAGTTAAGGAGGAAGTAGAAGAGACTGAGGATGTTGGTAGTTCAATAACAGGATTCCAGGGGCTTGTGGGGGTGGGTGATGTATAGTCCAGGTGGCTTGGTGGAGGAGAAGAAACAACATTTATAGGAATGGGAGTGTGGGTCCAGAACAGAAATGAGCAGAGGCGTCAGTATATTGGGCAGCATGACAAAAGATGATAGCAGTATGATATGGTAGATCCTCCTGACTATAAGATTGCCATGAAAATGAGCTCTGGAGATAAGCAGGGGTCATATACATGGGAGACTATAATATATGGCAGAGGAAACATTTCTAATCAAAAGTGCAAAGATGCTTAGTCAATAAATATGTAGGGATGACTGGTTATCCATTTGAGAAAAAATAGAATTAAATCTATGTCTCATATCAAACACAAAAGTAAATTCCAGGTGGTTAAAGATCTAAAGATAAAAGCCATGCCATAAAACTATTAGAAGTATAAGAAACTGTTCATATGGTCCCAGAGGCAGAGGAGGCCTTTCTAAGCAAGCAGATAAAAGAAACCATAAAGGGAAAGATGAACAAATTTGACTACATAAAAGTCAAAGCAAGAGAACCATAAGGTTGAAAAAATAAGGACAAGATGGGGGAATTATTTGCAGTCTTAAAAGACAGGTTAGGGGCACCTGGGTGGCTCAGTTGGTTAAGCATCTACCTTCGGCTCAGGTCATGATCCCGGGGTCCTGGGATCGAGCCCTGCATCGGGCTCCCTGCTTGGCGGAGAGCCTGCTTCTCCCTCTCCCTTTTCCTACTACTCTGCCTACTGGTGCTCTCTATGTTGCTCTGTCAAGTTAAAAAAACAAAAAACAAAACAAAAAAAACTTAAAATCTAAAAAGAGCTCTGTAAATCAATAAAAAAAAATCTTTAAAAAAGTACAGAGTATGGCCAGGAAAGGGGTGCCTGGGTGGCTCTATTGGTTAAGCACCTGATTCCTGATTNACTTAAAATCTAAAAAGAGCTCTGTAAATCAATAAAAAAAAATATTTAAAAAAGTACAAAGAGTATGGCCAGGAAAGGGGTGCCTGGGTGGCTCTATTGGTTAAGCACCTGATTCCTGATTTTGGCTCAGGTCATGGTCTCGTGGTCATGAGACTGAGGCCCTAGTTGGGCTCTGTGCTGGGCATTGAACCTGCTTAAGATTCTCTCTCTCGGGTGCGTGGGTGGCTCACTGGGTTGAAGCCTCTGCCTTCGGCTCAGGTCATGATCTCAGGGTCTTGGGATCTAGTCCCGCATGGGGCTCTCTGCTCAGCGTATAGCCTGCTTCCCCCTCTCTGTCTGTCTGCCTCTGCTTCTCTGCCTACTTGTGATCTCTCTCTCTGTGTCAAATAAATAAATANGTATAGCCTGCTTCCCCCCCTCTCTCTGTCTGCCTCTGCTTCTCTGCCTACTTGTGATCTCTCTCTCTGTGTCAAATAAATAAATAAAATCTTAAAAAAAAAAAAAAGATTCTCTCTCCCTCTGTCCCTCCCTACCCTGCTCGCTCCATCTCTTTCAAAAAAAAAAATGTGTGTGTGTGTGTGTGTACACACACACACATAAAGCCAGTTAAATGTGAAGTGCTTTTCAAATTCAGTCATTATATTTAAAATACAGAGTAAAACAATGGTATATTTCTTTATCAGGCTGGCATAGATGAAAAAGAATTGAGACAGTCTAGTTTTGGAAGGATGTGGAGGAATGGGCTCATGTATGTTGGTTCAGATATAAATCAGTTTTATACTTTTGTATAAGTATAAATATAACAGTTTGGAAAAGTAATTTGGCAGTGTCAAAACCAAAAATTTTCCTATCTTTGTCCTAGCATTTCTACCTCTAGGAATTTTCTACAGAAATCTCTCAACAAATGCTTTTATATATATATTATTTGAATGTTGACTAGAGCATTGCTTATAATATCAAAAACTTAGAAGCATTTGACCAGTGTCCACAAAGACGAGAGAAGTTAGGACTGTGCACTTTTTAAAGTATTTTTCAAAAAAGGAATTCTATTTATTATTTATAAATAAAGATGTAGCTCTGTATATATTGACATTAAAAGATCTGCAAATCATTTGGTAAGCGGGGAAAAAGTTGCAAACTATTATGTATTAAGATTTCATTTTTGCTTTAAAAATAACAAATCTATGTATTTAGAAAAAAATTGAAAGACTGTGCAAAATGTTAACTTATCTTTTGAGATCCAGAATTACAGGGAGGTGCGCTCTCGTGGGTGGGAAGAAAGGAAGAGAACAGATTAAATTTCAAAAGTAGGGAGAAATGAGAAAACTTTTAACTACAACATTTACAAAGAAGTCTTGGGACTTGGGGGAGGAGGCACTACGGTCCAGACTGAATTCAGCAGCACCGTGGAGGGGCTCCAGGCTCTGGAGCAGCTGGATTCTCAGACTCCTACTTTATGGGGATAAGAAGTTTGACTGGGGCGGCCTTGCNTCTCTCGTGGGTGGGAAGAAGGGAAGAGAACAGATTAAATTTCAAAAGTAGGGAGAAACGAGAAAACTTTTAACTACAACATTTACAAAGTCTTGGGACTTGGGGGAGGAGGCACTACGGTCCAGACTGAATTCAGCAGCACTGTGGAGGGGCTCCAGGCTCTGCAGCAGCTGGATTCTCAGACTCCTACTTTATGGGGATAAGAAGTTTGACTGGGGCGGCCTTGCCTCTTCCCCTCGCCACAACAGTGTACTTTTGCATTGACTGCTTCCCAGGCTTGGAGTATCTTTCCCTGTTGGTAGCCTAGCAAACACCAGCTCAGGGTTCAAGGTTCTCCTCAGAGGTCCTCTCTAAGGTGAAGCATCCCTTCCTTTCTCAAGGTAGCTATAGTATCCACCCTAGCCCTAATCACAGTGCTTTGTAATTATTGTTTGTATTTGTCTCTCCTGCTAGTCTGTGAGCTCCTCAAGGGGAGGGACTGGGCTTGTTTTTATTTTGAACTGCCCCAGCAGCTGGCACAGTTCCAGATGTACAGTAAATGCTCAGTATATCCTAGTTGGAATGAAGAAATGCGTGGTAAACGAATGATGTCTAGGGCTTTCATTAGACTGAATATGGGGAGAGAAAGCCTGGATGTGACAGAGATAAAGGTGGGAGAGGGAGGGGAACAACGTTGGCCTGGAGAATGGACAAGGCCTAGGAGAGTACCAGGACTCAAAGGGGCAGGTTACACCTGAAAGAGCAGGAAGGTACCTAGGCTGGGTTGACTTTCCTTGTGTCCAGTCTAGAAGCCAAACTAAATGCCACTTTATAACCAAAACGAATGTTTTCTCCATGCTGCTAAAATCCTGTGAATTAAACAAATTGATATGATGGAAATATTTTGGTTCAGAGAGGAGCAGTTTGGGTGCAAGGAGAAGCTATTGTGTGCACTGAGGTAAAGAAGACATAGTTTCTGGGTACCCTGATGCAGGAATGAGCGCTCCCTTCCAGAGAGTAGAAACACCCGAATCTTCGGATTAATAGAGCCAAGGTTCTTCAGAGCAGTGTCTGAAAAGGCACTTTCTGTATGCCTGGGTGTCTTCTTACCATTCTCCACCCTAATCCCAGGACTTCACAAATACTAGGTTTGGGTCTATAAAAGTAATCTCTCCATTAACTACTTGCCATTTGTGCCTGATTATCATGTAGCACAATCCTTATTCATACATAGCATTAAATGTGCATTTTTTTAATTCTAAGCATCATTCATTTTTTCAGCAAACATTTATTGAATGACTACCGTGTGTCAGGCACTGGAAATACAAAGGCCCTGAGATTGGCCCCTGCTGTTGAGGAACTTACAGCCTCGGTGAGGAGATAGACAAATAACAGCATATATTAAGATAAGTGTTATGGAAAAATGTATGTATATGTTGTTTCATGATCTCATAGGAAGGTCTCTTAGGAAAGGGTGGGGGAATGACAGAAAAGTTTTATAAAAGGAAGAATCAGAGCTGTTTCATAATTAGGTGAGATGTGGAGGCAATGCAAAGTTTGCTTCACTTGGAGGAAGCAATATGTGCAAAGGAAAGTATGGGAAAAATGTGGCATTTTCAGGATTCTGTGAAGAGTCCATTGTGGTACCACGAGAATTCCTGCATAGGAGCAGAGAAAAGATCTTCATATTAAAAGATCACAGAGGATGGTAGATTCAAATGGCATATATATGAGGCAGAGAGAAAAACTGGGAGATTTTTTTAGTCATTCAGGTGAGAATTTACAAGAGGCTGAATTAAGGCATTGACTCAGTGGGGGTGGGAAGGTGGTAAAGATGTTGAGATAATAAGGATTTTGTTATAACTGGACTTACTTGGGTCTTTTTTAGTTGTAATTTCAGTGCTTAACACAGTGCTTGACACATAGTAGACCATCGGTAAATATTATGGGTGCATGAATTTTTAATCTACTCAGAAAGATAAGAGAAGGAAGAGGTTTCTGGTCTGGATAAATCAATAGATGGTACTGTTATCAAACTGTTAGAGAAGATCAGCTAGGAAGAGGAATGAAGAGTTAGTTCCTCTTAGTATTTAAGATTTGAAGGACTTTTAAGCTATTTGAGTGTAGGTCTATGAACCTAGAGTCCCAGAAGAAGAATTGGCATGGAAAGGTAGATTTGAGAACCATCAACCAACTGTGGGGTAGATGACATTGTCCAAGGAAAGTGTAAGTGAAGAGAGAAAGAGAAGCCTGGAGACTTCAGGGAACACTAGCATGTAGGGCTGCTGAAGGAAGGGGAGAATGAGGAAGCATATGCAAGGAGCTTGAAGGAAAACCAAGAGAGAGCCATGTCCCCTGAGCTAAGGGAGTTTAGTTTCATGAACATCAGGGATGTCTGATGCTGCCAAGAGTCCCGGAAGAAGTGAGTGGCCACCAGACTATTACCTCTGGGACAGCAGGGATTTTTGTCTGTTTTGAGCACTGTTGTGTCCCCAGCACTTAGAACAGCCTGGCACATAGTAAGCACTCAGTAAATAACTGTTGAATGAATGAATGAAGAATGAATTGAAAAGGGTCCCTTGAATTTAACTATAGAACCACAGGACCTTGGTGAAGGCATCTGCAGAGGAGTGGAGGAAAAGGAAGCCGTGTTATAGTGGACTAAGGAGTAGATAGGATGTCAGAAGTGGCTACCAAGAGAGGACTGAGGTTGGCCAACTCCATGAGCGCTTGTGTGCCGGGCACTGACTAAGCCCTTTACGTGCACTGACTCATTTAATCTTCCCAACAGCCCAGTAAGGTAGGTACTAATCACGATCCCCATTTTTCAGATGAGGAAGCTGCAGCACAGAGGGAAAATCACTTGCCCAGGGTCCCACAGCTAGAAAGTGTTGGAACTAAGATTTGAACCCAGTTTTGTCTGGCTTTGGAGTTCAGCACCTAACTGCTTAGGCTGCATTTCCTCTGGAGTTTCTTTGGGACCAGAAGGCAAGAGAAAGAGTCTGTTGGAGATGACATGGAGTTGAAACCAGGAAAGACTTGCAAGTATTTGAATGCTGATGGGAAAGAATCAGTAGAAAGAAATAATTTGAAGATTTGGGGGGAAAGGGAAATCATTTACACAAGAGGAGCCTGAGGAGAGATCCAGAGCACAGGTGAAAGGAAACCCCTTCCTGAAAGGAAACCAGGATAGGAGGCAAAGATAAAGACCAGGCGTGTGTTGCAGATGTTTTTGTCTGGGAGGAGAGGGGAAGTGGAGATGAATGGGAGTGCTCTTCTGATTGTCTGCTGAGAGGAAGGGCGGTGTGATCGGGTTACAGACTTGAAGAAAGTGGCTCAAATTTGAAGTAGCTGTTGCAGAGAATAGAAGAAAGCAATGATGGAGACAAGAGGTGTTCAGGGCAGCACCAAGGGCCCAGCCAGCATGAGAGACCATGATTTAACAGCAGCTCAAGCCTCCTGTTACATGATCTTCTCTCTTCCCTCCAGTAGGCTGCAGTAGCCAGGATCGGTGCACAGAAGGCAGATGTTACTTGATACACTGGGTGTAGCAGCAGAAGAAAACGACAGGTTGCTGAGAGTACTGGCTAGATTGTGTTTGAGGGGATGGATCAGCACACCCAGGCCAGCAGGAAGGGAAGTAAAAATAGGAGAGAATAGGAGAGAACTGAGAACGGAAGAGTAATGGAAAGGTCACAGCACTGGGATCTGGAGAAAGTTCAACAGCAGGACTGTGGTAGAAAAAGGGTCTCGAGTATTCCATGTCCAGAGCTGACCTGTCTGTGAGGAATAGACTAAATGATGCCGAAAGGAGAGGAGTGCCAAAAGTAACTAATTTTTTTATTGTAAAGACTTCTGTATTGTTTGAATTTTTTCCCCTTAGAAGGTGTAGACTTTTCAGTGAACCAGAGGAGAAGAGCGGGTATACATGAAAGCACGGGATGAGGGAGCAGTAGAGATAGGAAGTAATGGTCATGGACTGAGCATTGGAGCATACTATCTGTGTGCGAAGTCACAAAGTATTAATAACTCTTCGGAGGAGTAGCCAGAATGTGGTCCTACCTGGCCATTGTTTGCAGGGGAAAAAGTAAGAGCCCCGAGACTCGCTCAGCTTACCAGCAGCAGAACCAGAACCAACCTTTCCTGATTTCCCAACTCAGTGCTCTGTTTGCCATGCTTCTTCCAGAGCACTTGAGGCTTCAGAATTTCCTGTTGCGCCAGCCGAGCTCATCGTGAGTGTGCCATGCCATGCCTTCTACACGTCAGCTCTCCCCAGTGCAGAGCATGTGGGTGTGTGTAGAGGAAGGTGGCCTGTCCCCAGCCTATTTCCTGCTTGCTTCAGGGTGGCAACGTGGAGGTGGAAAACCACAATGATGATACACTATTTACATCCTTTTAAATGACCCAGTGTCCCTCCTGTTTTGCCAGTTCTCACATTGCCGCCTCCCCCAGACCTCCCCCCTCATGGCTTGTTTAAATAACAGCCGTGACTCTCTGTCTCCTTTGTCAGTTCAAACCCAAAATGAGTCATTGAGAATGCTTAGGACAGGGATTCTTCACCATAAGATTAGAGGCAGGGGATGAAGGGATGAGCCCTTAGTTAGGGCCATTGTTCTAGGGGGAAAAGTCCTTTTGTTTTTATTTTCATCAGATCTTGTAAGGAGTCTACACACACACACACACACACACACACACACACCCCCGCCGAAGACACTTTGGAATTAGAGGATGGAGTGTGAAAGACCCCCGCTTGTGGTCTTTCAGAGTGCAGGTGTGTTTTTAGAAAAATAAAAATATGCTAGCAACAACAACAGAAGTTAGAGGTTTTTTTTTATGTTCCAGGCAATAGTTCAGATAAACCTGGTGTTTGTGCAGCCTCTCAATGTTCTTAGGACAGTGACTGTGGCAGTTGCACATGGATAGTTGTGATTTCTCCTCAGTTTCATAGGCTGAGGTCCAGGGAATTAATGGTAAAACTGAGGACTTTGCCTCTTTTGGATAGCTGCCTGGGTAGATACGCAGATTAGCTCTCCACACATTGATATTGGGGCTCTGTGATATATGGGATTGGAGTGGGGGCAAGGTGGCAAGAGATGAGGGCACAGTTTAAGGAGGAATATTCTTTTATAGTTTTCTTTGCTCCTCCCTCTCAGTTAAGTCGTCCTTGGTCTTGGGGGTTTGTAGAGATGGCCTGTCTGCTTGGGGAGCTTGGGAGGGCCCTACCGATTCTGCTTTGAGCGAAGTCTCTGCCTTGACAGTCTGGTTGTTCCCTGTTGTTGGAGATGGGTTTTCAGAGTTTAGAATGGAGTTGTGAGTTGGCCTGGCCCAGAGTAGACGCAGATTTCCTTCTCCCTGCAGGATATAGGAACGCGTTAGTGTGGGATGCAGAGTATTTACAGGGAGGGGAAAGAATACTTTTTGTTCTTGATGACAGAAAAGGGCCCCTTATTGGCTTTCTTCTTGGCGAGCCCGAGGGCTGAGATGCAGCCATGTGGTTGGTGATGCTCAGGAAGTTTGAGCAGACTTTCTGGAAATGGCTCAAGGCTCTTACACTACTTCTGCCCTAGAGATGGATAACATTTGGGGTCCAGTTTGGTTCTGAATTCTCTCTCCATGCCTTTTCCCATGCCATCCTATCCCTGACTTTGTGGTTCCATAGGAAGTCATGGTTGTGGTGCCAGTGTGGATGCATGTAGTTCCAGAAAAGGATAGAAAGGGGTTCATTGAGGTCAGGCTTGGGGCAGTACAATCAGAACCACACAAAGAGGACCTTTAGGCGGATGGGAGGGGATGGCGCATTAGTATTTTGGCTTTGGTTTTGGCTCTTTTGGTTTTTTGGGGGCTTGGTGGGGGGCATCTGAAGAACTATGCTAGATATTGGCTCATACTGAGTGGCTTTCCACTGTTGGGCAGAAGTCTGCCTCAGAGAGAGAACCTGTTTGGGAAGAGGGAAGGAAGCAGGATAGGATGGTGACCATGTACCTTTGCTGGGGCACCAGCTCAATGATCCTAGGCCTCCTTTGCTTAGGAGCCCCTCTGGTCATCTGCTTCATCTGCTTGCATCAGCTCCTGGGCTTTGACCAAACTGCAAACCTCACCCAGAACCTTCAAGAGCAGTGCTGCTTCCAGCGACAGTCTGCAGTGAGAGGAGAGGTACACACACGGGAATGTAAAACTATTCCCTTCATCAAAAAATGTGTTATGAAAAAAATGTCAAGACTAAACAGTGTGTTTATTCTGACATAACTGATTTACATTCTGGCATTGTAGAAGCTTCCTATCAGTATCTTTCCTTTCAACCAGTACTGCAGTTTGCAAGTCAGCAGCTAATCTGCAGACCATGAGTAGAAGTGCTCTCAAGCTGCCTCTAGTTTAGAAGCAGTTGTTGAGGTAATGGAATTGTGCTTACTGTACCAAACTAGAAATACAGAGCCCTTGTTACAAAGAGCTGTTGCCAGATCATTGATACATGGGTCAGTGCAGGTTACTGGGGAGAGAGGGGAGCACAACCAAAATGAAAGAGTTGAACAGGTGATGAGGCAGTGCCTATGCCAAGGGTAAATGGCCTCTCCTCCCTTGCCTCTTCCCACACGCATGCGAGCAGAAGGGACTAGAGCTAGGGACCTTCCTGTAGGACCTTGGTTTTGCCTCTTGCTTCTGGTGGCAGGTCAGCCACACTGAGTTTACCCTGTCCTTTCAGGAAAACAGCATGCACCAGAGAAGAATTCATTGGTTATCCTTGTGGTCATTCCTGGATGTAACCAGCTTCCTTCTTTGGAGTCGGTGGAGAACTGTAAGTACCACCCTGTTCCCTGTTGTAGAGAGCAAGCACTTGTCTGGAGCTGTAATTCTAGTTGGCCTGGCCTAAGTTCCTGATGCTACGCCTACGGCCCTCCAGGACTGTGAAGACCCCGAGTCATCAAGGACTGAGAGCCATTGAAGGTGAATTTTTCATATGCACGCTAACCAGTGTCTGAAGGTTGGCTGTGGAATGTCACAGTGGCTTTTCACAGAGTCCCACAGGATACTTGCCTTCTGCACTGAATATAATTTTGTTGCCGTTTCTCTCTGGGGAGAGAAGGAGTTTTCAGTCATAATGTTTTTGGACATAATGACTGGAATAAAGTCAGGTCCTTAGCCCTACAATGCCTCCTGTCCTCCAGCAGTATCTTGGAACTTCTCAGTCTCCAAAGTGAATGTTCAAGTCTTGGCTTCCTCCTCACGTTCTTGGATGAAGTACCTGAATGAAGCCTGGAGACAAAGGGAAAGGAGGGTGATTACAAGGCTTTGGGAACACCGTAACCTGGATACACCCTCCAAGCATCCCTGTCCACCTCATACTTTCAGCTAAGGGCTGGCAGGAACTCATGTTTCTGGTGGGGTAGACTGAACCACAAGGCAGGTGGTACTTTTCTTCTCTAACCTGACCCTCCTCGTGCATTGTCTTCTAGGGCTTACGGAGCCTCTGGGATACCACCCTCCCACTGTGGCCCAAGGCCTAGCTGACCTGCAGCTGCTCTGCTCTGGGGATGTCTCTTCTTTGAAAGGAAAAAAAAATGTGACCTTACTGTTGTTTTTTTTAATCCAAGGATTTACACAGGACATGTACTCTATAATCTGAGAGTAGAAGTCCTTAACCAATGGAGTCATTTCTGTCATTTCAGACACCCTTACCATAAATGATGATCATTGTTTCCTCCTCTCTGAGACTGTCTGGGGAGCTCTCCGAGGTAACATGGGGGCTGATGCTGGGAGAGAAAAAGAGGGAAGAAGTGGGAAGGTTGGCCTCAGTGGGTTGGGAGGACAAGACTGGGGGCCCAGCACATACCCCCACTGTAGGAAGCTTTCTTTATGGAGACCAGTTGGAGTGTTTCACCATCTACCTGAAGGGAATGTTCTCCTTACAGCTCTCTTTAGAAGTTGACAGATGTCAGCCCGTGCAGTGGTGGCAGCAGCTGTGTCCTGGGCAGGTGCTCTGGGGAAGCAGTGAGAGACCCTGCAGGCTGATGCTCAGGGTCCCAGCAGGGAACAGGCTGCTTGGGACTCTGCCACAAACATAGCCTGTTCAGCTCTCACTAAACACACGTAATTGGAAAGCTTCTTTAAAAAGGAAAACTTGATCACAAGAAATAGATAAATGTCAAAAAAAGAAAAAAGTAAGTAGTATAAGACATGTAGAACTATAGTATTTCAGGAGAAAATTGAGACTTTACTAGCTAACAAATGATGGGCCTCTGCCCTTCCTCTTGGTTTACTGAAAAGGTATTTGGTCCTCAGATAAAGATTTAGCGAAATACCTCTACTACTTTTGCAAAGCCCCTTCTGGTGAATGGGGAGGGAAATTCTCACAGAATTCCAAACCTTGTTTTGGTTCGTCTTTGTTCCCTTACCCCTCTTCTTCTCCTCTCCTGTGTTTTGGAGAAACTGGGAGCTGACTCCCCTCTCTGCTCTCTTATACCTTTTGTGCAGGTGCTGTGATTAGTCAGGTTGGGGCAGGGGGAATCTGGGATTCCAGAATTCTGGGTGTCAGAATCAGAGAAGAAAGAAACCAAGGGTGCCTGGGTGGCTCAGTTGGTTAAGCGACTGCCTTCGGCTCAGGTTATGATCTGGGAGTCCCCAGATTGAGTCCCGCGTTGGGCTCGCAACTCTGCAGGAAGTTTGCTTCTCCCTCAGACCTTCTCCCCTTTCATGCTCTCTCTTACTCTCTCTCTCTCAAATAAATAAATAATCTTTAAAAAAAGGGGGGGAAAGAAGCCAAAACAGCGTAAGAGCAGTCTGCCTTGAAGTAGGTGCCAAGTGACCGCTAAGGCCTCAGATTCTTTCATGCTGAAGTTTTGGGACTCTGGAAATCCTTATTCTGGATTTTCAGAAGAGGGGCTCCAGCTGTCGAGAACATAGCACTCAGCATGCCCGCCTTTGCCAGAATCTAGGAGTTTGTGTTCAGTGGACTGGGGCAGTCCTTCTGGGGCCATTGCTGCCTACCATATCTCAGCTCCTTATAGCTAGTTCCCTTCTCAAGAGGAAAGGTGGATGATTCTTTGTCTTCTAGGTCCAGCTGTGTACCCAGGCGCCTTAGAAACTTAAGCTTATGATTACTTTTTCACAATTCAGTCTGGGATAGTAGAAGGGGCAGTAGATTGAGGACTCCTTTTTCTCAGCTTCCTTAGCTCCTGATCTGTATTAATTTGGAAAGCCTTATTAACCCATGTGATCTGGCTTGTCCCTGCATCTGTACTCATAAGCAGACATCTTGGCTTCTCTTAAGACTTGTCAGTCCTAGGCTTAGGAAATAGGGATAAGAGGTATGTGGATTTTGAGGGTTAGTGTGTTCCTAGGAGACACTAAAGCCCCTTACACTGCCACCTCCCAAAATAAAATGCAGAGTAAAAACAGATACTGACTTCCTAGTATCCCCTTTGCATCCGTGTTGAGACTCATCAAGCCCGCACTATATCCACTTTTACCATGTCTCCTTGGTTACATTGGGAACCTTCCAGATGGGTGCATCTCTTTTCCCATACCCCTAAGTCTTTACTCTGCCTCTCTACTTCCCCATAGGTCTGGAGACTTTTAGCCAGCTTGTTTGGAGATCTCCTGAGGGCACGGTGAGTGGGGGCCCCCCAAAAGGGTTCCTTTTTCTATCTCTGGGGATTTGCTCCAAATGTTGAGAGTCCTGGAAATAACTTACTTTGTCTTAGAGTCCTGGTGGCTCAAGATGGCCCCAACAAGAGTTAGAAGGAGACATGAGTGGAAACCGGTTTGGTAGATTTGGCCATTTGGAATCACTGTAATTTGGTTCCCCTGAGTCATTATTTAGTAATGACCTTGAGACCACACTGCTTTAAAGAAAATAAACAGATTAACAGTAAAGATCCAGAATGTGTAGGCTGAGTGGTATGTGGGACAGCTATATCTGGCTAGCATGCCTGCTTGTGGTCACTGAGGTTGAGATATGGGGCATTTGGGTAGATAGTTGCTCTGTGGAACAGTCATAGATTGGCTTTTGAAGGATCAGGAGACTTTTCCTCATTCCCCTCTACCCCCATGGTGAGTTCCCTTTGAATCCTGATATGTTCAATGTTTGGTCCACACAGTTCTTTATCAACAAGACCGAGATTGAAGACTTTCCCCGCTTCCCTCACCGGGGCTTGTTGTTGGATACGTCTCGCCATTACCTGCCACTGACTAGCATTCTGGACACTCTGGTACCCAGGCCTCAAGGCCATCTTTGCCTTTAGTGTTCTGGGGTGATGGGGCAAGGGAGTAGACCAGTTGCCATATTCCCAAAGAGTTTCAGAGGGAATGTATGTAACTTTAAGAGCTCCTACGGAAAATGGAAAAGATGACCCACTCTAAGACAGAAAAGAAAAAAAAAAGGAGTGATTTAAATCTATCCCACTGGCTACTCTGGACCAATGTCCAGATTATTTCCAGGAATGCAGAAGGTAATTTGGGGAATTGGCTTCTTTGATCAAGCCGAGCTTATTTTAGTTTAATTATGGACAAGGTCATAGGAAAGAGATGTTCAAAAGCCATAGCTCAGGATGTTCCTAACTATCTTAAGTTTGATGGGCAGTCTTACCTTACAGTTGCTGATCCAACTCATGTGTCTACCTTTTCCTTTGCTCCTCTGGTGGAACCAAAGGAGGGGACACATCCATCAGTCTTGGCTTCTAAGATTTATGGGTTATGGGGCTACTAAATTCAATAATCGACTTCACAGTTTGGATAAATGTTAGACACCCCAGAACAAAGGACAGGAAGACATACTAGTCTTCAGGGCATGGTGGTGCTTTTGGAAAACCAGGGTACCACACAGTTACAGCTGTCCTGTCAATGTGGCTAAAACTCATCCCAAGAAGAGGAGGTAATGCTTCTGTCCGATGTCTTTGGATGTGCGCTGGGAGAAGAAGAAGTGTGCTAGGTCTTCCCTCTATAGCAGGGCATTCCCTGATGGGAAGATTTGAGAGATAGACTCTATAACATCTATCAGGAAGCTGGTGCAGACTGAGGCTGGTGGGGTGTGTGGAGCAGCCTGCCAGTCTGCCCACCTCCCCAAGTTTGAGGCCGAAACTGGAGGAGCTGTGATGGGTTCACGGTGTGTGCTCTGATCTACAGGACGTCATGGCATACAATAAATTGAATGTGTTCCACTGGCATCTGGTTGATGACTCTTCTTTCCCATATGATAGCTTCACTTTTCCAGAGCTCACCAGAAAGGTACGTCTCAGTTTCTCCAAGAGCAAGTTTGTGGGTCGCTGTCTGAGCCTGGCTGTGGCCCTGTTGGCAAGGACACTGACTCTCATCCTCACCAGCCAGTTTGAGGGACACACTGACTTAGGGGAAGGGCACTAGATTTGGAACAGGAGACCTAAATTTGAGTCCAAACTTTGCTATTAATATTAACAGATAATCTCTCCTGGTCTCATTTTCTTTTTGTTTGTTTATATTCTGCTACCTGCCTACCTCGTCTCACTGGCATTATGACACTCAGATAAAGCAATAGATGTGCTGGCTTATGGGAAATTATGATAAAGATCCTGGGAGATGGCCCCTGATACCAAAGAGCTGAGGATATGATATGCAGGGAGTCTTGGAGGCATTCTGAGTATCTTCTACTCTTCTAGCCTTCAGGAAATGACATTGTTTAGGGTGTCTTTTGCCTTTCAGGGGTCCTACAATCCTGCCACCCATATCTACACAGCACAGGATGTGAAGGAGGTGATTGAATATGCACGGCTTCGGGGTATCCGTGTGTTGGCAGAGTTTGACACTCCTGGCCACACTCTGTCCTGGGGACCAGGTAAGAATAAAGTCAGATAGAAAGAGTCTACTGATCCCCCTCGGTGGAGCTTCAGGGCATTGACTCTTGGATGCAGTATGCCCTGGCCTTGGCCCTGGAAGAATGTTTTCCATCAGCTCCTTCCACCGGGAATTTAGATAGGCAGAACTTACTTTGGACAGAGGCCACTGCCTACTATTAAACTATGGGCACATTCTTCTCAGATGGTCTTGTCTTAATGATGTTCTTGCATGTTGTGCCCTAGAGTGGAAGAAAGATCTTGCCATTTGGCTGAATCAGGCAGTCTCTCTTTACTGCCTAAAGGCAGTTTGAGGAGAGCCGCCTGTGGGAACAACGGTGACCCCTGCTGGAAGCAGTGTGTCAAGGCAAGAGTGTGTGTGTTGATAGCTGTCTGGCAGTAACCCAGTCTCTGACTGTCCATGATTGTGGATATATTTTTCTTCCTTTGTGTCTAAAAGCTCATGATCACCAGCATCTGTGAGTACCTGATGGTCCCTATCTATGTTCATGTAATGTTTATGAACATGATTATCTTACTTGGTACAACTTAATGTCCTTAAGTATATGACTGTTTTGGGGGTCTATATATTTGTGACACTTGTGTGGGATTGATTCTCTGTCGGCTTAGGTGTCCCTGGATTATTGACTCCTTGCTACTCTGGGTCTCATCCCTCTGGCACCTTTGGACCAGTGAATCCCATTCTCAACAGTACCTATGAATTCATGAGCACATTTTTCTTGGAGGTCAGCACTGTCTTCCCGGATTTTTATCTTCACCTTGGAGGAGATGAGGTTGATTTCACCTGCTGGTATGATCCCGTTGATCTTCCCATCCCCGCCTGATGAATTGCCCACTCAGAATAGAGGTTAGCTCCTAAGAGGCTACCTATTTTAGGTGCTCCTCAGGGGCTAACCTCTGAGAACAATCTGCCTCAGTCCAGATGGCCCAGGTCTTAGGCCTTTCCTCTTTCCACCTACATAGAGCCCTTCCTGATTTTGGCAAGGCTGTGAATATGAAACTGTTCTTTTCTCCTGTCATATCCTTGATATACTTATGGAAGAACCAGGTCTGGAAACAAAATTGTCTTGGGAAAGTCCGGGAGAGAGAAAAATAAACCCCGCCTTTGTAAAATACTCTGAGTGGTTGAAGAGTCCAGACACAGATGAATTTGAGGCTAATATATGAAAGTGTCCAGTCAGTACTACACTGTAGGGTCCAAATCCTCAGATCTACTTTGCTCAAAAGAGGTTGATGGGCTTCTCTGAGAAGTGGACACTAGAGCTGTATCTGGGAAAATAGGCTTTTCTGAGAAGTGGAGAGGGGGAAACATTTCAGGAAGAAATGTGAGCAAAATGTAAACATTCTTGGGGGAGGGAGCCACAGCAGGTAACAGCAACACCTATATCCAGCTGGAATAAAGAATAAATGAGAAGGGAAGAGCAGAATGTGCCTGAGTTGGGAGACAAACAGGGAAGCCAGAATCCAGTGTGCCAGAGCCTCAGAACAAGACCTCAGAGCCACACACTGTAGACCAGACAGGTTAATATGTGTTCTTGTTGAGAGTTTGAATTGAAGGCTCTTGGTGTCCAAATTCCTCCTTTCTTAGCTTGTGTCAAGCTCTTCACATGGCTTTTTTCAGCCACACCTGCCATAGTTGGGGCCTCTGAGATCCGAAGTTGATTGGTTTTTCAAGTGAAAAAAGAAGTTGTGGGAGGCCAGGTGACTAATCCCCAAGCTTTGGGCTTTGAGGATGTTGAAAGAATTAATCTTCATTTTCTCTTGGGATTCAGGAAGTCCAACCCAGATATCCAGGCCTTTATGAAGAAGCAAGGCTTTGGTAATGACTTCAAGCAGCTGGAGTCCTTCTACATCCAGACGTGAGGAAGGAAAGAGGGTGGGCAGGGTTTCTTGGGGTTACCTCCTATGCAGTCCTCCCTTTCCATACCAGGGTCAGGCCCTGCTTGACCACTCTCTGGGCCCTTGAAGGGGTACTTTGTTCTATCTTTTCAGCTTTGAAGTAGTCAGTTCCCAACTGGGAAAGACACTGCTCAATCAGGAATGAGCCCCTAGGCAGCCTCAACCCCAAGAGCACTGGCACCAACAGCCTAGAACCTATTGGAGCTGAGCAGACCCTTTCTTTACTCTCCAGGCTGCTGAACATCGTCTCTGCCTATGGCAAGGGCTATGTGGTGTGGCAGGAGGTGTTTGATAATAATGTAAAGGTGAGCCAGGGGCAGAGAGAGAAGGAGCCACCTGCAGTGCTTCCCTCTGGTCTCTGAGCCCTTCTCTGCCTCTGCACAGACTGGTCCTCTCTGGGTTTAGATTAGGCTTTAATATTAAGAGCACTGGGGGGCCATCTCTTCTTTCCTCTCCAGAAAGGTCTCCAGAGGTCTAAGACCTGAGTGTGAGTGTCAGAACATCTATCTCTCTTCCCTCACCACAAACTGACCAAGAGTTATTTCTGCTGCCAGGTTACTTAGGATTCCTGAGACTGGTATGGTGGGTTGGTTTTTCTTTTCTGAGTCATGGACTAGGGTCTTCCAGGTTTGGGAGCAGGTCTGCTTTCGCCTTCATTGTTGATCAGTTAGGTCCCAGCCTCTTGCCAAATGCAAGGGCTCTGCAGGAACCTTATCTCATTCTCAGAAACATCTGGAGATTCTTGGACATGGTAGCTCTTGATGTGTCTCCTGCGCTATCGCTTGTCTCCCTTAGCTCACAGCCAGTATTATTGTCTCATTCCATTCCAGACAAGGAGGCTGCAGAAGGACTCGAAGCAGCAGGGAGGACTCCTAGGGCCTACAGAATCCTTGGCCTCTGCACTGGACTAGGAGCTCAGGGGTTAGGAGTCACAGAGTAATACTTAGCTGCTTGAGATCAGAGTGGGCACATATCTCTTGGCCTGGGTTGTTTGCATAAGCATATGGGCCAGAAATCTCCTCAGCTATGTGCCATTAATTTTGTGACAGGTTCGGCCAGACACAATCATTCAGGTATGGCGAGAAGAGACACCAGTACATTATATGAAGGAGATGGAGCTGATCACCAGAGCTGGCTTCCGTGCCCTGCTCTCTGCCCCCTGGTACCTGAATCATATAACTTACGGCCCTGACTGGAGTGAGATCTACATGGTGGAGCCCTTGGAATTTCAAGGTGAAAGCAGGGAGCTCTCCTTGCTGACCAGAGGAGGCTGGGCTGGTGCACAGAGTGGGAGACAGGAGGGTCTGGGCTAGACCTTTCAGGTTAGATGAGATATGACCTATCTGAAGACAGGGCTACATTAGGAAGGTGGCTGAGGAGAAACCTTAGGGTTATCCCCCCACCCCACCAGCAGCCTGTTCCTTGTTTTCCCTTAGGTAGCCCTCAACAGAAGGCTCTAGTGATTGGTGGAGAGGCCTGTATGTGGGGAGAGTATGTGGACAGCACAAATCTGGCCCCCAGACTCTGGTAAGGGTTTCCTGAGGATGGGGATGGTTGGGTTTGTGGGCACGGGTTCTCCCTTAGAGACTCACTCCTGTCCAGTCACCCCCGACAAGTACCCTCCTTCCAGGCCTGAGAGAGAAGGAGCGGTACATTTTGAGAACATCTGCTGCTGCTGTCAGTAACAGTTCATGATGTCTTTACAACTTACTCTGTTTCCATATCTTTGGGAGAAGTGGAGAGTGGGATCATGAGCCACATCTTAATGAAGATGGAGCTGAGCCCTAGAAGTCCCTAGGAGCCCCCCCAGCCAGGTTGTCACTCTGAAAATCTTGGCCCTGAGTCCAGAGTGCCTAAATAAGAGGCAGCAGCCTGTGAGTGTCCGGCTCCCTTGAAGGGAGCCAACCTGGTGCATGACCCTTCCCTCTAGGCCCAGAGGAGGGGCTGTTGCTGAGAGGCTGTGGAGCAACGAGTCGGTGACTAACCTGGACTTTGCCTTTAAACGTTTGACACAATTCCGCTGTGAGCTACTAAGGTAAGCAAGCAGGCCGCGTTGGGGCCTTCCCACAGTGGGTGGGCAGATTGGTGACCTACAGGAAAAACAATAGCTAATGCTTGCAGAGGCTTACTTTGTGACAACCACTGTGCTGAGCCCTTTATGGGCATTATTTTATTGAATCTTAACCATAACTCTGGAAGGTAGGCAGTTTTATCCTCCCTTTAGAGATAGGCAGCTGAGGCACAAAGAAGTTAATGTAAAGCCCCAAGTCTGGGGCACCTAGGTGGCTCTGCCTTCGGCTCAGGTCATGATCTCAGGGTCCTGGGATCAAGCCCCGCATCGGGCTCTCTGCTCAGCGGAGAGCCCGTTTCCCCTCTCTCTCTGCCTGCCTCTCTACCTACTTGTGATCTCTCTCTCTGTCAAATAAATAAAGAAAATCTTAAATAAATAAATAAATAAATAAAGCAAGCAAGCAAGCAAGCCAGCCAGCCCATCCCAAGTCACTCGGAACCAGAATTTGATCCAAGCCAATTTCAAAGTCTCTGCTCTTAGCCATGGCCATGCCTTTATGGGCTCTGATGACACCTCTGCTGCTATTAGGGATGGGTCTGCATAAGATGGTCATTACCCTGATATATTAATTGACTAAGTCTTGAGAACCTGGAGGACTCAGCCTAGGGCAGAGCTGAGAGCCAGCCGTGGCAAGGTCTAGGCCTCAGCTGTGTGTAATTCACTGGGCACATTGCTCATTTGGATAATAAGGCATGCCCAGGGGTCCCCTATAGAGATTGGTCACATCCTGGAACTTGTGAGGCTAAACAGGATTTCATGTCCACACCCTGTGCATGAACAGGACAGCACATTGGTCCCCCACCACCACTGCGTTTATAGCATTTGAGCCATTAAGGTGGGGCTCAGTGGACCAAGAATACTAGGCACCCCTTAGGCATCAGCTCTTTTCTAAAGGGACTGCATTATTTGGCACTCGAGTATAGAGACAAGGCAGGTTAGAAATAGGTGTCCCCCCAAATTCCTGGATGTCCCTCTGTCAGAATCATCTGGAGCACCTGTTCAGAATGCAGATTATTGCCAACATGTGAGCCCAGGCCAAGTTAAGAATCTCTGGAAATGAGATCCCTGAGTAATTCTGGTGTATAGTGGCAGTTCGAAATGCACTGAAACAGGGGAAGGGGAGACTGTTGGTTGTGGTAGAGATGTTGCCTGGGGCCTTAGACTGACCCTATCTGAGTGGCTCATCTCGCCCTGTTTCTTCATGTCCTCTTGCAGGCGGGGTGTCCAGGCCCAGCCCCTCAATGTAGGCTACTGTGAACAGGAGTTTGAACAAACCTGAGCAAGCATCCCGAGGCACCGAGGAGGGTGCTGGCCCTAGGAGAGTGGGAGTGGGGCCAGGCCTCCACTGCATCCCGGCCGGGGGACGGAGCCCCTTCACCACGTGCCCCTGTGCATGGAGAGAAGGGGGCCAGTGTTGGCACTAGCATCTAATAAAGAGTGATGTGGCATTTTTCCATAATGAACATGGATTACCTGTGTAAGAGAAATGTGACTGGCCCTGGGGTAGGGAGCTGCCTGCACTGGCCTTCTGCTCCCTAGAGCCATAGGGCACAGCAGCCCAGCCAGGCTGGGCTCTGTGTCTGCCCCTGTGGGAATCTTGTAAGTTGACAGCTGGGAATGAAACCCTACGCAGCCTCTGAGTTGTGTGATGCCTTGCCCACCCCTGACACGTAGTCTGAACACATAACCGTGTGCTCAGTCTGTTCACTTCCCTCCAAGTGTAGAGGTCACTCAAACCTCTGAAGCTTCTGTGTATGGAAGAAGGCATTGTAGTAGCCCCAGGAAGTTCTGGGGAGTGGCAAGGGCTCCAAACCCAACCTAGTTACAGAGCAGCCATCCCCCATGCATACTCACACACTTCTTTCCCTAGAGCTTTTGTGCTTTGGGTTTCTCGTTAGTTCAGTTTCTTGCAACCATTATTTTAATAATATTGAACATATATTGTGGTCTTGACCCTGTGATAGGTGTTGCATTTGAAGGATTTGGTCCCTAGAAACCCTGGTCCACTCCCCAGTATGCCAGCAACTTCCACCCACTTCCTCCCATCCATTTGCAGCCCAGTAGTGTCTTCTCAAAGAATCGATGGCACAGCTGAACCCAGGAGAGGAACACCCCTGAGGGCCAGGAGATGGGCATGTGGCTCTGGAAGAGGGTCTTTGCACATGTGACCAGTTTTGCCTAGGAGGAAATGGCTCACTGTTGGGCCAGACTGCCCCTTGGTGGTTTCGTGTTCAGAAGCAATGATGCAGTCCAGAGGCTAAGGCAATAGTAGACAGCAACTATTTTGGAAGGATTCCTTTGACCATTATTTATTTTACTTGGTCCTGGGCTGAAAGGGCAGTGGAGAAGTCTCAGACATTTCTTTCAGAAGGTTTCCAGTCTGGTGGATACAGAAACTTGGGGAAGACAGGCTGAGAAGGGATCTGAGTAGAATTTGGTCCTTAAATGGCATCTTTCAGGCCCTTTATCACGCTCTCTTGGGGACCTGGTTGGAGGTACACCAGCCTTGCCTTCTTGTGCTGTTTTTACAGGGACAGGGTGGGCATCTTCTATCTGCAGAATCCTCTTGGGGACAGGGTCTCATACAGCCCAGATTAGCCAACCCCAGGGCTCTGGCCTAGAGGGGTACAAGCTAAGCCTTTACCATCTGCACTACCAAAGGAGCACCCTTACCTGGGACCCTGAAATGCTGCCCAAATGCCCCGGCTTCCTTCCTGATCACAACTAACATTGCTACTCTTTGAGATAATGTTAAATAAAAAGATCACTTAAGTTGTCTCACTCAAGTCAATGAAGGAAGAGGCCGTGAAAACACCATTGCAGCAGTATGTTTCTGTGATTTCTTACCCCTATTATAAACATTTTCTATAATATTATTTTTACAATTAAAATAAATCCGTGTGGCCCAATCAGGACTTTCACTTGTGGGATGTACTGTTCTCCAACCTCCACCATTGCTCCTGTGGGCCCACTGATCATGACTGCATTGACCTGAAGATCCTCATCAGACCTGGAACTGCTGAGAGGTCAGAGGTAGTGCCTGCGGCAACTGCCCAGTCTGTTCTAGTGCACAGAATCATGGCTTCTCCATCTCCTCCTCTTTCCCTTGGGCTGTGAATTTAGTGCCCCACCCTGCACTGGCCAGATGGCTCCCGCCTGCTTATGTTCCCTGTGTACCACCAGGGGGCGAGGAAGTGCCAGAACTGATTTCCTGATTCTTCATCTTAGTGCACAGTCCGTGCTGCTCTCCTATAAAACTTAGTAAGGATGCAAAGCAGGCCTAATGGGGATAAAGGAGTAAAGGAGTGAATGGAGGCTGGGAGGACATGCATCGTCTCCTCTCCTTGGTAGAAGTTGATGAAGTGCCAGATACCCCCCTGCCCTTGGAATCTAGGTGCACGTCAGTGCATTAGGGTAAGGATGGGAAAGCAGAGGACCTAAGAGCACAGGCGCTCCGCAGCAGTAATGACAGGGAATAGCAAGGGAGTTTGGAAAGCTGAATGGTAATGGGAAAGGGTGAAAAAGGGTTCTATGGACACAGACTGATTTAATTTATACTAACGTACATATACACACATGGTGGCAACACTGCTCCACTCTTAAGTTTAGGTTTTTATAGTTTTTGTCAACATCACTTGTAAGATTAATCAATACAGGCCATGACAATTGTGTTTCATATACTCTTTTTCCCACTAAGAAAGTAAGTAAGTAGGAATTGGGTACTTTGTCTATTAAAATCATTCTGTATTTTTTCTTATAAATAAATAAACTAAAAATTTGAAAATTAGTATCCTTTTATTCCAAGTGTTAATAAATGTATAATATATATTAACCAATTTCAGTGAAATGTTTACTTGTTGAATTTTTTCATTATTATTCACTCTGTATATAAATCTTCACAGTCCTCACAGTTGTTTTTAAAAATCCTTTTTGCAGCAGTCTGTGTGTGTGTGTGTGTGTGTTTTCCTGCGTTTTTCAAAGAGATTTTTAAAGTGAAAAAGTCCGTGAATCTAGCTTATTTTGACAGTAATTACTGTACTCTAACCACATCTATGTTACATCTTTTCTACCACAGGAATTACTTATATTTTTTCGTGATATCAAATGTTTCAAACAAATGAAAAAGCGTAGAGAATAAAATAATAAACAAAGTATAACCACCACCCAAATTTACCACATCTCAGTAGTTATATTTGCTTCAGGTTTTTTTAAAAGAGATGAGATGTTATATATGTCCCCTTTCCCAGTCCCAGTCCCTTCCCAAAATAACCGCTTTCTAGAATTTATTTTAAATCTCATTTCCTTTGGAGTATCTGATACTTAGCTGTGATTTTTCTTCATTGTTAATTTTTTTATAGCTCACTTTATAGCAAATTACAGATGTTTTAGAAGGTATCCCCAAAAGAGGAGAGAGAAAGAGTGTGTGTGTGTGTGTGTGTGTGTGTGTGTGTGTGTGTGTGTGGATCGGCTGGCAGGCAGCCATGGGCTGGGAAGAGGGGTGTCTCTGCTGTGCTGCTGAATATAGGAGAAAGCATGTTGGAGATATCTGGATAATTATAAAAGAGAAGATGTTGAACATAAGAATTTTTAGAAAACTATGCGGATGATTAGACTCACATAAATCGGAAATTCGAATGAAGATGCTTGTGAAGATCCATCCAGGGGAACAGAGCTGCTTCATTTTTATGTGCTTTCTGTGTCAGGTGCTGTTATAAGTACTTTGTCGGATGTTAACTTATTTAACCCTCATCCTAGCCACTGAGTTAGGTATTAATACTCTCCTCACTTTTTATTTTTTATCATCATCAGATAAGGAAACAGAACAATTAAATGGTTACACAGTTAGGCTGAGTCAGGATTTGTACTGAGGCAATATGGATCGAAGCTGACCTGGTTAATTCTACCTTACATTGTACCTGGCCATTGGCCGTTGCCCCACACTGCACTCTTCCTGCTCTTGGACACTATACTCAGGCACACAGACAAAGCTGAGTACTCAGCTATGTCTGAGCTCAAGGCCATTTCCTCTCACCTTGCTCTTCAGACCTTTTCCTTATGAATGGTTCCTTTCTCTCTGTGTACAAACAGGCAGAATATGTTAGGTTTCTGCTTTTAATTTTTCAAAATCACCCCATTGTCCAATTCACTTAAGGTATGCTAGTTTTCCCCTTCAAAATGGGGTGTCTCTTGAGCTCTCCCATCATTTCCTGACATTCTACCTGTGTTAGGACTTCTTTAGCTGCAAGGAAACTGGTTTAAGCAAAAAAAGGTAACACTGCCTCATGTAATTGCATACTTCATTGCATGTAGCAGGAATCAACAATTATATGATTCTAGGAATAAATCTAATGAAAAATATAACTTTATAGAGAAAATTGTTAATTTCTGAAAGACACAAGAAGACCCAGATGTAGGTAGGTAACATGTTCATGAGTGAGAAGACTCAAATCATAAGGATTTAAATATGATCTGTAGATTCCATGTGATTCAAATTAAATCCAAATTTTAGGTGTTTTTTTTATATTGTTCTAACAGGTAACAGTTTGTTCAAAAGAATAATAATGTATTTGGTTATTGTATCTTATAAATGACAGTAATGTTATCAAGGATGGAAGGGAAGAATTGGAAATACTGTTTTAAGTCTCTTGTACTACTTGTGAAGTATAGTGTTATTTAAAAGTGGATTTGGGTTAGTTGTAAATGTATTTCACAAAATTTAGGACAACCACTAAAAAGGTAAAGAAAGTGTAATCGAGTTAATAAAGGAGAGAAAGTATAATCACAAAATGCCCAGTTAAAACCATAAATGGCAGGAAAGTAGTGGAATACCAAAAATAGAAACAATGAGGAAGGGCAACAAATGAAAAAGGTATATTTTTCTATATTTTTATGTTACCTAAAATATGTTAGATAGTAATCTAGCTTTATCAATAATCACTTTAAATATGAATGGTCTAAATACACCAGTTAAGGGCTCCTGGGTTGCTCAGTCAGTTAAGTGTCTGCCTTCAGCTCAGGTCACGATGATCCCAGGATCCTGGGACGGAGTCCCACATCGGGTTCCCTGCTCAGCAGGGAGTCTGCTCCTCCCTCTCCCACTATCCCTCCCCCAACTCATGCTCTCTCTCTCTCACATCTCTCTCAAAATCTTTTTTAAAAATTTAAAAATAAATGCACCAATTAAAAGACAAATTGCCAGAGACGAATAAAAAAAATAAGAACGGAACTACATGTTGTTTATAAGAAACTCACTTTAAAGACACAGATGGATTCCAAGTGAAGGAATGGGAAAAGATATAGCAGGCTAACATTAATTGAAAGAAAAGCTGGAAAAGTGATACTAATTTCAGACAAAGCCAGCTTGAGAGCAAGGAAAATTATCAGGGAAACAAGGGGGCATTACATGATGATGAAGGAGTCAATTCCTCAAGAAGACATAATCCTTAATGTGTGTGACCTAACAATAAAGCATAAGAGTATTTGAGGGAAAATTTTATGAAACTGCAAGGAGAAACAGATGTACTATTACAGTTGGAATCTTCAACTTTCTCAGTTGAAGACTCAGTAACTGACAAATTCGGCCCATAGAAAATTAGTGGTCACATAACATCATTTAACATAATTTAGCATCATCAGTCAACTGGATCTATACATTCCCCTTGAATTTGCATGGACCATTCATCAAGATAGACCACATTCTGAGACATAACACTCCTTAGCAAATTTAAAAGTTGGGCGTCTGGGTGGCTCAGTGGGTTAAAGCCTCTGCCTTCCGCTCAGGTCATGGTCTCAAGGTCCTGGGAATGAGGCCCGCATCAGACGCTCTGCTCCGTNTATACATTCCCCTTGAATTTGCATGGACCATTCATCAAGATAGACCACATTCTGAGACATAAAACACTCCTTAGCAAATTTAAAAGTTGGGCGCCTGGGTGGCTCAGTGGGTTAAAGCCTCTGCCTTCGGCTCAGGTCATGGTCTCAAGGTCCTGGGAATGAGGCCCGCATCAGACGCTCTGCTCCGCGGGGAGCCTGTTTCCTCCTCTCTCTCTGCCTGCCTCTCTGCCTACTTGTAATCTCTTTCTCTCTGTCAAATAAATAAAATCTTTAAAAAAAAATTTTTAAAGTCAAAATCATACTATGTATGCTCTCAGACCACAATGGAATTAAACTAGAATCCAATAATAAATATAGCCCCAAATCCCAAAATATTTGAAAATTGAACAACAGAGTTCTAAGTAACACACAGGTCAAGAAAAATTTTAAAAATATTTTAAACTAAATGAGGGATGCCTGGGTAGCCCAGTCAGTCAGTTAAGCACCTGACTCTTGATCTCAGGGTTGGGAGTTCAAGCCCCAGATTGGGCTCCACACTGGGGACGGAGCCTACTATAATAAATAAATAAACAAAATAAATCAGACAAACAGACAAAAATTATAAACAATGCATATGAGAACACAACTTATCAAAATTTGTGAGATGCAAGAAAAACAGTGCTTAGGAGCTTATAACACTGAATATAAGAAAAGAAAATCTAAAATCAATAAACTTTCACCTTAGAAAACTAGAAAAAAATCCAAAGTAAGTAAAGAAAAGAAGTAAGAATTAGGGCAGAAATCAATGAATAGAAAAAACAGAAGTAGAGAAAATGAATAAACCAAAAGCTGCTTCTTTCAAAAGATCAATGAAATCAGTAAACCTCCAGCCAATCTAACCAAGGCGGGGGCAGGGGGGAGGGGGGAGACATACATCACTCTTAACAGAAATGAAGGAGCCATCACTATTGACTCCATGGACATTAAAAGGATAATAAGGGAACATTATAAATAACTCTATGACCACAAATTTGATAACTAGATGAAATGAAATGGTTACTTGAAAGAAACTACCAGAATTCTCACAAGGAGAACTAGACAATCTCAATAGGCCTATATATACTAAAGAAATTGTATCCGTAATTAATATTGTTCCAAAATAGAAACCACCAGGCCCAGATGGGTTCATCAGTGAATTTTACCATACATTTGAAGAAGAAATTGACACCAATTCTCTACAATCTCTTTTTGAAAGTAGAAGGCAGCATTATCCTAATACCAAAACCAGATAGATACATTATAAGAAAGGAAACCTACAAACCGGGTGCCTGGGTGGCTCAGTGTGGTTAAAGCCTCTGCCTTCAGCTCTGGTCATGATCTCAGGATCCTGGGATCGAGGCCCGTATCAGGCTCTCTGCTCAGCAGGGAACCTGCTTCCTCCTCTCTCTCTGCCTGCCTCTCTGCCTACTTGTAATCTGATCTGTCTCTGTGTCAAAAAAAATAACAAACAAACAAAAATAGTTCATTATAAAAAAAAAGGAAACCTACAAACTAATATCTAACCTAAACAAAATGCAAAATAATCAACAAAATATGAGCAGAGCAAATCAAATCCAACAATGTACACAAAGAATTCTACAGCATAACCAAATGAGATTTACTCCAGGATGCAAAGCTAGTTCAGTATTTGAAAATTCATTAATGGAATCCATTGTATCAACATGCTAAAGAAGAAAAATTACATGATCATATCAACAGATACAGAAAGAGCATTTGACAAAATCCAAAACCCATTCAATAAAAACTCTCAGTAAACCAGGACTTGAGGGAAACTTCCTCAACTTGATAAAGGACATCTACAAAAAACCTACAGCTACCATCATACTTAATTGTGAAAAGCTAGATGCTTCCCCCATAAGAGGAACAAGGCAAGGATGTCCCCTTTCACCACTCCTGTTCAATACTGTACTAGAAGTCCTTGCTAATGCAGTAAGAACGAGAAAAGGAAGTACATACACAGGTTGGGAAGGAAGGAATAAAACTGCAGATGACATGATTGTCTATGAAGGAAATTCAAAAGAATCAACAAATTCCTAGAATAAACAATTATAGTAAGGATTTAGGATGCAAGACTAATATACAAATGTCAACTGCTATTCTATATATCAACAATGAATCATTGGAATTTGACATTAAAACATGACACCATTTACATTAGCACCAAAAAATTAAATATGTACAAGATCTATATGAGAAAAAGTACAAAACTATGATGAAATGAAGAAGGTTTAAGACCCATCCCATGTTTTTGGATAGGAAAATTCAATATTGTTATCAGTTCTTCCCAATGTGAACTATAGATTAAATATAATCCCAGTCAAAATCCCAGCAAGTTATTTTATGGACATTTACAAACAGATTCAAAGTTTATATGGAAAGACCCAGAACAGCCAACACAATATTGAAAGAGAAGAACAAAGTTGGAAGGTCTGACAACGTTTAATTTCAACACTTACTGTAGTTACCATAACCAAGACAGTTTGGCATTTGGTGAAAGAACAAATAGATCAATGGAATGGAATAAAGAACCCAGAAAGACTAATACAATGTAATCAATTGATCTTTAGCGAAGGAGTAAAGGCAACTTAATGGAGAAAGCATATTCTATTCAACAATGGTCCTGGAACAACTGGACACCACATACCAAAAAAAAAAAAAAAAGAACATCCAACATCAGTTAATATAGTACAGCATATTAATAGAATAAAAGACCCACATTCTTATCTCAATAGTCACAGAAAAAGCATTGGACAAAATATGCATACTTATAATAAAGGCCCTCAACAATATACTAATATGAAGGAATTTCCATTACCTGATAAAGAATATCTAAAAAGGAAAAATCTACAGTTGACATCATACTTAATGATGAAAGACTAAATGTTTTCCCCTAATATTGGGAACAAATCAAGGATTTCCATTCTTGGCTCTTGCATTCAAGATTATAGTGGAGGAGAATCTAATGTTCCAGTTTTCTGAATTTTATGAATTCAATTTTGGTAACGCTTACTGCAGATGTGTGCTATAGACATTTATGTAATAATAATATAGCATATACTAAAAACAAAAGTGCCTAAGGTAGAGTTTATGTATCATAGAATGATCACTATGAGTAATGCCACTATGTAGGAGAAAAAACTCCCCTACCAGAGGCCTGGATTCCATCAATATCTTATTTTTTATGTATATAAAAAGAGGAAATTGGACTAAATATAGCTAAACTTTGTTGGGTCCTATATTTCTGTGAGTATTCCCTTGATGGTTGATTTTGAAATACAACTAAATTTTAAAACACCTTTAAAAAAAGATTGTAGTGGCAGCCAGGTGGCCTAGTCATTAAACATCTGCCTTCGACCCAGGTCATCATCCCAGGGTCCTAGGATCAAGCCCCGCATCAGGCTGCCTACTCAGAGGAGAGCCTGCTTCTTCCTTTCCCACTCCCCCTGCTTGTATTCCCTCTCTCGCTGTCTGTCTCTGTCAAATAAATAAATAAAATCATTTAAAAAATAAATAAAAAAGACTGTATTGGAAGTTCTAGTTAGCGCAATCAGGCAAGAAAAAGGAAGGCATACAAATTAAACAGGAAAGCAGTAAAACTGTCTTTATTTGCAGATGGTGTGGTTGTTTTTGGAGAATATGCAACTGAATCTATAAAAAAGCCACCACAACTAATACCTGAATTTAGCAACACTGCAGGATATAGATCAATATACAAGAAATCACTTACATTTTTATATACAAGCAAAAACCTACTAGAAATTGCAATTTTAAAAAAGATACCATTTTCAATTAAAAATCTGAAATTCAACAAAATATATAAAAGACCTTATACACTGAAAACTACAAAATATTTTTTTGAGAAAAAAGCCTAAATAAATGGAAGGAGATACTTTCTTCAATGAGCAAAAGTCTCAGTTTTGTTAAAATGTTGATTCTTCCCCAGATTGGTGTGTTGATTCAGTGCAATTCCATGCAAAATCTCAGCAGGCTTTTGTGTGTGTGTGTGTGTGTGTGTGTGTGTACAGAAATTGGCAAGCTGGATCTAAAATTTATATGGAAATGCAAACGTCCTAGGATAGCCAAAACAACTCTGAAAAAGTAAGTTTGGTGGTCTCAAACTGATTTTTTTTTAAAGATTCTATTTATTTATTGGACACAGAGAGATGACAAGTAGGCAGAGAGGTAGGCAGAGGGAGAGGGGGAAGCAGGCTTCCTGCTGAGCAGAGAGCCCAATGTGGGGCTTGATCCCAGGACCCTGAGATCATGACCTGAGCTGAAGTGAGAGGCTTTAACCCAATGAGCCACCCAGCTGCCCCACTGATTTCAAAAATTACAGTAGGGGTGCCTGGGTGGCTCAGTTGGTTAAAGCCTCTGCCTTCAGCTCAGGTCATGATCTCAGGATTCTGGGATCAAGCCCCGCATTGGGCTCTCTGCTCAGCAGGGAGCCTGCTTCCTCCTCTCTCGCTGCCTGCCTCTCTGCCTACTTGTAGTCTCTCTCTCTGTGTCAAATAAATAAATAAAATCTTTTTAAAAAAATTACAGTAAAGCCACAGGAGTCAAGATGGTGTGATATTGGCATAAAGGTAGAGAAATAGGTCAATGGAGTACAGAACTAAACACATATTCATACAATTGATTTTTCACAAAGGGAATTCAGCGGAGAAAAGATAGCCTTTCTCAACGAATGGTGCTAGAACAAATGGATGTCCGTATGCAAAAAAACATATATCTTTTAATTAGCTCAATCCATATCTCACACCATACACAAAAATTAACTAAAAATGATGCATAGAACTAAATGCAAAACTGAATGCTATGAAACTTCTAGGAGAAAACATGGAAAATCTTTGTGTCCTAGGCTTTGGCAAAGATTTCTTAGATATGCTACCAAAAGCATTATCCATTAAATTACAGGTTGATAAATTGTTCATCATAAAAATTACAGTTGAAAACTGCTCTTCAAAAGTTACTTTTAAGAGAATGAAAATATAAGCCACACCCTGGCAGAAAAATCTTTGCAAAGCATAAATTTGACAAAGGATTGGAATTTTAAAATATCTAAAGAACTCCAAAAATAAGAAGAAAACAACCCAATTTTTCTTACTGGGGAAAAGATTGTGGTAGATTGTAAATAAGTGCATGAAAATATTCTCAACATCATTAATCATTAGGGAAATGGAAATTAAAACTATAATGAAGTGCCACTACATGCCTATTAGAATGGTTAAAATTTAGAAGACTGACTATAAAAACTGTTGTCAAGAATGTGAAAGATGGGCGCCTGGGTGGCTCAGTGGGTTAAGGCCCCTGCCTTCGGCTCAGGTCATGATCTCAGGGTCCTGGGATCGAGGCCCGCGTCAGGCTCTCTGCTCAGCAGGCAGCCTGCTTCCTCCTCTCTCTCTGCCTACTTGTAATCTCTCTTTGTCATATAAATAAATAAAATCTTTAAAAAAAAAAAAAAAAGAATGTGAAAGAACTTGAATTCTCATACACTGTGAGAATGTAAAATGTAAGAACCACTTTAGAAAACAGTTTGACATTTTCTTTTTTTTTCCTTTTTTTTTTTTAGTTTGACATTTTCTTAAAAAGCTAACCATACACCTGTGACGTGATCCAGCCTTCTACTCCTTGGTATTGACCTAAGAGAAAAATAAATAGATGCTTATAAGGAGACTTGTACATAAGTGTTCATAGAAGCTCAGCTTGTAACAGTAAAAAACTGGAGATAACTCAAATGTCTATCAAAAGGTGAACAGATAAACAAATAGTGGTATATACATACAATGAAATAGTACTCAGCAATAAAAAGGAGTGAACTATTGATGCACACAACAACATGGTTGATTCTAAAAATAATCTGCTAAGTAAAGAAGCCAGAAAAAAAAAGAGTACACACTGTACGATTCTATTTATATGAAACTATAAAAAGTACAAACTAATATATACTGGCAAAAAAAATGTATCAGTGATTGCTTGAGGATCAGATAGGCAGGAAGGAGCAGAAGGAAGAAACAACAAGAGCACGGCTAAACCTCTGAATGTGATGGATCTGTTCGCTATCTTGGTAATGGTGATTCCACAGTTCATATGACAACATTTATCGAATGACATATTCTAGGGGCACCTGACTGACTCAGTTGGTAGAGCATGTGACTTTTGATCTGGGGGTTGTAAGTTTGAGCTCCACATTGGATGCAGAGATTACTTAAATAAAATCTTTTAAAAAATTGTATGTTCTAAATATGTGCATTTTATTGTATTCAATCATACCTCAATAAAGCTATTTTAAAACAAGCTATCATCCAATAATCTCCCAAAATACTAACATTTAGGGATGAATCTATGCCTATGACAACCAACATGTATTCAGTATCTATGCAGGAAAAAACAGGCGAAGGCAATGAGGGGTATAATATTCTTTAGAATAGGAAAGCCCAGAAATCACTGACAGGAAGTAACTGCTAAGTACAATCTGAGAATCACTCCAAAACTGGGAAGAAGTCATGCAGACTCAATTTGCAGGCAAATGCAAAGAATCTGCAGTAATTTCTGGAGAGGTTGAAGTGGTCTGAGTGCTTATAATATCTTGTACTAACAAATCAAAACTTCCTTCCAGGACAAAGCCAAACTGAGGAGAAACTGATGGAAGTAGAATCCAAATAGAACTGGACAGGGACTATAAGGGCAAAAGACAGAGAAGGCCTTGATGATCTAAGAAGTCAGAGGCCATATTTTCATCATTTCTTTAAGGAAAAATAAAGAAATCTCTATAGCTTTGAAGCTAAAACACCTATTCTCCCCATTGTTCCTTGTAATCAGAAAAACTCATTGCACTCAAACATGAGCAGATGAAACTGATCTCAGCTGAATCCCATACATAGTCATCATAAAAAAGAAAAGAATATAATGATGTTTCCATTGACAATGAAAGCATGGCAGAAGGATTTACCCAGAAAGAAGAAAAAAAAAGAAAACCATTAAGAAAATGAGAAAAGCTAAAAAAAAAATCAGTATAAGAATTAGAAAATTTCAGAAATGTGATAATAGGAAAAAATTAAGATTTTCTAGAAGTCAGTTTATGGAACTCAGGAAAGAGAATAAACTAGAAGTTATTTCTGAAATGAAAAATAAATGAGAAGGAAGCCAAGAGAAAATGACAATGCATAAAATTTTCAGAGATACAAGTTTAAATGAAGGACTTTTTTAAAAGAAGAAAAAGATAAAAATGGACTTCAGAGAAAGTGATAAAAAAAAAGAAGATAGTCAAAGAAGAACTAACATATGTATGATAGGATTTACTAAAAAGGAAAATCAAAGCAATGGAACAGAACATGTACTAAAACTATACTTTAATATTTTTCTCATATAAAAAGGCTTCAAACTACAGGTTGAAGAGACACACATGTACCTGGAAGAACAAACCCAGACTGACCAACACAGAAGAAATGGTAACACACATCTGCAGTGCCAGTGCTGGGCCCTTAACCAAAGATGGTATCTTTATATCAGCCCTGTGTTGTTTACTCCTTCAGACAGACTAAGACCTACTAGCCCAAAAGCCCACTAGCAACATTTTTACACATTGAATAATTTTATTTGTTTTTAACTTTAAAAAAAAAGATTTTATTTACTTATTTGAGAGACAGAGAGAGATCATGAACAGGGGGGAGGGATAGAGGGAGAAGCAGGCTCCTGGCTGAGCAGGGAGCCAGATGTGGGACTCGATCCCAGGATGCTGGGATCATGACCTGAACGAAGGCAGATGCTTAACCAAGCTACCCAGATGCCCTCCACCAAATTCTTTTTAAGATCATTCAAATAAGTAGATTTTTAGCGATTTACAATCTGCCTGCTTTGTGTAATGTTAACCTTAAAAACAAAATTGCCAGTTACTTTACCAGAAAAATTGAGTTTAGGTGGGAATAACAGAATTGTGATTCAGGACAAGCAAACTATAGCAAGTTCACAGACAAGTACAGAAAACAAAGGAGAGGAATGCTGTTTTGTAGAAGAAAGGGGGCAGTTCTGGGAGGGCTGTGGAGTAAAAAGTGGAATTTCATGAAATTCCATTGGCTGAGTTGTGGACGGTCTTTTATTGGCTGGGCTGTTCCCCAGAGAGGAGGAAAACCTTTTTTCCTCTTTCTTGAGTTTGTAGTAGCTAAAGTAGTATTGACTTGCAGTTATGTCTCTTTCAGCTGGATCTGCAATCTACTAGGAGCATGAGAGCTCCCCCTGCTGGTCCCCTGAGTCCATTCTAAATGAGGTTTCCTTTCATTAATTTTCATAATGCCTGTGAAACTGAAGCTGACATTAAAAGCCATAAATAAGATAAACCCCAGGGCTATAAAGACCCTGAGCCACTGTTGAGCATCATGTAAACCCTCTCTTTGGTCTTCCTCCCCTCTTGCTCTCCTCCCCTTCTGGGTGGTGGCCTCTGTGCAGGGGCCGTTCGAAGGTCTCCAGTTCTGAGAAACACCAACCCCCAAGACCCACCCACCTTGCAGACCTGTCAAAGCACCACACACATAAAACTCATTATGTACTACTACCACCCTGTGGTCACATCTTTTACACTGATCAATTTTGAAATCTTTCAAACTCATAGAGCCCAGCACCCTGATTATTAAGTGAACCAGATCCTACAGAAACCCTACTGCATTCCCTGGGGTTTGTTTGGAGACATTAACAATTGGGTTACAGAGTCCCCCACCTGATTCTGAGGCTCCCTCCTTGGAGACAAGCTGTCCTCTTCATCATAAAACCCTACTCAATGGCTATATTGCCTATTACTATGTATTTTGGCATATGGTTATTACCACAGCAGAAATGGATGGGGAAGTAAGGCACAAGACTTCCGGCTCAACTTGGGCCCTTGTTCCTTGTCACATGTGTTTCCTGATTCTCCCTATTACTCTTCAGTGTCCACAGGTCAGTCACATTGATTTATGAACAGTGAGCTCTTACTATGGTCTAGTCAATCTTGATGTTTTGGAGTGCCTGGGTGGCTCAGTTGGTTAAGCAGCTGCCTTCAGCTCAGGTCATGATCCCAGGGTCCTGGGATTGAGCCCCGCATCAGGCTCCCTGCTCAGCAGAGAGCCTGCTTCCCCCCTCCCTCTACCCCTCCCTCTGCTTGTGCTCGCTCTCTCTCTGTCAGATAAATAAATAAAACCTTTAAAAAAAATCTTAGTGTTTCCCCCCTTTCTAGGTCTGCAACAGAAACAAAATCCTAGGCAAAGATATGTCTATCAAGTTCAAAGTATTGGATTAAAATTATGAGTAATTTCTCTAAGACAGAAATGAAATGGGTTAGGATTAAAGATGAAGTCTCAACCTAGAAAAAAATTACTGCAGTAAATGGGAATGGTTTCAGGGTATCTTACAGAGTATATATATAGGCCTACCTCATTTTACTGTGTTTCACTTCATGCACTTCTCAGATATTGCACTTTTTACAAATTTAAGGATTGTGGAAATCCTGCATTGAGGAGGTCTATTGGCACCATTTCCCCAATAGCATTTGCTTACTTCACATCTGTGTCACATTTTGGTAACTCTCATAATATTTAAAACTTTTTCGCTATTATTATATTTGTTATGGTGAACTGTGATCAGTGATTATGACTTGCCGAAAGCTCAGATAGTGGTTAGCATTTTCTAGCAGTAAAGTATTTTTAACTACACAGTTTTAAAGACATAATACTATTACACACTTAGGAGATTACAGTATAATCTTTTTAAAAAAGATTTATTTATTTGACAGAAGGAGAGAGAGAACACAAGCAGAGCGGGTGGAAGGCAGAGGGAGAGGGAGAAGCAGGACTCTGGGATCACGACCTGAACTAAAGGCAGACACTTAACGGACTGAGCCAGCCAGGCACCCAAGAGATTACAGTGTAGTCTTAAATATAACTTTCATATGAACTGGGAAACAAAAAACAATTATTTGGCTTACTTTACTGTGAGACTCACTTCATTGCAGTGGTCTGGAACTGAACCTTCAATATCTCTGAAGTGTGCCTATTTAGGGTAAAATCAGCACAATACCGGGTGTACCAGTAAAATCAGGGTAGTTGCAACTAGTCGCTTTTGAAAACCAATCCCTACCTTGTGGCAAGCAGTAAGTAGTAAAAAATTCAAAAAAGATGAACGTAGAAATCAATGAAAGATTACAACAGAGTTAGTCAATAATACAAAAAGATTATTGTTTAGAAAATGCAAGCATTAGTCAACCATGATCAAGAGAAAAAAAAGGGGGGGGCAATTGGGTGATTCAGTCAGTTAAGTAGTCCACTCCTGATCTCAGTTCAGATCTGGGTCTCAAGGCTGTGAGTTCAAGCCCCACATTAGGCTCCATGCTGGGTGTGGAGCCTACTTTAAAAAAGAGAGAGAGAGAGAGAGAAACTTTTAGAATGTAAAATAGATATAACTGCAGGAATAGAAGAGATGAAAAATTGAGAAAAAATTAGGTTAAACATTGTGCAAATACATTTAACACTGCAACACAAGTTTTTAAAGGAATTATTTTTTTTCTTTAAAGATTTTATTTATTTGTCAGAGAGAGAGGGAAAGAGCACAAGCTGGCAGAGTGGCAGGCAGAGACAGAGAGAGAAGCAGGCTCCCAGCTGAGCAAGGAGCCCGACTCAGGACTTGATCCCAGGACCCCGGGATCATGACCTGAGCTGAAGGCAGCCGCTTAACTAACTGAGCCACCCAGGCATCCCTAAAGGAATTGTAAATTACCAAAACTGACTCATGAAGAAATATGAACATATTTGTGTAATACCAGATGTTTGAATGGAAGAGATGTACCAAAACACTAAGCCTTTTAAAAATCAGTTTTATGCTTTTCCCCCCTAAAACACATTTTATTAAATTTTTCCAAGTCAATGTGCTACAAAATTTTGTAAAGAAATATCTTGAAATCATAATTCATAATAAAAATAGCTGAAAAGAAAATTAGTGAGCTAATCCAAAGTAATAGCTCTTAGAAAATTACCCAAAATGCATCAAAGAATGTCAAGGTGTGGAAATTGTGAAAGAGATAAAGAGGGTGAGAGAGAGAGACCATCTGACAATATCTAATCAGATTTTATGAGGGAGTGACTAGAAAGAATGGGATATTTAAGGTTTGTTTCCCTGGGAAGCTGCCTCTTAGACCAAGTTTAGCATTCAGGATGTTTATTATGGAGTGCCATTGGAGTCAATTTCCATAAAAGAGAGAGTGAGAGGACGCAGGAATATATAGAGGGAGAAGATGAGCGGTGGTTCAGGGCCACGAACAACTACAGATGGCCCCACAGAAGCTCTGTTGGCCTTCAAAATTGTTCTCACTTGGGCTGAGATATGTAGCCTTTTATAATCCTATGTTGATCAATCACTGGATGTGGGCTGTCCTGGAAGGGACATGACCTTGAGGCAATCTCCGCAGGTGCTGACAGCTGAAGGCTGCCTGCTCACAGCACTCTCAGCAACTATAACAACAGATCCTTCACCATAGGGGAGGGAAGGAGGCCTGGACAGCACATCATACCACATGGGAGAAAGACACTAATTAAGAAAACAATGACTGGGGCACCTGGGTGGCTCAGTGGGTTAAAGCCTCTGCTTTCAGCTCAGGTCACGGTCTCAGGGTCCTGGGATCCAGCCCTTCATTGGGCTCCCTGCTCAGTGGGGAGCCTGCTTCCTCCTCTTTCTCTGCCTGCCTCTCTGCCTACTTGTGTTCTTTCTCTCTCTCTCTCTGTCAAACAAATAAATAAAATCTTTGGAAAAAAAAAAGAAAACAATGACTGAGGGGTTCTCTTAAATTGAAGAAAAATAAAAATATGCTGATTTAGGAAGCACAAGAAATTTCAAGCAATTTAAAGAAAAAGAATTACACACTTAAACATGTTTTGAAAGTGAAGATTAGAGAAAAAAAAAGAGAAAAGATCTTAAGAGCACCCATAAAGAAAAACCCAATTACCTGCAGAGAAATGACAAGTTTACTGCCAGGTGACTTCTCATAAGCAAAAATGGAAACCAAAGGATAGTGAAATCATATCTTCAAACTGTTGAGAGAAAATAATTATACACGCACTATGCTATCATTCAAGTGGGCCAAAATACACAATTTCCAGATAAGCATAGCAAAGTTTATGACCAACAGACTCCTCACTAAAGGAAATTCTAAAGCAGTAGTTTTTAAACTTGTTTTCAAGGATACTGAAATCCACAGGGCATCTGAGAAACAGTATGCCTATGTACCACCCCAGCAATTCTGATTCAAGTAGTCTAGCCTATGGATTTAAGAAGTACCCCTTCTCCTCCCACCACCAAGGTGGTGTCAGAAGAGGTCAAATGGGGAGGTAAGACTTTCATCCCCACCCAACATAACAAGCTCATCTTCTCTGGGTTCAATGAAGATCACCTGGAACTCATCTCCCTCCTTGCTGGAATGGTGTCTAAGGAGCCTAATTGGAAGTTCCTACCTCCAACCAGTAATAATAAGACCACTTTCCCTCCTATTCAGGGTGGTTTCAGCAGAGACCTAATAGAAAACCTGAACTTAAACCCCCACCTGTCAGTAACAAGGCTGTGTTTCATGACTTGTATAGGGTCAAAGGAAACCTGCTAAAAAAGAAATTGTAAATATTTGGAGTTTCATAAAAAAAATACCTAGAATCTCAAAATAGGAATCAACACTGAGATGAAATAGATATTGGAATTAACTGCCAGAGATTTAAAATAGCCATCATAAAATGCTTCAAGGAGCAATTACAAACACACCTGAAACAAATTTAAGAAAAAAATTCAAAGTCTCAGCAAAGAAATAGAAGATATTAATAAGAATCACAAGGAAAATTGAGAACTGAAAAATACCACAACCAAAATGAATAACTCACCAGATGGACTCAACATCAGAATGTAGATAACAGGGGTGCCTGGGTGGCTCAGTGGGTTAAGCCTCTGCCTTTGGCTCAGGTCATGATCTCAGGGTCCTGGGATTGAGCCCCATATCAGGTTCTCTGCTCAGCAGGGATCCTGCTTCTTCCTCTCTCTCTGCCAGCCTCTCTGCCTACTTTTGATCTCACTCTCTTTCTCTCTGTTAAATAAATTAAAAAAAATCTTAAAAAAAAGAATGTAGATAACAGAGGAAAGAATCAGTGAACTTGAACTCAATCTGAACAACAAAGAGAAAATAGACTTAAAAAATTTAACAGAGCCTCAAGGATCTATGGGATTATAACAAAAGATCTAACATTTCTGTCATCATAATTCTGGAGAAAAAGGGGAAAGAGGAAGGGGCTGTAAAAATACTTAAAGAGATAATGGCTAAGAATGATAAAAATTTAGCAAAAGACAAAAAATCTATAGATTAAAGAAGCAGAGCAAAGCCAAAACAGGATAAAGTCAAATAAATCCACATCAAGACATACCACAGTCAGGGGTGCTTTGGTGGTTCAGTCAGTTAGATGTCCCACTCTTGGTTTCAGTTCAGATCATGATCTCAGGATCGTGAGATCAAGCCCTGAATTGGGCTCTGCACTGGGCATGGTGTCTGCTTCAGATTCTCTTTCTCCCTCTGGCTCCCATCCTCTCTCTCTTAAAAAAAAAAAAATAGGGGTGCCTGGATGGTTCAGTCGTTAAGTGTCTGACTTTGGCTCAGGTCATGATCCCAGAGTCCTGGGATCAAGCCCTGCATTGGGCTCCCTGCTTGGCAGGAAGCCTGCTTCTCCCTCTCCCATTCCCCTTTTTGTGTTTCCTCCCTTGCTGTCTCTTTCTGTCAAATAAATAAATAAAATATTTTTTTAAAAGGACACATCACAAACTTTTGAAAACTAAAGACAAAGATAACAATTGCGACAGCAGGAAAAAAAAGGAGAGATGACACCTTACCAATGGTGGTGGTGGTGGGAAACAATTTGAATTATAAAAGATTTCTCATCAGAAACTACGGATGCCATTTTTAAAACGTGGCACAACATTTTTTTAGTGCTGAAAGAAAAAAACTGTCAAACTAGAACTTTATCTATGCCAAAATTTCCTTCAGGAAAGAAGAAATCAAAATATTTTCAGATGAAGGAAAACATAGAGAATTTGTCACCAGTACAACTACCTTAAAAGAATGGCTAAAGAAGGTCAGAAGCGGCAGATGGCGGAGGAGTAGGAGACGATTATCATCAGGTCCCAGGAATTCACCCAGAGAGCTATCAAACTATTCTGAACACCTACAAATTCTACCGGGGATCAAAGAGAAGAAGAGCAGCAATTCTAGGAACAGAAAATAGACCGCCTTCCGGAAGGTAGGACGTGCGGAGAAGTGAATCCGAGGCGATGGGAAGATAGGCCCCAGGGGGAGGGGCCGGCTGCCGGCAAGGGAGCGAGCAGCGGAGCACAGACTCGGAACTCTTAGAAGTCGGCTCCACTGAGGGACGGCGCCCCAGAGACCAAGCGGGGGGTGAAACCCCTGCAGGGACAGTGTGGTCTCAGGACCCACGGGGACACAAAAAGACCAGGGGTGTCTGAGTGTGACAGAGCTCCCAGGTCTCAGAGAGAAGCCGGTGGGAGAGATGGAGCCGAGCTGAGGTGTCTCTCAGCTCGGGGTTACCTTGGGCTTTGATCCAAAGCACAGTTGGGCCACTGCTCCAAGGGGACCCCATGGGCGGCAGACCTGGAGAGACCCTCTCCTTCCTCTCTGGGAAGAGCGGCGCAGGAGCAGCTGCAGTAATCTGCCAGGTTTGGAGATTCTAAACGGGGCCACGCGCCAGAGACAGAAACAATCGGTCACAGGCTGGGTGAGCTCAGATTGCGACGGAGACCAGAGAGACGGGAGGGACAGACTGCTTTTCTCTGAGGGCACACTGAGGAGTGAGGCCCCGAGCTCTTGGCTCCTCTGGGTCGGAGACTGGGAGGCTGCCATTTTCAAGTCCCGTCCTCCAAAACTGTACGGAAAGCGCTTGGGGAACAAAAGCTCCCGAGAGCGAACCCGAGCTGATTACGTAGTCTGGCTCCTGGCGAGGGTGGTGGGAATCCGCCTCGGGCAAAGACACTTGAGAATCACAGCAACAGGCCCCTCCCCCAGAAAAAAACATCCAGCCAAGGCCAAGTTCAAGATCGCTGAGAATTGTGGAACTCCGGAGCTAGGAGAAAGCAACGCAGAGAATTAATGGCTTTCTCCCCATGATTCTTTAGTTGTTCAAAGTTAAATTCTTTGAATTTTATTTTTTTCTTACTCTTTTAAATTTTTTCCTTTTTCCTATTTTAACGTTTTTAACTATTATACCTTATCAACACTTTTTAATCTCTTTTAATTTTCATTGTTATAGTCACACTTTATCCCTTCATTGAATTTAACCTTATTTTTTGTATGCATATAGGGTCTGTTCAATTTACCAGTCTAATAGATAGACATAGATACAGAGATAGAGTCAGAGACAGAGACAGATATAGAAACAGAAATAGAAAATATAGATATAGATATAGGATTTTGTTTTACTTTTTGTTTTGTTTTGTTTTTGTGTGTTTGATTTTGGTTTTTTGTTTTTTTTCCCTCTTTCTTTTCTCCCCAGTTCCAGGTCTCTTCTAAGTAGGTTAGTGTATATTTCTCTGGGGTCATTGCTACCCTTTAGTATTTTGTTCTCTCATCCATCGATTCTTATCTGCATAAAATAACAAGGAGGAAAAAATCAACACACACAAAAAAGAACAAGAGGCAGTACTGATGGCTAGGGGCCAAATAAATGCAGACATTAGTAATATAACAGAACTAGAGTTCAGAATGATGATTATTAAGGTGCTGGCTGGGCTCGAAAAAACCATGGACGATAATAGAGAAGCCCTCTCTAGAGAAATGCAAATCCTTTCTGGAGAAATAAAAGAACTAAAACCTTACCAAGCTGAAATCAAAAAAGCTAATAATGAGGTACAATAAAAAGTGGAGGCTCCTAGTGCTTGGATAAATGAAGCAGAAGACAGAATTAGTGATTTAGAAGACAAAATGTCAGAGAATAAAGAAGCGGAGGAAAAGAGACAATTACTGGAACATGAGGGGAGAATTCGAGAGATAAGTGAAACCATAAGATGAAACAATATTAGAATAATTGGGATCCCAGGAGAGTAAGGGGGGGCAGAAAGTATATTGGAGCAAATTATAGTATAGAATTTCCCTAATTTGGCAAAGGGAACAAGCATCAAAATCCAGGAGGCACAAAGAACCATCCTCAAAATCAATAAAAATAGGTCCACACCCCATCATCTAATAGTTAAACTTATATATCTTAGTGACAAAGAGAAAATCCTGAAAGCAGCTGAGGACAAGAGGTCTATAACATACAATGGTAGAAATATTAGACTGACAGCAGACCTATCCACAGAGACCTGGCAGGCCAGAAAGAACTGGCATGTTATATTCAGATTACTAAATGAGAAAAATGTGCAGCCAAGAATACTATAACCAGCTAGGCTGTCATTGAAAATATAAGGAGAAATAAAAAGCTTCCAGGACAAACAAAAACTAAAGGGATTTGCAAACACCAAGCCAGCCCTACAGGAAATATTGAAAGGGGTCCTCTAAGCAAAGAGACCCTAAAAGAAACATAGACCAGAAAGGAAGAGACACAATATACAGTAACAGTCACCTTACAGGCAATACAATGGCTCTAAATTCATATCTCTCAATAGTTACCCTGAATGAAAATGGACTAAATGCCCCAACTAAAAGACACAGGGTATCAGAATGGATAAAAAAACAAGACCCATCGATATGCTGTCTACAAGAAACTCATCTTACATGCAAAGACACCTCCAGATTTAAAGCGAGGGGGTGGAAAATAATTTACCATGCCAATGGACATCAAAAGAAAGCTGGAGTGGCAATCCTTATATCAGATAAATTAGATTTTAAGCCAAAGAATATCATAAGAGATGAGGAAGGACACCATATCATACTAAAAGGATAAGTCCAACAAGAAGATCTAACAATCATAAATATCTATGCCCCTAACATGGGAGCAGCCAATTATATAAACCAATTAATAACAAAATCAAAGAAACACATTGACAATAATACAATATTAGTAGGGGACTTTAACACCCTCCTTACTGAATTGGACAGATCATCAAAGCAAAAGACCAGCAAGGAAATAAAGGCTTTAAATGACACCCTGGACCAGTTGGACATCACAGATATACTCAGAACATTCCATCCCAAAACAACAGACTACACATTCCTCTCTAGTGCACATGGAACATCTCCAGAATAGACCATATTCTGGGTCACAAATCAGGTCTCAACAGGTACCAAAAGATTGGGATCATTCCCTGCATATTTTCAGACCATAATGCTCTGAAACAAGCACTCAACCACAAGAGGAAAGTTGGAAAGAACTCAAATACATGGAGGCTAAAGAACATCCTACTCAAGAATGAATGGGTCAACCAGGAAATTAAAGAAGAATTAAAAAAATTCATGGAAACAAATGAAAATGAAAACACAACTGTTCAAAATCTTTGGGATACAGCAAAAGCAGTCCTAAGAGGAAAGTATATAGCAATACAAGCCTTTCTCAAGAAACAAGAAAGGTCTCAAGTACACAACCTAACTCTACACCTACAAAAGCTAGAGAAAGAACAGCAAAGAGAGCCTACACCCAGCAGGAGAAGAGAAATAATAAAGATCAGAGCAGAAATCAATGAAATAGAAACCAAAAGAACAGTGGAACAAATCAATGAAACTAGGAGCTGGTTCTTTGAAAGAATTAATAAGATTGATAAACCCCTGGCCAGACTTATCCAAAAGAAAAGAGAAAGGACTCAAATTAATAAAATCATGAATGAAAGAGGAGAGATCACAACCAACACCAAAGAAATACAAACAATTCTAAGAACATATTATGAGCAACTCTACACCAGCAAATTTGNAAAGAATGAATGGATCAACTGGGAAATTAAAGAAGAATTTAAAAAATTCATGGAAGCAAATGAAAATGAAAACACAACTGTTCAAAATCTTTGGGATACAGCAAAAGCAGTCCTAAGAGGAAAGTATATAGCAATACAAGCCTTTCTCAAGAAACAAGAAAGGTCTCAAGTACACAACCTAACTCTACACCTACAAAAGCTAGAGAAAGAACAGCAAAGAAAGGCTACACCCAGCAGGAGAAGAGAAATCATAAAGATCAGAGCAGAAATCAATGAAATAGAAAACAAAAGAACAGAGGAACAAATCAATGAAACTAGGAGCTGGTTCTTTGAAAGAATTAATAAGGTTGATAAACCCCTGGCCAGACTTATCCAAAAGAAAAGAGAAAGGACTCAAATTAATAAAATCATGAATGAAAGAGGAGAGATCACAACCAACACCAAAGAAATACAAACAATTCTAAGAACATATTATGAGCAACTCTACACCAGCAAATTTGACAATCTGGAAGAAATGGATGCATTCTTAGAGAAATATAAACTACCAAAACTGAACCAGGAAGAAACTGAAGACCTGAATAGACCCATCACCAGTAAGGAGATTGAAGCAGTCATCAAAAATCTCCCAACGAACAAGAGCCCAGGGCCAGACGGCTTCCCGGGGGAATTCTATCAAACATTTAAAGAAGAATTAATACCTATTCTCCTGAAACCGTTCCAAAAAGTAGAAATGGAAGGAAAACTTCCAAACTCATTTTATGAGGCCAGCATTACCTTGATCCCCAAACCAGGCAAAGACCCCATCAAGAAGGAGAATTACAGACCAATATCTTTGATGAATACGGATGCAAAAATCCTCAACAAAATACTAGCCAATAGGATCCAGCAGCACATAAAAAGGATTATTCACCACGACCAAGTGGGATTTATTCCTGGGATGCAAGGTTGGTTTAACATTCGCAAATCAATCAATGTGATACAAGACATTAATAAAAGAAAGAACAAGAACCATATGATCCTCTCAATAGATGCTGAAAAAGCATTTGACAAAGTACAGCACCCTTTCTTAATCAAAACTCTTCATAGTGTAGGCATAGAGGGTACATACCTCAATATCATCAAAGCCATCTACGAAAAACCCACAGCGAATATCATTCTCAATGGAGAAAAACTGAGAGCTTTTCCCCTAAAGTCAGGAACACGGCAAGGCTGTCCACTATCACCACTGCTATTCAACATAGTACTAGAAGTCCTAGCCTCAGCAATCAGACAACAAAAAGAAATAAAAGGCATCCAAATCGGCAAGGAAGAGGTCAAACTCTCACTCTTTGCAGATGATATGATACTTTATGTGGAAAACCCAAAGGACTCCACTCCAAAACTGCTAGCACTCATACAGGAATTCAGTCAAGTGTCAGGATATAAAATCAATGCACAGAAATCAGTTGCATTTCTATATACCAACAACAAAACAGAAGAAAGAGAAATTAAAGAGTCAATCCCATTTACAATTGCACCCAAAACCATAAGATACCTAGGAATAAACCTAACCAAAGAGGCAAAGAATCTGTATTCAGAAAACTATAAAGTACTCATGAAAGAAATTGAGAAAGACACAAAGAAGTGGAAAAACATCCCATGCTCATGAATTGGAACAACAAATATTTTCAAAATGTCTATGCTATCTAGAGCAATCTACACATTTAATGCAACCCCCATCAAAATACCAGCAATTTATTTCAAAGAAATGGAACAAATAATCCTAAAATTTATATGGAACCAGAAAAGACCCCGAATAGCCAAAGGAATGTTGAAAAAAAAAAAAGTAAAGTTGGTGGCATCACAATTCCAGACTTGAAGCTCTATTACAAAGCTGTCATCATCAAGACAGTATGGTGCTGGCACAAAAAGAGACACATAGAGGGCGCCTGGGTGGCTCAGTGGGTTAAAGCCGCTGCCTTCGGCTCAGGTCATGATC
>LNAC01000425.1:433647-458439 GCA_002007465.1 Ailurus styani
GGACTGGTGGGACCGGCGGGAGGGCGGACCGGGCGGGGATATGGCCGCGGCGCCCGGAGGGTCTGCGCCGCCCGCCGGCCCCGGCCCGCGCCTAGGTTTCAGCACCGCGGACAGCGGCGTCGGCATGAGCGGGCTAAACCCCGGTCCTGCCGTGCCCATGAAGGACCACGACGCCATCAAGCTCTTCGTGGGGCAGATCCCGCGGGGCTTGGACGAGCAGGACCTCAAGCCGCTGTTCGAGGAATTCGGCCGCATCTACGAGCTGACGGTGCTGAAGGACCGGCTCACCGGCCTCCACAAAGGTGCGCGGGGTCAGCCCAGCCTAGCCCAGCCCTGCCCTGCCCCAATCTGATTAGAGTGGGCCCGGCCCAAACCCCAGCCTCAACCGCAGCCCCAACCTTAGCTCTACCTAGAGTCAGTCCAACACCAGTCCAATACCAGTCCCACTTCAGCCCAGTCTCCTCCCCAGATCACAGAACCCCAACCCGGAATTTTCTCTCTGATATCCTCCCACTGATCATCACTCTGATCCCCTGACATGTTCTCCACTCTAACCTCTAACTCCCTACCCTTCACCTCTCACATCCCAACAGTCCTGACCTTTCAGTTGGACCTTCCTCCATCCCTCTCATCAGGCATCCCAAATCGTGGAATTTGGAAAGTTATTTGACCTTTGGGTCTCTAATACCCTCAATCTCCCAAACCCTGCCCAATCATTTCTGACCTCCTCCCCCAATCTGGTGCCACCCACTCAGGCCTAACCACCTGCACACACATCTTGGACTTGTACCCCTCATTCTGGCCTCTAAGCTCAGCCAAGCCCTATAGAGCCTTCCTTTGATGCAGATTGCTAACCACCCTCCCACCCCCACCGCCAACCCAAAGTCCTCCCTTCTTCAGAATCCAGGCCTGGTTAATTCACAAAATCCAATTTCCCTCAAGGAGCAAGGGGAAATTCCACCCTTATGTTGGACAATAACCCAATCTCTCCACCACCACCCCCACCCCCACCCCCGCCAGAATGCCAATACTCTGTCTCTTCTGACTTGACTCCAGAATCCTGACCTCAGCTGGGAAAATCTACCACCTTGTGCTCCCTCGTTTCAGGTTTCCTGTCAGCTGAACCCACCCTTCTTTTATCCTCTAATCTCCCCACAGGTGCCTCATCTTTACCCCTCCCCAATCCTCTTTATAGCCTCCTGTTTTCCCTCCCTCACAGGCTGGTGCTGGAGCACAGCCTGTGGACCAGAGCCTCAGGGCGGGTCAGGTTGAAGAGGCAGAAGGGATTCTTTTCCCCTGCCCTTGCTAGAGAGACGGGCACCACAGTCCTGTCCAGCCACACCCCTTTCTTCCTGTAGAGAGAGGGAGGAGGCTTGTTTACATGCAGAAAAGTCTGTCCAGGCTGGGCTGGAGTAAGAGAGCCAGAGTCACATGTCATATAGGGGCAGGGGAAGGAAATTATTTGAGGAAAAACACCTCTACCTCTCCCCACGTTCACCACGCTTCAGTTTCAGGATTTGAGGGGGAAGGGTCACCAACTATCCTCCATGATTGTCCTAGAAGAGAAGTGGTGGGCCCTGGGTACCAGCTAAAGATACTTTCCTAAGGGCTGAGAGCTGGAATCAGGCTGGCACCTCTTTTCAACTGGGAGGCCTTGGAAAGTCCCTAGGTACACTTACACAGGGACTTCACAAAAATGCCCACAGAAGATCTGGGACCAGTAAGGTAGCAATGTGTCTTTGACACTTTGGGGTGGGGTTACTTTAAAAGGGGCATGAAAGAATAAGACTATACCACCCAGATTCCTTCTAATGCTGTCCAACTGCCTGGATGTCCACCCATCCATAGCAACTCATTTTCTTATTTTCTAGACATTTATTTCAGTATGTAAACACAAGCTAATCTTTCTGGGCCATCTGTAAAATAAGGGAAGTGTATAAGATACCTTTAATTCTCACTCTTCTCATTCAAATACCATCAGAGTCTCTGAATTGTTCCCTCATCCTTTTTCTCCCTCTCCATTTAGCTCTAATTCTTCCTGTTTTTTATTTTCATGTGTCTCTCCCTCAAGTCATGCTTCTCTGTCTTTTCATCCCTCCTTTTTCCACCCCCTATCCCAGGTAGTCCACATGGGTTCCTTTGGGCAGCAATTGGGCCCCTGAGCCTTTCAGACAGGGCCCTGGCCCTGCCCAATTCTGACGTCAGCTGATATGGCTGAGTGGCAGAAGATGGAGCAGAGATGTAAGCAAAATCAGGTATTTGGTGACTTATTCCCAAATCAACCTGAAGTTCTCCAAGGCAGGGTTGCCTTGCAAGATGACTGGGGAGGGTCTCCAAGTCAACATTTTCCCCTCTTTCTCCCCAGCAACAGCGATATCCAAAAGCCAGAGTGACTCATTTTCCTTTTGATGACTGGGTACTGAGGGAGACAGCCACAGTGCTTTGAAAACAACGTCAGCCTAGGAGTTAGGAGATTCGAAACCCTATTCTGCCGCTGATACATTCTCTGGGTTTCGGTTTCCCTATTGATACAATAAGAGTTTGTCTCAGGTGTTCTCTAAAGTCCCTTTAACTTAATGAATAGCACATTGCCACCCACCTTAAGGGGGCAGCCACATAGAAGACATCAGAGAAAATGTTCCCATTTGCCTTCCTAGTCTGCTGAGGTCTAAGTGGAAAACTTCACGAAGCTCCCAATGGCTTCTCACATCCACTTTCTCTTCCTTCAGTCTTTCTCCTTCCTACACTCAGAAGGCTCTTTTTGAAAACATAGATCTTATCATGTCAGATCCCCACTTAAAATCATTTAGTGGCTCTTCATTGCTCTTAGGGAAAAGTTCAAAATCCAGACTGAGGCATACAAAGTTATAGATGACCTGATCCCTACACACCTCACTGCCCAATCTGCCTCCTTTCACCAATCTCCAACCATATTAGTCTTCTATCCATTTCCCCAAGACACCAAATTCTTGCCTCGGTCTTCATAAGGGCTATTCCCTCAGCCTGACACTTCCTGTTGCCTGGTTAAGCCCTATTTGTTATTGAGGATTCAATGTGTTCTTTGAAGCATTCCTCAACCCTTTGGACTCAAATTACATTCCCCTCATGATTCTTTACATAATCCCCATGAGAGTAGGGAATGTGTCTGTCTTGTTACCACTTTGTCCCCAAGCCGTTATAATGCCCCATCATAACAAGTCAGTACTCAACAAATATTTTCTGAATGCGTGAATGCTCGATGACTGTTGGAAAGGAAGAGATCTCTGCCTCAGTGCTTCCTCGCAGGTTACAGTTTCTGAGGCTGAACCTAAAGAGGAGTAGGACTGATCCTTTGACTTAACCCAGTCTCCTTCTCTGTCCCATAACTACTGGTTCTTTTAGAGAAGTAAGACATGGGGCACAATAACTATTTAACAGGCCCTATCTTGAAGTACTGGGAGAGCTGACAGATCAAGCTTCTTGGACAGGATTGGAGGTCCCTGAAAGCTCCTCTCTACAGAAAGTCTTTAAATCAGCCCCATCTTGCAGCCTCAAATTAACCCATTCCTCAGCTTCAAACTTGGAGGAGGGAGGCATTAAGAAGAAGTTGTGACATCCTGGGTTTGGCTCCCAACCCTCCTCCACCTTTTTGCCTCCTCCCATCTGAAACTGAGTTGGGAAGGAATTGAGGCTGATTCTGGGAGACTCTGTGAGTATGACTCCAAAAAGGAAGGGAGAGGCTGGGGTTAAAGCTGAAGGAAAAGCCGCTTACAGAGGTTTAACCCCAACCAGACTTATGGCTGGAGTGGGGAGGGGAGATGTGGGATTTTATGAGCATGTGGCTGGATGTGGGTACACATGTTCCCTAGGCAAAAAGCCTGGAGAAAGTGAGAGGGAGCCAGAGTCTGGGACTCAGACACATGAAGGCCCTCCCTTCAGAGAAGGCGGGAGGCAGAGAAGGCTTCTCAGAGCAGTGCCCTTGTTAAAGGAGAGTAGCCTTGAGTTTGTCACTTAATGGGGTCTTTCCATGAAGAATATTTGGGGGTTTCAGGAAACCCCCTGAGCCAGCCTCTTCCTCCCCAGGCTGTGCCTTCCTCACCTACTGCGCCCGGGACTCTGCTCTCAAGGCCCAGAGTGCACTGCACGAGCAGAAGACCCTGCCAGGGGTAAGTCCACCAGGGTTGGGGGGTGGGGATCACCTCAGGCTGGGGTCATGCCTTATGTGCATGCCAAAGCATATAGGGGCTGGGCTGGGAACAGGAACTAGAAGCAGAATCACCTTTCTAGGAGTTGGCTTACCTGTGCCTTAAACAGCTATAGGTTCTTTGTTAAATTTAGTCTTCTGGCTCAAAGAAATGGGCTTAATACTTGGGTCAAATATTCCACCTTATCTTTTCAGAGAGGTGTCAGTGTTGTGGGCTATGCTAGAATTTGCCAGCCTTGGCTAAAATCATGGCTTAATGTGTCATTTGTCCCTGGTGTGATATATGCAGATACATGGGTTAGAGACTTTGCTGGGCTGGTATCCTATTTTTTTTCCAGTTCTAGGGTCCATTATAGCACTTCCCTTTGTCCTGTTCCTGTAATGTTTTTTTGGGTGCCTCGACTCACCAAGATTGCTTTCCCTCTTTTCCCCCAAACACTTGGTTAAAGCTAAAAAGACCTGATTATATGTGTGCAGTTAAGCCATTACATATCAATGACACCTCACATGGCCTTAGGTAATGGCTACTCACTGGACAAAAAGCAAAGTGGGACGTACAGACCATGTGGCAGGAAGAGAATGGTTGATTGTTAAGAACTACTGTGGGTTCACCAAGAGCAAATCATACAACACAGCCTCATATTTTCTTGTCAAAGGAGGGATGTATCTACAACAAAAGCAATTCAAATGCCCTGGGCAGGTCAAGCCCGGGACTATTTCCAGTTTTAAGCTTCAGACTTAAGAGGATCATTAGCCTACCAGAAAGAGACCAGGATGGGATGGGGACATAAAATATGGGCATGGATGATGGTTTGAAGGAATTGGAGATATTTGGCTGGAGAAATAGGGTTTAATGGGGGCTTTAATAGGGTGGCATCACAACATAATAATTAAGAATACTTAGGTCTCTTAGTCTCACAGACCTAGATTTGAATCCCAGATTTATCATTTAAGTTCTGTGTCTCCAGATACATTACTCAGACTCTTGAGCTTCAATTTCTGCATCTATAAGGAGTAGGTTATAGTAACACTTAGCTCACTGGGCTATCATGAGGATTAACTGAGGCTTACCAAGTATCTGGCACAGAGTAAGATCTCAATAAATATTACTGTCGGGGTGGGGGCAACCACTTTCAGATTCTTAAGAGGGATTTGGTTTTCTATGGGTGGCTCTAAAGGGCAGGATCAGGATCAGTGGCTATAAAGAACAGACACTCTAATTTCAGCTCATTATAGAGAAAAATCATTTTTCTGAATTGGAGCTGTTAGCAATGGCACAAACTTTGTCTAGAGCTGATCAAGCTGTTAGTGGACCATCAGTTCATAGGACCAATCCCAGTAACTGAAGCAACTTGAGCCTCACTCTTGAAGACTCAGCATTAAGTAACACCAATGTATTATCCTCACCAAGTCTCTGTGTGTAGGCTCTGGAGTCAGAGAGACCTGGGTGTGGATCCAGGCCCTACCACTCACTAATTCTCTGTGTGACCTTGGGCACGTTTTTACTTCCAAGCCTAAGCATCCTCATATGTAAAACCGAATTCATAGAATTGTTATAATAATTAAGTGAACTAACTCACATAAACTACTTAGCATAGTTCTTCATAGACAACAAGCACTCAATATGGGTTAGGTGGTGGTGGTGGTAGTAGTAATAGTAACAGTAGCATTTGTAGGGGTAGTAGTAGAAGTTATTACTCATCCAACCATGGGAGTAAATGACTTCTGCTGCTAAAATTGAAAGTCACTGAGACAAACTGTAACATTCCATGTGGGAAACAGCACAGTAAAGGTGCAGAGACAGAAGGAACAAGATGGGTGTGAAATGGGGTTGGGAGTGTGGAGGAGGGCCCATGAGAGCATGGGCCAGGCCAGAGAAAAGATTCACCAGAGGGCAGTGGTGGAAGAGGAAACTTTGGATGCCAGGAAGAGGGATTTGGACTTTCTCCTGAAAGCAAATGGGAGCACTGAAAAAATTAAGATGAACTTTGGAATTAAAAAAAAAAACAAAAACCCTCTTCAATCAGCCACAGGGCTCCACAAAGGGAGGACTGTATGAGGCTGCGGGCACCTGAGATAAGAGTTGTGAGGCTCTAGACCAGCAGAATAATTTCTGAAGGAGAAAAGAGAAATAATAATAACTAGCATTTGTTGATTCCAGACAGTGTTCCTAGAATTTTGCATGTTCAAAGTCATTTAATTCTCTATGAAAAATGTATTATTGGCCTCCCCATTTTACAGATGAGGAAACTCAGCCAAAGGAAACAAGTGACTTACACAAGGTTATGTAGCTACTAGTAGGAAGATCGGGGAAGATGCAGGTAGTCTGGCTCCAGAACGCATTCACTTAACCACTACACTATTACCTGTGCCAAGCTGGTGGCAGACAGGGGTCTAAGGTTCTGGAATGGATGATGACTGGGTACATCTGCCCTCTCCCACCCTTTCATCCGCAGGCTTCCAACGTGGCCTGGCTTTGTACTGCCAGGATTGGCTTTATTCACCCTCTCCAGCTTAACAAAGTAAAAATTAATATTTAATTATTCTCCTAAATGAAAATCGATGGCTCTGTTGGACAGCCCAAGCAATGTCCGTGCCATCAATCTTTCCTCTGAGCCTGCCAGGGGCAGCAGCAGCTTTAGTCACCTGGCCTCAGGCCCACCAGCATGAAGGGAGGAGGGTGTCCAGCTCTCTACAGGCACTGGGTCCTGGGCACAGCTGCCATCTGCTGGAGAAGCTGGGGAACACTTTAATCTGGGCTTCTATTAGAGACAGGCAGGACTGTCACTCTGGGAGCTGGAAAGGTTGGGGCTCCTCAAAGAGAAAGCCTGAACCCCTAGGGAAAATTTCATAGTATCTACTGGACTGGGACCTCCCTTTTGCTCCCCTCCACATGCCCCTGCTAATTTCTGTTACCTATCAAAACTTGGCTCCCTACTCAGAACTTCCTTTAAACCTCAGTGGTCTGTCCCATCTTCCATAGCTTCTTCTCCATAAAGCTGAAGCTACGTCTTGCAGCCTCATCTAGGTTCCAGAATCTACCTAAAGTAGGTAGGCCCAAACCTAGCCCAGAAGGTGCCCCCCCACTTGTCTCTCTCCCTGTTCGTGACCTCCTTTCTCTTGGGCATTCATCCCTTCAAACACTGTGAAGGAGACAGACAACTGAGGGCGTTTGCTTCTGCAGGTTGTGCCCTGCACAAAACAGTTTGTGTGGAAAGGGCACGTGGGGGATAAAATTCATCCATGCTCTCTTGACCAAGCCATGCACATTATCACAGGGCTGTGTCAGTCCAAAGGAAGAGGGATATTTTTTTCAAATTCATCCACAGAGTTGGGGGAGTGCCTTTTTGTAACTCACACAAAGGCACTGTATGTACTAGAAGCTTCCTAGTGAGCAAATCAGAACCTTTGCCCTCAAGGAGCTTTTTCCAGCCCAGAAATAACTCTTTGCATCTCAGTGCACATAAAAGAAGCATCAGGAGTGGAGAGAGAGGAGATGCTTCATAGAGGAAATGCTACCTGAGCCCAATTATGATCATATTTCATCACATTTGAGGGTCTAGAAAGCTAAAAGACAAGACAACTTCTGGAATTCTGGGTACATTGTGAGAAGAAAAGGTGTCCAGTGAAGACAGCCAAGGCTCTATGTGAATGGAGAGTATTGTGTATTTGGGGCAGCAAGGGAGGCAGGACTCACAAGTTTGGACTGCCCATCTTAGGATCTTGGACTTTATCGGGAGGTTTGCAATAGGGAACCATGGGTGGATTTTAATCAAGGAAGAATTTGGGAACACTGGGGGCAGATGATCCATTAGGACACTGTTGCTTGAGTGCAGCTCAATGAGGATGCTGGCCTAGCACTGGGGATAGGGCAGGAATGGGGAAGAGAGGATAGACTTGAGAGCTATTCGGGATATCCATATAGATTCTAGAACTAGTGGGACTTGGCAGTGGATTGGATTAGAAGAGGGGGTGAGATAGAATAAAGAGCTGAAAATGAAGTTTGGTTTTTCTCTGCCTCTCTCTTCCCTGCATCCATGACACCTCTCTTGGACCCATGAGTAATCCTGACAAATATTCTTCCCATGATGGCGGTAAGAAGTTGAGGGCACAAGTGCTCAGTGTAAGGAATAGTTGGCATCAAGACAGAAATGTCTTGAAGGGCTCAAGTCTGAGCCCAAAGCAGGAATTTTAGGCAAGTCAAGCAGGGAGAGGGGTAGGGCCTTGCCTTCCCTTCTGCTCATGGGGGCCGAAGTACCAGGGCTTCATATATGTCCGCACTGCCTCCAAACTTCTCCACTCCACTGCCTGGAATAGGTTCTTCTCTCCTGTTTCTGACATTCTCTCCCTTGATTTCCTACCAGAGCTGGGCCGTGAAGCAGACATGGGCCTGGACTCTACCTGGGAAACTCTCAAGTGAATAGGTAGTCAGCCAAGGGCAGGAGCTCACCTGAAGTCCCATGACAAATTCTTGGCCAAGGATGCAAGGCCCTCTTTTCCTCAAAGGGGAAACTGGGATTATCTCACCCTACTTCCATATTCCTCCCCTGGCTGTGGCAAGAACAAGGCACAGTACGGTTACTGAGGCAGTTCATGCAGATAGCTCTCTTTCTCATCCAGTCACACAGAGTATACCTAACTCCCAGGTGTCCTCCCTAACCACTTCCCAGTGGGGACCGAAGAAGAACCACTCTCCCCAACTCTGTCCTCATCCTCTTGGGCTCCTCTCCTGGGACTTACCCTGCATCTCCAAACTCCCCAAATGCCAACTTCCTCAACATCTAAGCCATAAACTTAAAAGTCAGCTAGTATTTCCTTCTCTCCCTCAGTTCCCACATCCAATAGAACTTTAGTCCAGTTAATTCATCCTAAACATCTCCTGAATCTGTCCATTTCCTTCTGCCCCAGTCCAGGTCACCCTCACCCCTTACCTGTATCATTGATCTTCCCACCTTTAATATTTCCCTTTCCAGTCTTTTTTTCTGCATAGTGACAGCTTATGGCATCTTTCCCCACTTAATATCCTTCCCTGGATCCCTATTGCCTTTGAAATACAACAAAGCCAAAATTCCTTGTTATGCTTTTCACAATCCCTCCCAACCTGGTCATTGGCTACCTTTTAGTTTCCCACCCTTTCATTAAAAGCAAACAAGCAAACACAACACTGCAAGGTAGGATCATGATTCCCCCTTTTACTAATGTGGATACTGAGGCTCAAAGACCTTAGAGAAGTTTCCAGTGATGGAGCCACAATTTAAATTCACATCCATATGAGTCAGAAGCAATTTGCTCTACCCTGGCTACCTCCGTACCAGGTGCCTACCAGAATCCTTGCCCCTTCAGACTTGCAGCTCCCTTTCTATCCGCCAGCCATATGGAGTGCACAGCCTCCAGCTCTATCTCTCCCATTATCTCCACATGGCCCAAAGACCCCAGTCCTGCAAGGTCCAGGTCAAACTTTGCCTCCTCTGTGAAGCTTTCCCTGTGTCAACCTCTCAGCTGGAGTCCGCCTCTCCTAGAGCACTCTACCTTGCACTCCTCCTAAAGCCCTGGTCACTCTATGGCTCATTACTTGTGTTCATGTTTTAAGAATGGAGTTGAGCAGCATAATGCAAAAACATAGACTTCATAGGCCTGGGGACAAATCCCAGCTCAACCACTTACCCATCCTGTAACTTGGACAAGTGATTTATCCTCCCTCAGCCTCAGCTTTCCCATTTATACTATGGGGACAAGGATATTACCTTGCAGGGCAGTTGGAAGGAATTTAGAGACAATGTATGTACAGTGTCCCAGAAAGGGCCTGGTATATAGTGGGCTCTTATGAAGCGGTGGGATTATCTTCCCCTCTATAAGTCATCGAGGACAGGGTCTCAAAGGTCATTGCTGTCTTCCATGAAGGGCCCAGCCTATGGCTCTTCACAGAGTTCAGGAAATGCTGGCAGCATGCCCCGAGTGGTGGAAAGCTTAGGTGCCCAGACTCTGAGGCTTGGACTCTGCCAGGTCTATGGAACATGTATATACCACCCAATGCCCACTCTCCATTCAAGAGTGGGGGGGGGAAGGGGAAAGGGGCATCCCCCAGAGCACTGATGAGCTCCATCTCTCCAGAAACCCAGCCGGGGAGGCAGCTGCCATGGAAACCACTGCTGTCACATGTGCTTGTCACTCTAGGTTCCAGAGAGAAATTCTCAGGATCTATTTAAGAACTAATAAAATAATGATGGTCTTGCTAACCCTCACTGCGCCCCACCCCAGGCTTCTACCCCTCTTTCCTTCTCCCCTGCCATACTCCTCCCTGCCTTTCCTGTGTTCCCTTCCTGACCCCTTATCCTTTTGTTTCTTTCCCATATCCACCAGTTTTTCTCTCTTTCCTTGCCCCTTTCTGGGTCTGTCTCTTTCTCTCATAATTTCTATCTTCTTGTGTCTCTTCATCTCTCCTTGTTTCTCTGCCCTCCATGGCTCTGTCTCTTGGTCTCTCCTCCACAATCACAGGTGGCCATGCCCAGGGACGGTTCCCGTTCCTCCTGGTCCCTGGTCCCAGCCAATCCAGACCTGTCCAGCTCGCCCTGATCTGCTTGGATTGATCTGTCATCCCCTCTAGACTGCAGCCTGAGTCCTGTCGGTGTCTCGGCCCCCACCCACAACCTGGTACACTGCAGGGGCTCAACCACCAGCGGGTGGGTGTGTCAGAGCGACTAAGAACCTGAGCCCTGGGTGGGAGGGGGATTGTGCTGGTTCAGGCCTGGCCTGTTTTCCTTTCTTTTCCTTTTTTTTTTTTTTAAATAAACCCTCCCCACTCCCCCACCCCCAAATTTGATCCAAAGGAAATTGCTCAACTGTGACTGCCAGGGCGTTACCATGGTTACTGGGTAGCACTTGTGGCTATGGCAACAGGAAGCTGCCTGTTGTCTCGGCAACGAGCACATTGGTAGAGGATGGAGTGGCCCTGATTGGTGCAGAAACAGTGCATTTCCTGAAGGGAGGGGGTCAGATCATCACCTTCTCAGGCCAGATGGGCATCAGTACCCCTTCCTCCATGAACGGGAAGGCCGCTGTTCTTTCCTCCCGGCACTCAGCTGTCTACCCCCAACAATAATTCCTCACATCCTACGCACCCAGCTCTTGGCAGTTTACAAAGACCTTTTGCATCCCCATTATCTCATGTGATCCCCACAACACCCATGAGAGGAAGGTGAGATGGGGATTCAATCATGAATTCTCTCAGGGTGGTTGGGGGATGGGAATGTGTGGGGGTGTATGTTGAAATCACGCAGGGGCTTTTGCAAATTATACAATCCCCAACTTGAGAGTCTGGTATGGTTCCCAGGTGATTCTTATCCACCCTTGATCAGGGAACCCCTGAATTAGAAGGTGAAATTGGTTGGTGGGGGAGGGGATAAAGGGAAGAGTCAAGCTGCTCCAGGTTTCTAGCTTGGATGACTGGAAGGATCAGGTCCGGGCAAAAAGATAAGCTCTGGTGTGGGTATGTTGAGTGGAAGATGCCAGTGGGACTTTCTAGTCACGATGTCCAGCAAGTAGCTGGGTACATGGGTCTGAAGCTCAGGAGGGAGGTGTGGGCTGGGGATGCGGAGCTCTGAGTCAGCCCTGGGGGGATGGTAGCTGAAGCTGTGGGTGTGGGCGAGACTATCCAGGAAGAATGGGAACAGTGGGATGAGCAGGGCCGAGGATGGTACGCTGGAGAATGCCAGCATCCTCAAGGGAAGGGGGGCCCAGGGAGGGAACTGAGGGGGTGAGTGTAGAAACTGTGGCAACACAGAAGCTGGGGAAGGTTCTCCCCCATTTAACACTCTGACTCTGAGAGAGGGTGGCTTACTCGAACTCATACAACCATGAAAAGGCAGAGTTGGGGTAAGCAGCGCTAAGTCTGATTCCCAGATTGTTTAATCTAAATGACATATATAATTATATTCTCAGTTTTAGGACAAAACACAAATCTTCATTATCAATTCCACCCTCCCAACCAACTCCTCACCCAAAGCCTTTAAGGAGGTCCAGGAGCCAGAGAGACAGGCCTCACATAGTCCCAGCCCAGAGCCCAAAGCAGAATCTCTTTAGCCACTACGGTTCATCCTGGCTTGCCACCAAGCTTCCTATCACCCCACCCTTCGGGTTTCAGCACCTTCTGAATTCCCCAGTTTAAGGAAGAATCTTGGAGAAAATCAATAGTCCACTGTGAGAGTGGTGGAGTACAGAGTTCAAAGGGGCTAGGACTTAGATCCTGAGGCATCAAGGGGAGGAGAAGCTGGGTGCCAGGACCAGGCAGTCATGCTGACTGATGTGTTGGTCCAATGTCTTTCAGATGAATCGTCCGATACAAGTGAAGCCGGCTGCCAGTGAGGGCCGAGGAGGTAACTTCCCTATGTGACAAACCTCAGGGTATCACCCATGTAGGGGTTGGTGGGTCTACTCCTCAAGTCAGTTCTACCCGTGATTTATTACTAGAGCTCCCTTGGGTCAGGGGGATAGTGGGTCCCAGAGTTGCTCAGCACCAGAAAGAGCTCAGTCTTCCCATCTCGGACTGAGGAGGGATGGGGTCCCAGGGTCCCTAGACTCAAAAGCAGGAAGAGACTGAGAAAATGCTGGAGATAAAGGGGGCTCTTGTCACCTTTCCCACTCTGGATTAGGGCCACTCATTTCCTCACTGCAATTGCCTGGTTACTTATGGTAAAAGATGAGTCCGGTAAGACAGACTTTGCAGGCCATATGAAGGAATTTGATTCTATACTCAGGACCATGGCAAGTCTTCAAAGGTTTTTTTTTAGTAGCACTGTTTCCTGGTACCAACGTTCCTTAAGAACAGGAGGGGTAGAAAGCCTGTGCTTTTTGACAACCAGCTACATTCCAGCCAGTTTCATACTGGAAAAGTGAAGCTAGCTTTTGGTGTCAGTTCTTTGGTGTCTTTCTCACCCTTGGGTCTTATATCATTCCAGGATATCTGACTATAACCCTGATGTCTGCTGACTCTCTCCCTTGGATAAGACTCTCTCCCTGCCTTTCCCAAGATCAGTGATGGTGTTGTTAGGTGGAAGAAGCTGCCCACAATCAGGGAGAGAATGGAACCCAATTGAGGCCTTTATTAACTCCTACTAACTGTCCACATCCTCTCAGACTTCATGCTGTCTGCACTTACAAGGGCTCTGGTAGTTTCACGGGTCCATTGCAGGCTTAAATCCTCTATGAAATCCTCCTCTATCCTTTTAGATTATCTGACCTCTGGTCTCTGATTCTCAATTTGAGGTCAAGATGTTGTCACTTCTACTTTGCCTTGAAAAGATATTTCCAAGTTTCCTCCTCCCCTTCATACATGTGTCCTCCTTTCCCAATTCATTCTTTCCAGACAGGTTTTTGAGAAGTTCCAGCCTCCCTACAGAACCTCTGGTTCACTCATCCCAAGAATTTCTGCCTTTTGGGAAGCTCTGCTAGGCATCAAGGCCATTGTTGGCCACTGCTGGCCATCTTCTAAGTCTTGTCCACAAACATTAACTACTCCCATGGCTCAGAGGTCACTCACCTGAGTAAGCTAAGAAGCAGACAGGTTGAGCTGTAGTTTATTCAACCATCCAACCAACGTCTTCTGAGTAACTTATTCCACATTAGGAATAGAGATGTGAGCAAGGCAGACCTGGCATCTGGCCTCATTGAACTCTGGAGTTATGAGGCTATAGTAAACAAGAGGTTACTATTTGGTGTAGTCAGTGCTTTTCAAGTCCTGGAGGGACTGTGGGCACAATAACAAGGGGGCATCTATCTTAGTCTGGGAGGTCAAGGTGAACTCCCTGAGGTAGTAATATTCAAGCTGAGATCTCAAGGATGAAAAGAAGTAGTCAAATAGAGAAAGGAGGGGAGACGGAGCAAGTGCTTAGGCAAAGGGAATAGCATGCACAGAGTTCAGAACATGATGCAACTTGGCTCTGGTTCAGGAACTAAGTCCACAGTGCTGGGGGCACTTTTGCTGTTTGGAGTCCAACACATCTTGTTGGAGAGAAGGCAGCTCTACAAAGGATGCTTCAATGATGCTTCTGCTTGGCCTGGTCCATATGTCCTCATCATCTGGGCCCCAAGCAGTGGCATCATCCTGAGTTTTATCATTATCCTCCCTTTTTTGCAAGAGTTTTCAGGTGTCACATCACTGACATATTCTGTACCCACCTATATACACCTGTTCAGATTCAGAGCAGCTCAAGAGAGCAGGAAAAGCAAATCTAGTTGAAAAGAGGACTGCCTAGAAGTACACTTCATAATTTTAGTAGTTGTGTTTTGTACAGGTATTTCTCAACGAGTGATGGCTCTTAATAAGTATATACTCCAAAGGCATCCATGAATAATCCTTCTTGCAGGATTAGATGACCAGATCTCTCAATTCTTCCCTGCTCCCACTTAGAGTCACCAAATGTTCCCTGCTACATTTTCGGGAGAGAGGAGGCATATGTAATAAGTCTTGCAAAAACAGTTGGGCCTTTACAATTTATAAGTATTTAACTACCAAATGATCTGTGTCAGATAATCTTGTTACTAATCAAAATCTGTTCCTTTTCTTTAATGTTATATATTTCTTCTTAAGTGAGTTCAGCTTTCTGCTGAATTTTAACACAAACTAATGCTTTAGAAACTCAGCTTTTAAAATGGTATTGAATTTTGCTTTTGAAATGTAACATTTGATATCAGTGTGCGACAGCTTGCCCTATTCAAGTCTTATCTCTGTGATCCCAAACATTCAATAAGCCTTCAGAGTTAATGGTCACACCCTGTCCTAATATATTTAAGCCTAAAAGCTTGCATGTGTTTTTATTATTCCTGAAATTAAATTCCTTAGTTTACAGCTGATTAACAATGATTTATATATCTTTTAAAAATCCTGGTATCAATGCAGGTGAAATCTAAAGGGTATCAAGGCAAACAGTATAATTTTTCAGGATTCCACCATTTTCTTCTGGAAGGGATTATTAGATTCCTCCTCTCCCCCATAAAACAGGGATCTCCAACTCAAATACTACAGGAGCCAGGTAGGTAACTTTAAATAGATAAGAGTGTCATGATTTAATTACAATTTACATTTTAATTATATTAAATGTTGGCAAATGATTCCAGTTTTAAAAATTGACCAGCACCGCCAGAACTTAACCAAACTTATCAGTTTCGCTTCTTTGGCCCAAAGACTTCCACTTCTTCCCATCTGCATATAGGAGGAATCTGTTGTACAGACATGGGCTTTTTAATGAAAACAGTTACTTTGCATTATCTCTCTTGAATTTTGATGCCAATGCAGCAGAGTAGTATTTCCCTTATTTTTAATCAATAGACATGAAGTTTATGGTTGAAATAACCTATGTTTTGAACCGCTGTATGTTGTATCATTTTTAGAAGTTACTGGTAACACTTGTACATTCAATGCTTACAATGTAATAATAGTAGCAACACAACAGGATCTGCCTGATAGAAGGTGATGGGGTCCTCTTCTTCCCCGGCCATCCTCTGCAACCTTGATGATACTCAGAGTGTTAGATGTCCATCCAGGTCTTCATGGACTATGTTATAGCAGCCCCCTTTTTAAAAAAAGATTTTATTTATTTATTTATTTATTTGACAGAAGGAGAGACAGCGAGAGCAGGAACACAAGCAGGGGGAGTGGGAGAGGGAAAGCAGACTTCCCATGGAGCAGGAAGCCCGATGTGGGGCTTGATCCCAGGACCCTGGGATCATGACCTGAGCTGAAGGCAGACGCTTAACTACACTCCCTATATCAGCCTTTTTATGATCTCAGCCTGTTCCCATAAATTCTGCAGCTAAGTTCCATGCTATTTATGTACTCCATACTCCATGCCTATATTTTATATCCTGTGGCATTGAGCGATACTCTTAAAGGAAAATGCACCTAATTTTCCAAACGAGATGACAGGCACCCATTTCTACATCAAGTGAACATAGTGCCAGAAACTATTCTCCTTAGCATCTGGATTTATTTGAATGTAGACATTAAAATGTTTGCCTGGATAAAAATTCAATGGTCATGTATTTCAAAATGTTAACATCAAATTATACGAGGTCAGAGCTAGGGGTCCCCAAATCCTTCAGACAGTGGTCACTTACTTGCTGTTTAGCATGGAGACTGCAGTTGATTTTTCCTAACTTTCATGATCTCTACTATGGAAGCACAAAAAATACGTTTAATTGTAGGCACCAATCTTATAGGAAAAGTATTTTTTAGTCCTAGGGCAAAATCTTCAAAATCATTGAAACTCCTGTATATTTTTCCCTCTCTTTCAAATTTCATAACATAAAATCAATAAATTCATAAATCACAATAGTGATTGTTCCGCTTGTTCTATTCTCCAACCTTGGCGGTATTTTTTTTTTTACCAAGCACATATATTTTTTTAAGATTTTATTTATTTATTTGACACAGAGATAGAGATCACAAGTAGGCAGAGAGGCAGGCAGAGAGAGAGAGAGGGGAAAGCAGGCTTTCCGGTGAGCGGAGAGCCCGATGCGGGCCTCGATCCCAGGACCCTGAGATCATGACCTGAGCTGAAGACAGAGGCTTTAACCCACTGAGCAATCCAGGCGCCCACCAAACACATATTTATGTTTCCAGGATGCCTAAGGTATAGGTATCGGTTAAGTAATCAACCCATGCACTCTTTCCACTTTAGTTTTTTTTAAACTTTAAAAATGGTCTCTGAAGTGAGGCATCTCTTTTTTAACCTTGAAGTTTGGCTTAACTGGAGGGACCAGTTATCTGTTATCACATCAACCCTCCTATCACCATCCTATAATGAATTGTTTAGATAATTCCTAACTGAATTTATATGGTTTTGTTTAAATATCAGCCCAGATTTTGAATAATAAATATATATAATTATTGAACTAGGTGAGTCATGTTTTCCAAATTTTATCCAGGATTCTACTTTATTCTGGGCTTAACAACTAAACTTTGAGTTAAAGTTAAATTTTGAGCTAGAATTTTCAGAATTTCATAATACTGGGACATATTCTCTGACCTAAATCAGGTATGGATCTTAGATACAACCATTCTGCCAGTCAGTGGATATTCTTATCTGTCTTTGATCCTTATACTTACTTAATTCTGCAAAGTATTCTTCCAGTGAAGACCTGACTGGATAAGTTTCACAGTACTGCTTAAGCCTACTCAAGTTAAGGTTTCACTTCCTGAAATTAATTCTACCTCCAAAAGTAAAGGGAGGTGCGTCCCTTCAGCTTGACTCAGAGCGGATCACCCAAAGCTGATTGTTAACACTTTCAGGTCATGGCAATGACTAATCCCCTGATAAGCCCTTCAGGTACAGGTATACAGCCTGCAAAAGGAAAATGAAATCTGGAGGCTGAGATTCTTTTCTCTCAGAGGAACTTGGAATCTCAGGCTTGGTCTACCTTTCTGCCTTACTTCCTGGTTCTTCTGGATCAGGATGAAGGGACAATAGAGTCTCTGTTCTTCCTGTCTGCGTACTTATTTTTCAGCCCTCCTTAAAGACCTTCTTCATTTTTAAAAATTATAGTAAAAAAGCATGACATAAACTTTATCACCTTTACCATTTTTAAGTGTATAGTCCAGTAGCATTAAGTATATTCACATTGTTGTGCAAACTATCTCCAGAATTTCTTCCTCTTACAAAGCTCAAAATATGTACCCATTAAATAACTCCCTTTCCCCCCTCCAGTCCCTGGTAACCATCATTCTACTTTCTGTTTCTATGAATTTGACTTCTCTAGATACCTCATATAAATGAAATCATACAATACTTGTCTTTTCGTCACTGGCTGATTTCACTTAGCATGATGTCCTCGAGGTTCATCCATGTTGTAGCATGTGCCAGATTTTCCTGCCTTTTAAAGGCTGAACAATATCCCATTTTATGTATTTACCACATTTTATTTATCCATTGTTTGAAAGACATTTGGGTGGCACCCACCTTTTAAGTGTTGTGGATAATGCTACACTGAACATAAGTGTACAGATATCTCTTTGAGACTCTGGTTTCAATTCTTTTGGTTATAATGCCCAGAACTGGTATTGCTGGATCATATGATAATCCTATTTTTAATTTTGGAGGAAATTGTCATACTGTTTTCCATAGTGGCTATACATTCCCACCAGCAGTGCACAAAGGTTTCAATTTCTCCACATTCTTTCCAATACTTGCTATTTTCTTCTTCTCCTCCTTCTGCTTCTTTTTCTTTTTTTTCTTATTTTTTTTTAATTTATTTGACACAGAGAGGGAGATCACAAGGAGGCAGAGAGGCAGGCAGAGAGAGAGGAGGAAGCAGGCTCCCCGCTGAGCAGAGAGCCCGATGCGGGCCTCGATCCCAGGACCCTGAGATCATGACCTGAGCCGAAGGCAGAGGCTTTAACCCACTGAGCCACCCAGGCGCCCTCTGCTTCTTCTTTTTCTTCCCCTCCTCTCCCATCTTCCCCTCCTCCTTCTATATATTTTTCTCCTTCTTCTTTTCTTTCTCCTCCTTCTCCTCCTCCTCCTTCTCCCCCCATTGCCTTCTCCATCTCCCCCTCCTCCTCCTTCAGCTTCTCCTCCTCCTCTTCCTTTTCCTTCCTCTCCTTCTCTTCCTTCTTTTTCTCCTTCTTCAACAGTCATCCTAATAGGTGTAAGGTGATATTACATTATGGTTTTCTTATGTACTTCCGTAATGATTAGTAATGTTGAGCATCTTTGCACATGCTTACTGGCCATTTGTATATCTTCTTTGGAGAACTGCTTATTTAAGCCCTCTGCTCACTTCTTAACAGGATTATTTGTTTTCTTGTTTGAGTTGTAGGAACTCATTATTTTGCATATTACCTCCTTATCAGATACATGATTTGCAAATATTTTCTCCCATTCTGTAGGTTGTCTTTTCACTCTGAGTGTGTCTTTTGATGCACAGAAATTTTAAATTTTGATGTAGTTCAGTTTATCTATTTTTACTTTTGTTGCTTATGCGTTTGGTGTCACATCTAAGAAGTCATTGCTAAATGCAAGGTCATGAAGTTTTTTTCCCTGTTTTCTTCTAAGAGTTTTATACTTTTAGTGCTCATGTTTAGGTCTTTGACTCATTTTGTTAATTGTTGTATATGGTGCAAAGTAAGGGTCCAACGTCATTCTTTTGCATCTACTTTTCTCAACATCATTTATTGAAAAGACTGACATTTTTGTCAAAAATCATTGCCCATATATGTGAGAGCTTATTTCTGGCCTCTCTCTTCTATTCCATTGGTCTGCATGTCTTTCTGCCATTGTCACACCACTTGATTACTGTAGCTTTGTGGTAAGTTTCGAAACCCGAAAGTGTGAGATCTCTTTCTTTTTTTTTTCAAGATTGTCCTGACAATGGGTTCCTGAGATTCCATATGAATTTTAGGATGGATTTCTATAGTTCTGCAAAAAATGCCACGGGTATTTTAATAGAAATTACATTAAATCTGTAGATTTCTTTGGGTAGTAGTGATATTTAACAATATTAAGTCTTATGGTCCATGAACACAAGATGTCTTCCATTTATTTGTGTCTTTAATTTCTTTTAGCAATGTTTACAGTTTTCAGGATACCAGTCTTTTGCCTCATTGTTTAAGTTTATTCCTAAGTATTTTATTCTTTTTGATGCTATTTTAAGTGGAACTGCTTTCTTAATTTCCTTTTTGGATTGCTCATTGCTAGTGTATAGAAACCAACTGATTTTGATTATTGATTTTGTATTCTGCAACTTTGCTGAATTTGTTTATTACTTCTAACAGGGTTTTTTTGGAATTAAAGCTCTTCTTGATGTTTATCATATCAGGTCAGAAGACTGTTTGCCCTGGATATTTCCTCACTGACTTTCCCAGGCTTCCTTGATTCCTTATGCTGGAGTCATTACTAAGAACATCAGGGGAAAGATGCTTTGCTCCATATGCTGCCACCAGCAGGATCCCCTGGGTTGGTATTTGGACTGAAAGGTGGATGAGTATTTTTAGGATGTATTTGGTGGTTGGTACCCGAATGCTGAAACCTCACTCCTACACAGTCCCTACAATCATGACATCCCACCAACAGGAAGGTGAATGAGTATGAGAGTCCTAGAAGCTAGAAACTCGGGCCCCTCAGGAATTCCTTTGAGCTGACTTGAGGCAGAGTCTCCTTTCTTGAACAGCATCTTGGCACCTTTTCTGAGGAAGAGGGAATGGACTGACTCTGAGTCTGAGCTCTTCAATCCCATCATTTGCTACATTAGTATCCCTGACCTATATGACCAGCTGCACAAGGCAGCTTTATGGAGCTGGGCCTCTGGGGCTCAAAAAGCTTGGTTTGGGTTCATAAGAGCATTTGGTAGAAGAGCAAGGCATACACATTAGTTGACAACAGGAGAATGCAGTTTATACCATTCATTTATGTTTCTATCCACCTATGTCTCAACTCCACACTAACGCTATCTTCCAATTCCTTCCACTCCAGGAAGGCTGAGCCTTCTTGTTTGATATTCCCAGCTTTCTGGGGACCCACCCACCACCCAGGGGATGATTTTATTCAGTCATTTCTGATCCACTTCTTATAGAATCTTCTCTTTACCTAACTGGTAGAGTTTGAAGTAGAGGAAATTGAATTACCTGGGCTAAATCCCATCATCATCTCTCTCTGGGGGCACTGAGCAGCCCCTCAGAACCTTCAGGGCTGTATATTTGGGGGCTATTCTTAGAAGGTCTAGCCTGTACTTCTCTTAGGTCTCCTGAGAAACTCATCCCACCATTTTGGGATCACCTGAAACTCATGGCCATTGTGACCTTGATCATCCTGTTGTCAAACATCATTAAGCTCCCTGTAAAGTGGCAAAGAGAATACCAGCATTCAAGGTGATACCCATGAAACAAGCAGTATAGAGCCCAGCCTATAACTTAGCCTTATTTCAGTTTCAGATTCTGTATAGCCCAGTAGTCGAGGACCAGAGGGTCTGTGACTTTTCACAGAGGTTAAAATTCTTGACTGGGCGCTGGAAAAGAAGGATCAGGGAATTTCATGGTCTGTGGCATGAGCTTGAACTAACTACCATCAGCAGTAAAGAGCAACAAAAGGAAGGGCAGATAAAGGATCAGACCACTGTCCACACAATCCTATTTCCTGTCTTGGGGGCTCCATCTCAGTCTTGCCATTTCTCTTCCTACCTAGGGCTACCTGGATGCTGGTCCCTGCGGCATGATATCTTACCTAGGTGCCATCACCATCTTGCAGACCCTATCCAATGACACAGCTGCACTGCGAATTAGGGCATTATTAAGCCCTCTTTAAGCCTTAGGACTCTGGAGGCCATAGGATCTTCTCTAGCCCTTCTTGGGCCTCTGAGAGACACATGGGCATACTTTAGAGTCATTGCTCAGAACAAGGACACAGTCTTTTGACATTGATCCCCTGACCAAATGGGGCCTGTCTTCCAATATCAAGGCAAAGCCACTAGCAGACTGATCAATTTTTTCTTTATCTTTTTGGTTTCCTGAAGAGGGTGATCTCAGATCCCTCTTCATATACCATGTGGAACTCTATTCATTATCTTTTAGGTCAGTGGTTTTTAAAGGATTTTCCTTGCAACCCCCATTAGGAGTACTAGGAGAAGATGAAGCAAAAGGAACTTCAGCCCCACTCCCACTCCCACCTTTCTGGTTTCAGTCAGAGCAGTTCTACTTGTCCCTCATTTTTGAGCTTCATCCTAATATTTTTGTTAGAATAACAGATTCCACAGCTTTTTTAAAAGGCTGGGAAACCAGTGATCTGTTCCAAAAGCATGTTTCTGTGGCTAACACTCCCAGAAGTGAAGCACACTCACCGACGGTACTCTCACCACCTCAGGTCCATACTTCCTCTAGGATTCCAGCCACAAGTACATTACACGTTCCTCCCGCCTTGGGATCACTGAGCAGTAATCCTCTGGAGAGGAGGCAGGATTCTGTTGAAACATATTCTGCCCGTCCCACTTAACCACACCGCCCACCCTCCTCACAGACACGGCACTGACAGACACTTTAGGGCCCCTGGGCAGCCCAGGCTGAACCCCACACCATCCAGGAAAAATATGGACATACACATAACCCTACTGGAAAGTCCCTCCTCTGCTAACTCCAGGCAGTCTGTTCTTCCTTTTTTTTTTTTTTTTTTTTTGCCACCCAGGCTTCAGTCTATGACCCTCACCAGCCTCGTCTCCCTTGCACTCAGGATCCAAGGATCCCCACTGGCCTAGCCAAACTTGTCAAGGAGTAAAGGAGTTTGGGATGGGTTTTCTTGGGCTCCAGGATCTGAAGGTGAAGCCTGAAACCAGAGTCTCACCCTTCTCTCCCTACTTATGTTGCCTGCATGAAGCCACATCCTGTTTCAGAGATTTATGTTGGTGCAGAAAGGAGCAGGGCTTTGACATCAGGGCCTGTGACCTGGGCCTTCTACCCTGGGCTCCTGGACAGTGCTCCTGAGACCCGACTTGCTAGATGTGCAGCTAAGCCCTGGCTTCCAGCTCCAGTTCTCCTCCAGCTTTCTCCATGGAACACACTCCCAGACGAAGAGGGAACACAGGGAGGGATCAGACTTGTTCTAGGTGGCCATCCAAGTCGACAGGCAGAATTTGCTCTCTGTAGTGTGAACACCTGGGGAAGGATCAGGGCAGGAGCACAAGGGAAGGCAGAAAGGAGACAGTAGGGCTCATTGAGGGCCCTGGAAGCTCAGTGAGGGAATGAGGCGGTGGAGGTGGGAGGTAAGGAAAGGGGTCAAGGGCTTAGCAAGTGTAGGGGAGAAAACGCTAATGTTGGAGGCTCAGGAACCCAAGCTTCCTGCCCTCTTTAGGCCTTTGGGAGGGGCACCCAAGTTGAGTTTGGTGCTAGGCTTAGAGATTCATCACTCCTGGTGCTCAACATCTGGGAATGAGAGAGTACGATGAGACAACTGTTTTCTGTGCTTTTTTTTTTTTTTTTTTGGCCCAGAGCCCTCCCTGATTTGGCCAGGAAGGGGCATTTAGGACGCTGCCATCAGCCTGACTAGCAAGGATGTGCTTCTTTTCTCCTAATCCAATCAGAATACAAAGACCTTCTCTGAGGATCCCCTCCCTACATAGGGCTAAAATGGTCCAAAATTGCCTTTCCTAAACTTTCAGAACAGAAAGCTCAAAAATATGAAAGATGCATATAGGGCTGTACCCAACCAAAGACATTAACTGAATCACTTTCCACAAGAGCAGCAATCAGTCTTTCTTGTTTTTTCCCAGGACCCAGGTTTTCATGGTGAATCTGGAATAAGTTCTTTTCCTCCAGATCTGTCTATAGATCATCAGCTCCTCAAAGAGACCCAACTTTGTACCCCCAGGGCCTTCTCACTCCCTATACCTCTTCCCAGAGCTGGACTGGGGTGAGCTACCTTCTTAAGCTCCTCTGGCTACTCTGGGGAGTCCAAAAGGACTTAGGGTCTCCAGATCACTCCTGGATTTGTCCCCAGAGGACCGAAAGCTGTTTGTGGGGATGCTGGGGAAGCAACAGGGTGAGGAGGACGTCAGGCGCCTGTTCCAGCCCTTTGGCCATATCGAGGAGTGCACCGTCTTGCGGAGCCCTGATGGCACCAGTAAAGGTGACTTGAGCTTACCCTGGGATTTCCTGCCTCATTCTGGGCCACATGACCCTTTGGCCCCTGTGGCCTGAGCCACCCAATCCTTCTATTTTGCCCCAGGCTGTGCCTTTGTGAAGTTCGGGAGTCAGGGGGAAGCTCAGGCAGCTATCCAGAGTCTGCATGGCAGCCGGACCATGGCGGTGAGGGCGGGCACCCGGGGCCCAGGGTGAGGCCAGTGGGGTGGGTGGGAAAGGGCTTCACCTCCCTACGAGCGATCGGTGCCCCAGCAAAGAGCCTGATGGGCGAAGCGCTTGGCCTAGGGCCAGGGCTGGGGTTTGGACTGGTCATGGCGGCCTCCCCTGCCCTACCCAGGGCGCCTCGTCCAGCCTTGTGGTCAAACTGGCGGACACGGACCGGGAGCGTGCGCTGCGGCGGATGCAGCAGATGGCCGGCCAGCTGGGCGCCTTCCACCCGGCACCGCTGCCGCTGGGGGCGTGCGGAGCCTACACCACCGCGGTAGGTGCCCAGCCCCCAGGGACAGGGGCGCGGGCCTGTGGGCCCGGCGGGAGGTCGGGAGCCGGGGCACCTGCCCGCCGCTGGGTCCTCCTACACACCCACCCTTCTTCCCTCCCAAAGATCCTGCAGCACCAGGCGGCCCTGCTGGCGGCGGCACAGGGCCCGGGCCTAGGCCCGGTGGCTGCAGTGGCGGCCCAGATGCAGCACGTGGCGGCCTTCAGCCTGGTGGCCGCGCCGCTGTTGCCCGCAGGTACTGCGCTCAGGGGCGGGGCGGCGCGGCAGCTGGGACCCGGCCCGGCAAGGCTGCGGCCTGACTCTCCGACCTCCTCCGCCTCCAGCAGCCAGCTCCCCACCAGGCAGCGGCCCCGGCTCGCTTCCGGGTCTGCCAGCGCCCATCGGGGTCAATGGATTCGGCCCCCTGACTCCCCAGACCAACGGGCAGCCGGGCTCTGACAGTCTCTACAATAACGGGCTCTCCCCTTACCCAGGTGGGCCCTCCGCTCCGCCCAAATC
>LNAC01000425.1:458445-472314 GCA_002007465.1 Ailurus styani
GGGGGGTGGGGGAGGGAGGGCGGGGAGGCGGCAACGGCTTTGGGAACCGACTCCTCTTTCCCCGCTGCCTGTCACAACATTGCTCCACCTCCCCGCCCGCCTTCACCGTGGGCCTCGCGCCCCTCTCTCCCCAGCCCAGAGCCCTGGTGTGGCTGACCCCCTGCAACAGGCCTACGCTGGGATGCACCACTACGCAGGTTTCACTTGGCGCTACGCGGCCTGGGGGGTTTGAAGGGCCCCAGAAAGGAATAGGGAGCTTTGTGGGAGGGGGGGTTAGGCTCTCTTTGAGGAGTCGACCCTCCCATCCCCTCACCCCTGGGCCCAGAATGACTTCTCTAATGGGTGAGAGTTACTTGGACTGGGCCGAATTGGTCCAAGGTGGCCAGGCAGATGGGGCCATGCTTGGGGGATGGCTTCTGGGGGTCACTGCCCACTCCCATGTCTGTCTCCAGCAGCCTACCCGTCGGCCTATGCCCCAGTGAGCACAGCTTTTCCCCAGCAGTCTTCAGCCCTGCCCCAGCAGCAAAGAGAAGGTGAGGGACAGGGGGTTGGAGATCAGGGCCTGGTGGGGCTCCACTCAGGGTCCCTCTCCTGAACCAGCCTGCTGCTATTCCTGCAGGCCCAGAAGGCTGTAACCTCTTCATCTATCACCTGCCTCAGGAGTTTGGTGATGCAGAACTCATACAGACATTCCTGCCCTTTGGAGCTGTTGTGTCTGCCAAAGTCTTTGTGGACCGAGCCACCAACCAGAGCAAATGCTTCGGTGAGCTGAGCCCCATCCACGGGCCTCTCCCACTCCTAACTTTGTGATTCACTGCAGACCCTAAGCTTGTCCATCTATAAGTCAGTGGCTCCCAGACACAGAGTGTATGGCATAATGCAGGCTCACAGACCAGTGACTGGGCTAAGCCAAGCCCAAGAACAAGTCTATTTTGGGTTCACCTGGCAAAGTCAGGTGTCTGGAAGATGCTCAACCAGGTCACGCTTAAGAGTCTAGAAGGGCAGGAAGAATAGGGATCTGAGGCCAGAGATCCCCTCCAACCCCAGTTGCAGTTTTGAGGACCAGAATGGGTGCTGTAGAGGCAGAGAATCAACTGTTGCCAGGGAAAGACGGGGAAATGCCCCAACCAGTACATTCCTCACCCCCAACACACACTCTCAGAATTGCCTCCTGTCCTTCTAAGAATTACACCTTTAGGAGACTTAGGCTGTTTGCCTATGTAAGTATGAATGTGTGTTTGTGTGTTTGTGTGTACACATGCAAACAATGGAAGTTGGAGGGGTATATGTTTGGAACTGGCCTGAGGGGACATGGACAGAGGGGGCTGGTCAGAGAGAAGGGAGGCCCTGCTAGGCAGAGTTCCCAGCTGACCTCTCTGCCCACACCCCTTAGGATTTGTTAGCTTTGACAATCCAACCAGTGCCCAGACAGCTATTCAGGCCATGAATGGGTTTCAAATTGGCATGAAGAGGCTCAAGGTCCAGCTAAAGAGGCCCAAGGATGCCAATCGGCCTTACTGATCTTCTCTCACACCAGCCACAGAAAGGTAAGTCTGTGATGGACCCTAGGCAGATGGGGCCTGAGTGATGGAGGCCCTGTTAGCTTTGATGTTCCTTTTGAGATGATAGGAGCACCCACCTCTGAAAAAGTCTGGGAGAGAAGAGCCAGAAGTTAAGGAGGGATCCTCTGTTGGAGACTTTGTGTTTCTCCTTTGGTCCAAGGATGGAGATAAATTCAACACCATCCTACCCCCACAGTCTGAAGAGACAGAGCAAGATCTAACCATTGAGCTCTCCTCTAGAGATGGCCACAGGGGGCACTGGGAGTAGAGAAGCTGTGTGTGGGGGGAAGGGCAGGGGGTTGGAGAATCAGGCCAGAAAAGTTGTGAAGGCTCATGAGTTGGGACTTTATCCTGAACATGGTAGGGAACCATTGGGGAGTTTAAGCAGAGGGGATAAGATGCAGGGGGCTGGGCTGTTGGCAGAGAACCTGGAGATGAGGAGACAAGCAAATAAGCTAAAGAAGCAGGATCTGTAGGGAATTGGTGGGTGATGGGGAGAGAGATGACAAGCTCCCTTAGGATTCTGGCAGGGCCAGCTGCCTGCACCTTCTAGAGATTTGCCATCTCCAGAGGTCCACGTGGCTGGCCTCACTGGCACTACCCCAGGGAGCCTTTTGGGGGAGGGTGTGGGGCTGGAGTCATCTTCCCAAGAGGCTCCAAGGTCACTTTAGTGGACCAGGCTGCTGCCTTGACCCTGTGGCAGCTCTTTTCCTCAGGAAGAGAGGTTGAGCCGCTCACCTGTGATGTCACTGCTGGGGCAGGCAAGCCACTTGTCTTGTCTTGCCTGCCAGAGTGAGTTTTGCCACGTTGGTGGTATAGTGGTGAGCACAGCTGCCTTCCAGAGTGAGTTTTGCCTTTTTTATCTTCTCTTTCCTCTCTCCTAATCAACAAACCCACAACAACAGATACTGAAGAGTGAGAAGAAAGGAAAGGAAAAGCACAGAAATGCTTGAGCAGCCCTTCCTGAAGGAGCAGCCACCGAGGGAGGTGGATCGGACCCCAGGCCAGCGCCTGGGGCTCAGGCCACATTAAGGATCGTTTTCATCAAGTGGGTTGTCCCGTACCTGTGGCTTAGAGCGCAGGCTGGCAAGGCAGCTGGGGCTGGCTGAGGACTGACTGTCTAGGGGAACCAGCAGAGGGCCTTGGGGGTGCCAAGGGCTTCTCTGCAAGGGAAGCCCAGATTTACTTTTTTCAAAATCATATCATTCCTTAGAGTTTAGGGACCAAAGGACTATTGCTTTTTTAAGAATATAAATATATCTATATAAATTAAAAGAAGGAAACAGAAAACAAAAACAAAAGGAAAGGAAAAAAACCACAAGAGAAACAAAAAGACAGTATAGAGTCTCATACAAGTTGCCTTTAAATATCCCTAGGAGACAGGGTGAAGGAGACCTGTAAAAGCCCAGCCTAGGCAGAGGGAGGCTGTGGAAAGAGTGTTCTGTGTCTCATTCCCTCTTAAATTGTCCCCCCTCCCCACCTTTTTAAAATAATGAAGGACTTAACGTCTAGGGGTAGGCTTCCATGCAGGCAACAAAGAGAGTTGTGGAAGCAGGGAACCCACAATCCCCAAACTCAGAGAACATCCCTGAAGCCAGGAGGAGCTCTGGCCTGCCCTGGCCTTTGCCATCCCGAGGGGCCCACTGGCCAGCAGGAGTGTCCTTGACAGCCTTTCCCGTGGAACCACTGCTTCCCCAGACAGGAAGAAAGAGGGCGTTTTAACCACCCCCAGGCTTTCCCTTCCCTGTCCAGAGAGACAGAGGCCCTGCCTTTGGTTGAGCCGAGACACCTCCTGTTTCCCCTCACCTTGAGCCAGCCCCAGTGTCCCCTTGCTCCAGGCCACCTTCTGTCTCCAAGTCTATGTTTGCCTACCTGTAAAGTAGATTCAGGATATACCTAGAGGGCTGTGACAACAGACTTGGAAGGTTTGCTACTGTATATACTGCCATTGAGAAGGGGATCATTTTCAATATGTAGAAGCTTCAGAATTTAGAGGTCCCTCTTTACCCAGGACCTGGGAGGGAAGTAGATGTTTTGCCAAAATACTTCTTCATTCCTTTAAAAAGTACATCTTTCCTATGCAAGAATGTCTCACATGTGCTTATCCAAGGTGCTTCTAGATGGTGAGCAGTGTTCAGCTTAGAAGTGGTGTGTGCTGTCTGTCTTTGTCTCTCTGTTGTATTCAGTGGGTGCCATATAAAACTGATCAATGGTGGTGCTTCCTGCCTGCTTCTGTGAGATGGGCAAAAGATTCAGCTTAGAACACCATGACTCACCTTGCCTTGGTCAGCCTGTCCTGAGCCTGTAGGGCCTCGCACATATTTTTCCCAGGAGGTTAATTTCCCCTCCACCTCACAGACATGGATCAAAGTAGTATGGGGCCCCAGCTGTGTGGTGGGCACTCTGATCCCCAGATGTCGCTGAGGCTGGAGGCCTGTGATCTGCTATCACATGAGACAGTGAAGGAAAGGATGTGGGAGTGGGGGTGGGGTTGGAGGGTTCCTCCTTCATAACAGTTTCTAAGAAAACTTGTTCCCACCTGTTCTTCTGTCTTTGACTCATTTTTCGAGGGAATGGGATGAAAAATAGAAATGGTAATGACATTACAAGGTAAGGTGTAATGTGTATCAACAAATTATTTCCAATCCAGAGAGGAAACAGTGTTGAGGCCATCATTACACCAGCACAACGCTGACACATAGGCTGATCACCCTGGACACAGGAGGACATGTGGAGAACCTGAGCCTTCAAACAGATATTCACCTGGCAGACAGGCCCTTCACTGCTAGGCACTAAGCACTGTGCTAGGAGCTAGGGCTCAGGCACGTTAACCGAGCTCAGAGTTAGTGGGAAAGACAGACCAATTAGGAAGTTATGATGGAAGGTCTCACAGGGTCTATGATCACAAGCAGAAGAGTATCTAAGTCAGACTCGAATGGAAAGGGAGGTGGGAGAAAGATTTCGTAAAGGAGTTGAAGGAGAGAAGGGTCTTCAAGGAGGCACTGGGACTTTGAACAAAGCTGTTTGGACAGCTGCACCATTTTGATAAGTTACCTTTATTACCAAGAAATAATGATTACCATGTATTCCGTGCCAATTATGTGGGAGACAGCGGGCACAAAGACATCTCTACCCTGATCCTTAACTCATTACCAAGTCATATCAAGACACTTGAACCAAAATGGCACTTAGAGTCTTTTGCTTCATGGTTAGGGACTGACAGACTTTGTGTCAACGCTGCAGAGGTTGGCAGGGTCTAGATCAGTGGCTGGCAAAACGCGGCCTGTGGGCAAATCTGGCCTGCAACCTGTTTTTGTGTGGCCTACAAACTAAGAATGATTTTACATTTTTTAAAGGGTTGTAAAATAAAACAAAGAAACAGTGAGTATGAGACAGAGACCATATGTGCCCCCACAGAACGAAAATATTTGTCCTTTAGACAAAAAGTTTGCTGACCCCATAAGATCATGCAAGACTTGTACAATACCCAATGAGTTTGAACAACATGGTGTTTGTGTCTCTGTTGTACATGGATGTATTAGTCTGGACTCTTTCAGTTGCAAGTATCAAAACCCCAATTCAAACATGTTTAATCTGGTAGAAAATTAATTGGCTTACACAAAATAAACCAAAGGATGGGTCAAAAGCCAAACCAAACCAAAACAAAACACCAAAGGATGAGTCTGCTGTCGTGCATGGCTGGATCTAGGGGTTCAGTTGATGATGTCTCCCATCTCTTGGCTCTACATCCTTCTATATGTCAGCCTCACTAGTTCTAGCTCTAAAGTCCTAGAGAGGACTTTGGCCACAATGGACATCTGCCTGCGCCTAGGGTGGAAGATTAGGCCACTATAATTGACAACTTCACCAGGGGAGAAATGGATCTCCAAAGGAAGGGATGATGGGTAAATAAGCAAAATGGAATCCACTGTGTCCCACCCCTTTATTGCTCAGCAACTACCTATATTTTTCTTGACAAATGTACAATTTCAAAGATATGCCTGCCCAAAAGTGAAATGATCCTAGGCCCAACAAAAATGGGAGACAAAACAGAATCATGTCCAATTGCTTTACTGAACTCTCAGTCCAGGGTCCCTTTGTGATGTGCAGTTCTTGATCAGGTCTGGATGTAACTTATGATTTTATAATTGATAGCTAAAAGATTGATTTAGTTACCCCGGCATAACCAATATGAAATGGGAGGGGGAAATAGGATAAGCATGTTTTTTAAAAAGAAAGAAACCTTCCATTTGGAATAGGGAAGAAGAAAAAACAATGGTCACTAACCTATAGCATATAGTACATTGTTCTGGGCAGTGGAACAAGTCTCTTGGTTAACAAAACTGATTGCTCTTAGTCCTTTCCACTGGAAAGAATCTCCTATTATCCATTGTCCTTTACAGTAATCCCTCAGAGGATACTCCTTCTGGAACTGAAACATTCTTCCCTTCCAACATGGTTTCAGACCTAAAGATTGCCTTAGAGATCACACATTCCAAGAGCCCTGTATGTCAGGGGTGAGGATTCTCTGGTGATACAATTCCTCAAACCAATTGATTTTATTCCTGGGCCCTCTGTGAGCTAGTAACCATCATCAAGAATCTGGCTGGGTCCCTGTCCTTGAACCTGGATCAGGCCCTTGTAGTTTCTGTTTCTTAGCAATAGGTCACACTTTGCCCGTTCCCCTCCCCCTCAGCTTCATGGATTCCGCAATGGTCTATGGTGATAAGTCAATCTTAATCTGCTCAGTGTGCCCCCAAAGAAACATTACCTATTCAACACTTGGCTGGCTCGTGCTCTAGTAGCCCTGATCAGATAGTCAAAATCCCTGAGTGGTACTGGCTCCTACGCCTCAGCCCCCAAGGAGATGCTTAGGACAGGTGTGAGGCAGCCTGATAAGCACTCATTTGGGCCATCCTGCAGTTTGCTCTATTCCCCGCCCGCTGGCCATGGTCCATTATTACACTGAGGCCACATCACCAAAGCAGTCCTAAGAGGAGTCTGTCCGTGGACATTGAATTTGCAGGCCCTCTGAGAACTGGTATCACTTGGGGACTGTGGGCAGGCTCTTCAGCCTTTGGCGGGGCCTCTGGAATGTCTTTCTCTGTGGGTGCAGCCTGGGTGTCTTAGATGTAGGAAGAAAAGACCTCCAGTCTGAGATGGGGTGAACAACCTCTGACACTGGAAGCAGCTCTAGATCTGCTGTGTGCTCTGACCAGACCTGCAGTCTTGCCTCTGCCTCAGTGGAGCATAATATGCATGGAATATCCTCCCAAAAGAGGTGCTAAGGACATGGAGACCACAGGATCTCGCTTGATAATTTCCAGCTTCAGTTGTGACCTTTAGGCCTCTACTGTTCTGACTGCACCTGCCTGCATCACGGCATAGCCAAATTCAGCAGGGACTCAGGCTGTTCTTGGCCTCTAGACCTCCCCTCATGGCCTGTACATGTATACAATGATGTCACACAACCTTATGTTTTTGGGAGAACCAGTGAAGGGAGAAACCTCATAGGCCCAGGGAGTTCAGAGCCAACGCAGTAGCTGCTCTTCCAGGCTGAGCCATGTGGGGTCTACAAAGAGGTGACCAAATTTGTGTCAAGCACTACCTCAGAAAGGGCCGAGAGCCACCCTTTCTCTCCCTAGCCCTGGTTCTACACACTGCTATCCGTGTTCTCCACCCTCCAGCAACCTGGGCTGATCAGAGCCTTTGACTGCCCGGCCATCTGTAGAGGAGGCTTTGAACTTCTAGGCTCTGGCACCTTGCCTTCGAGATGCCCAAGAGCAGAGACCCAGAAGGCAGAGCAGGCTGCAAGCCTGGGTCTAACTTTTCCCAAGGGAAGTATTAGGTGCTCTGGAGAAAATGCACAGAAGCACAAAGACAGCCTGTGAAATGAGTCTCAGCTTCCCCTATGGAGTAGGCTAGAAATGGCCTGTCTTCCTTCACCTCCCCCACCCCCAACCTTGGCTCTGGGCTCCTGAGAGCAAGCCAGCAGTCTGGGCTAGATTCTCTGCATTTGAGCAGGCAATCTGCTGTGTCCACAGGACCTTCTTGCTATCTCACTGTTGGGACTTAATGTGGGGACAGGGACTTTGATTGTGGTTCAATGTCTTGACCAAAATACTCTAGAAGCAGCCTCTGAGGCAGGGGTTACAGTGCTCACACCGTCTGGGGAGATGGAAGCCCAGGGTGATGAGAGGGGAGGAGAGACATGAGTCAGGAAAGAAGTGAAGTGATGCAAGACAATGCATTACTGTGTTGGTGACGTCTTTACATGAGCCATGAGGAGAGAACAGGTCACATGACAGTGTTGTTTGCTAAGCACATGGTGCTTGCAAGGAGAAACCACCTTGGAACAGTTCACCAAGAAGAGAATTGAGAGGGAATTTAGCCATCTGTTCCCCCCTTCATTTCCTGTTTCCCGTTGACCAAGGAGCATCCCCCAGAGAGCTACCTCCACTGTACTTCTGAGTTGCATCATTTGTCCCCAGGTGGCTACTTGGGAAGTCAGATCCCACGGCCCGCCATGCGGCATTTCTACCACAGATGAGGAAGTGAAGGGACTATCTGGCATAGGTGGGGATTTAAGTTCAAGAAAACACATGAGGTTTGTGACCAAAATATCCTACATTTTCCCACAGGACTCATAGCCAATATCCCCAGGTACCAGAATCACCAGAACTGTCTGAATTCTAAGTGAAATAAATATACTTTTTTTTTAAATTGGGAGAAAAAAAGATGCATTCAGGTGTGGCATGGAGGATCAGACTTTCTCTCTGGAATTTCTCAGGCCGTAAGCTCTAGTATGTCCTGTTGTATGTCCCAAGTCTATGCCTTTGTTTTCACTCACTTAAGCTTGAGGAAGAAGATCTGGCTTTTATAATCTATAAGATGTGTGAGGACCCTTGGCAGTCTAGCTTGCTGGCCCCAGGCAAAAAGGGCAACTCTGAACAAAGCCAGGTATAGTTCTGGTTCTGCCGGCACAGAAGCGAGCTGAACTGCAGGACCTTAATGAAAATCTTAAGAGGCCAGCACACTTCAACATCCAGATATGTTTCCAGTGTGTCCCCAAGATCTCCATCTAGGATGGATCCATGACCCAAATCTCAAGATAAAATAGATCATTTAACCAGCTAATTTGATATCACAGAACAGGGATTTCCAACTTCCCAGCCAAGGATTGTCAGATCCCCACTGTCCCCATTTCACTTCAGTTCCACCATTCTACAATCTGCACGTCCCATTCCATTTTTGTGTTAGCACTGATTGGGTGACAGGTGATAGAAACCAATACAAACCAGCAAGAAGAAACTGAGAGGTGTAGTGGTATTACTGACTTTAGGCAGGGCTGAATTCAAGGGCTCAAATGTCATCAGCTAAGCCTCACTCCATCTCTCAGAGCTCTACTTCTCTTTGTGCCTTGGTCCCATTCTCTTTCCTGCCACAGACATACTTTCTCCATGTGGCAGAGAGAGATGGATGCCAGTAGCTTTGATCTCATATGCTCCTAGCACCATGGCCTTAAAAGTAAGAGAGCTTTGAAGAGAAAACTGATTGGCTCTACTAAAATCACAAACTCAGGCCTAAACTGATCACTTAGGGCAGGGTGATGGGGTCCCCTGCCTGACCCAGTGCATCAGGTATTCATCTCTGTGGGAAAGGGGGAGGGGATGGAGGTGGCATTGTGACTCTCAGCCCCATTGAGGACTTATGGAGTGTAAAGACATGTCCTGCAGGGTCTGTAAAAATGTGTGATTTGACCTGGCTGGAGTTTAAGACTCAGATGAAGGAGTAGTGAGAGTCAGGTGGGAGCAGATCCATAGAAAGGGTAGCAGTTTAATCATGGGGGCAGGAAGGAGCCATTGAAGGGCTTTAACAGAGGAGTGACATGATCAGATTTGTGTTTTAAAAAGATTCTGCTAGACAGCCAAGTGGAAAATGGATCAGAGGAGCAGACACTGGGAAAGAGAGTTGGGTTAGGAGGATAGTGCAATGGTTCTGGTGAGGAAGATAGGAATATAAAGGAGAGATTGATTTAAGCTGTAAAATTTAAAATTTAAGCTGTAAAATTTAAGCTGTAAAGTCAGAAGTGAAATGTAAGATGTTTACAAGATAAAATTGGTTTTGTTTAAATGAGGGTGGGAGAAGTCCAAGATGCTTCTCTCTCAGGGTTCAGGCTGAACAAGTCATAGATGCTATTTACGAAGCTAGGGACATAGAAGAAATGCAGACTGACAACAAGATGTGTTTGCCTGTGAGACATACAAATGGAGTTGTCTAAAAGGCAACTTGAAGTTCAAGAAGGAAAGGAGGGAGATATACATTTGGGGGTCCTAGTCACCGGCAGTCAGGACAATTTAAACAGAAAATCTATTTGTTGAAAGGGCACTGGGTGGGTCATAGTATTGCCAAGCAGGACATGCAAGCTTGAGAAATGACTGGGAACAATGGGAGGCCAGGCTACCAGAGCAAAAGCCAAAGTCAGATGTTAGAACCAGACAGTGAGAATGCTGTGGATTTCATCATCAGTGGCGGCTTGACATCACCACCACCAGTACTCATGCCACCATAGCCCACAGGCACGGAAGAGAGCTGACCCTGCTGCTCCCACTGCCAGGATGAATTCTCCACGGTTCTATTTCTCTGAATCATTTACTCCAGAATCTCCATTTTGGGGGCTACTTGGCCAGGCCTGGGTCACATGCCTCTGTCTTAGCTGCCAAGCTTTTCAATGTCTGTCATGGAATGTAGGCTCTGCTTACCTTCAAGACTTGTAAGAAGGAGGGGAATCAGATTCCGAGAAGCTCCAAATTACCGAGGTCTGCTTCGGGTCGGTGCTGTGGAGGTCACTGGGAAGAGTGAGGAGATGAGAAATTGGTGTGGATTAAACTGTTTTCTCATTTTTAGGGAAGATTTTTATTTTTAAGTAATCTCTACACTCAATATGGGGCTCAAACTCACTACCCGGAGATCAAGAGTTGCATGCTCTACTGCCTGACTGAGTCAGGTGCCCTGTTTTCTTATTTAAATAGTAAACGATACAAAATGAGTCCATAACGGATGCTGCGGAGTGTAGTGAGTGTTGGAAGAAGCTGGGATTGTGTAGCCCACAGGAGCTTAGAGACAAAAGGGGTACAGGGTCAGGGTGATCAACAAAACTAAATGACATCAAGTGGTCAAATAAGTTAAACCTGAAAATTTCCAATGGATTTTTCAGTTCGGAAGTCATTTGCAACTTCAGTGAGAGTATTTTCAGTAGAGAGTTTGGGAAGAAGTCACTAGATTTAAACACTATATTTAAAGGAGTGCATGGGAAGTGAGGAAGTAGAGATGAAGAGTCACACTACTCCCTAGAAGCTTGTTGAAGGCAAGAAAAAATGTGCGACAGTCAGTGTCGTGTGGGATTACAATTGGATTTTTTTTTTTTTTTAGGTTGGGCCAGTTGATCAAGTTTATGTGCTGAAATCAAAAAGTAGGGGAGAGGAAAAAGTTCAATATCCATGAAGGAGAGGCATAAGTGAAGGAGCCAAGTTTCTGAAGAGAGGAAAGAGAATGAAATACACATCACAATGAAAGGATTAACTTTTGATTTGAAAGGAGACCTCTCTTCTCTTAGGAAGAAAGGGTGGGAGATTCAGATGCTTGGAGGGGACTGGAAACTAAGGCAGTTTCTTCCCCCTTGCCTTCATTTTTTTTCTGTGAAGCAGAATGGGGGTCGGTGGCAGAAGCCGCCCTGTATAAGGATTGTTGAGTACACTATAGGTCCAACTGAAGAGATTGCCCTGGGTACAAGTTAGCTTAAAAGCTTTATTCTAGATAAATGTGACTCAGAGACCCCAAGGTCAGAGGGGCTCACAAAGGGCCTGGGAAGCTTTTAGGAACCAGAGACCAATCCCACCATTTCTGGTCTCTGCCTCTAGATGGTTCATTCTCTTCCTGCAGGTAGTCTTTCTCCATCTCTCATTCCTCATAGTAGCTGGGATAGATGTGGTAGAAGCACCACAGCTCCTGAGTTTTTATCTCTTCTGTTCAGGAAACCAGTTCAATCAGAATTATAACCTCTCGTCCCTAATCCAAAATTCCCAGGAGAGAACATTTGCTTAGCACAGCTTGGATTAGAAATCCACTCACAGTTCAAAAAACTGCCGCCGCAGTGCCAGGGGTCACACAAAACAAGCATGGCCCTGGGGCCCACAGATCTGGAGGGCGAGTATAGAAAATATAATTTCCAAAGAATAGGGTTCATGGGCTGGACTAACTCAAAACAGTGTCCACTCACAAATGCAGTTCTGCAGGATTGGGTGATTTCCCTTATCTTGGTTTAAGGTGGGAGAGGAGAGGCGGTAAATGGCTGGAATGACCCAAGATTGCTATCTTAAGGGCAGGCCAAGCATATTAATAAAAATTGATAAAAATGACTGACAGTAGAATCTGGACTGTATAGGAAAAGAAGTGAAGTCCGGAAGATAGTGATAAAACATGAGGCAGTCAAGATTCATGTGATTCATAATCAGTAGAAGAGCTGGTGGCATGAGATGGGAGGGGGTGAAGAGGGGAAATCCTGGAAGGTTGTGAAATTCTGGATTTTGACATTTTACTGGTGGGGACAGACCCCTTCTGCTTACTAAAGGTGCTTGGGTTCAAACACTTGAAACATGTTGTATTCAAACATGCATGGCTTTAAAAAGTTGTTATGGGGCCCTTGCTGGGGAACTGTTTTAGGGAACAGAGTCAACTCCTTCCCCAACTACTCTGAACTTCCACACTCTGAGACTAAGGTTATAAGTCCTGTTATTTTATATCACTCGCTTTTTTCAGTTATTATGAGCAATGGGTGTAACAAACTGATACTTACTTACACAGTGTTGTCCAGGCTGAGAGCAAGGTGAAAAGACTGGGGTGGGGGGCATCAAAAGGAGGGAATCAGAAAGGAAATGCTAAAGATATCCAAATGTAGGGCACCTGGGTGGCTCAGTGGGTTAAAGCCTCTGCCTTCGGCTCAGGTCATGATCTCAGGGTCCTGGGATCGAGGCCCGCATCGGGCTCTCTGCTCCGCGGGGAGCCTGCTTCCTCCTCTCTCTGCCTGCCTCTCTGCCTACTTGTAATCTCTCACTCTGTGTCAAATAAATAAATAAAATATTAAAGAAAAAAAAGATATCCAAATGTAAAAAAAAAACATCACCAGGAAAATCCTGACTACAAGGCTGCTCAGGAGGGACAGATATGCATGCCTATATTGCTCAGGGCAAAGCCTTCCTTGAGTGTGCTGTATGTAACTAAGAAGAAGGAGCGAGGAAGGAGAGCAGATCTAAGATAAGCCTTTCCCCATTGTTGCTGATGGAAAAGAGGGGCGTATGGGAGCCCTGACACCCAATTCTGAGGATGAAGGGAGATCTGGCCATGTCTGAGACTAATAACCATAATAGTCACAATAATGGCTTCCATTTATGGACTACTTCCTAATCGCAGATTCTTATATGTTATGTTGAACCGTATGACTTTGCAGGTATTTAACTCTTTATAGCCTACAGAACGTTAATTTCGTAAGGTTCAAGCTATTATCTTATTTCATACTCACCACAACCCCATTAAAAGGTATTACTGTCCCCACTTTACAGATGAGAAAACTAAGACTCAGAAAGTGAAAGTCGTGGTTTGAGGCTGAACAGTCAGTAAGTGCTGAAACCAAGCTCTGAGCCCAGATTGTTTGAATAGAAAGTCAGAATGTTTTCCGGCACGCCACAGCTACCAGGGCAGCAAAGGAGTTAATCTTAAGAAGACCCTGAGGTATCTGACCCCTCCCGCCACTGCAAACCAGAGATTTTTGGAACCCGCGGGGTCTCAGGAAGCCCCTCAATCTCTACCTGCAGCCCGGCCTCCAACGCGGAGAGGCAGACCAGACTGTCTTCCCTGCTCATTCCTCCCAACCACACGGGGCGCCAAGTGCCGACAGTCTCTTTCAGAAGGCTCTCCGCGAACCCCCAGAGCCCCTCGTTTTTCCACTCACCCGCCCCAACCCACAGCGCAGGCGCCACCTTCCTCCGCTCCGTACCCCTCCCAACCTGCGAGCACCGCGCAGGCGTCGGAAGCCTGGCGTCCGGGGCGGTGGCGCGCCCAGAAACAGGCCGCATGGCGATTGGTCAGAAGTCGGTCACGTGATGACGGTGTCGGCGCGCGAGCGTGCGCAGAGTGACTCTGCGCGCCCGTGACGGAACGACGAGGCGTGGGGGTGCGCGACCTCGCCCGCCCGGCCCGGCCCCCGCCCCTTGGCCTGCCGCTCCGCCCCCGCGGGGCGTCCCGGGCCGCT
>LNAC01000425.1:472546-515839 GCA_002007465.1 Ailurus styani
GATGAAGTAAGGGGCTTGGACCGGGTGGCTCTGAGGGGCCCTCCTAGGCTTGACAGGCTTCGCTCGAGGCCGGGCGGCTGGCGACACCGATCGGGCACAGAGCTTCTTCCCCGGGAGGCAGGTGTTGGGTGTCTTTGGGGTCTCCGGAGAAAACCGGAGAAGAGCTATGACTGCTCCCCCCAGGGAGGTCTCAGGGCCTGCCCTGGAAGCGCGGGTGGCAGCCAGTCTTTTGGGGGCTAACCCCGTCCTCTCCCTCCACCGGGTGTACCGGAGGTAGCGCCAGCCTTTAAGAATCTCCCCTCCGTGGCTTCTCCCCCGCACTCTTTGTTCAGTGGCTTAGTCTTTCTGAGAAAGGAGCACTCGGTATAGAGCGGAGTAAGCCTCTTTCCCGGGACTACAAAGCTGGGAGTCAAACCCAGAGTTCAACGTTGGGATCGGAGGCTTTTTTGGCTAGATGAAAAGTTGTCACACCGAGAAGTACTGGTGGATCTAGGGAAGGACCTTTTTTGATCCAGACTTGAGATTTATTTACATTTGGCCTATTCCCATACAAATTCCTAAAACCTTCTGTGTTAGCTGCCATCATCCGGACTTAACACTGAGCTGAGCAACACCCTTGTTTGGGTACTCTTCACACAGTGTGTACTTGGCCCAGCTTTTCTTGAAAGGTTCCCTCCTTCACCTCGTTTAGATAAATCAGATAGGTCTTTCTTGCTTAATTCATTAGACAACTCCTTTAATTAGTAATAACCCCATTACAAGAAAATTGGATGTAATTAGGACCTGTCAAATGTGCTTAAGGCCCGATTCCACTATACTGATGCTAAGTAACTTGCTTGGCTTTCCTACACCTGAGTATTCTATGTATAACATGGAAGCATTGAGATAGATCATCTTTTAGGCTTATTCCTCTTTCAGATGTCTGTGATTCTGTGAATTTCATAACCCACCGCTTCCCTTTTCCCACTCTTTTTAAACCCATCCTCTACCTCCAGAGGAATGGGCATTGAGAGTAGAAGATGGGAGTCGCTTTCACTGAAACAGCATGGTTTGGAAAAGATGGTAGTCTCTGAATTGTTTCTTCCCTGGACAAGAAAAATTCCCTCTGAACTGCCTTTTTCTCCTTGTGATAACAGCAGAAACCAAGCAGCAACAGCCTTTGGAGAGAGGCTAAGTTTTTCTTGACTTCTACGGTGACAAAGACCTTGAGAAAGTCGGTACTTCTGGCCTACGCTGCCAACATCCTACCACCCAGCCCAAGACCGCCCAAGCTGGACATTAGTGCCTCCCTCTTTATTCCTCTGTGATCGTCCAGATCAGCACCAGACTGTTTATTTTCAAATCTCACAAACCCAGCTCAGCCCTCAGATCTTCATAATTTTGGTTCTCAGCTGCTCTTGAAGGTGAATGGAGTCTTGCTTTTTAAAATCATTTTGTATGATTTTGTCTATGTGTAGACACATTTAGGTTCTTGTATGTATCTCCCTTTTGATTTAGGTATCTAGCAGACAGTCCATTCATTCATATATTCGTTAAGTACGAGTTGAGGGACTGACAACATAGACAGTGAAGAGTCAAAGCCTCTGCCACCACAGAGCTTATATTCTGCTGGAAGAGAAATAAAACAAACATTTTGTATGTCAGAGCATGGTGCTATGGAAAACTATAAAGTAGGTTGGGGGATGGAAAGTGCTAGTGTGTGTGTGTGTGTGTGTGTGTGTGTGTGTGTGTGTGTGTGTGTGTGTGTGTAGGTTTTGTGTTTTAGAGAGGATGGTCAAGATGACCTTTGAGCAGAGATCTGAAAGTAAGGAGCAAGCCATATGGATATCTGAAAGGCATCCCAAGAAGAAGCAACTGCAGGGACAAAGGCTTTGTGGTGGGAATATACTTGATATGTTTGAAGAACAGCAAGTAGGCACTTGTGGAGTTTGAGGGATGACTTTCCTGTTCACATTTAGAATTGACTTTTTAGGGCCCCTGGAAAAGTACAAGAGTAGCCTAGGGTTTTTTTTTTTTTTTTTAACTTGTTAGGGAATTTTCCAACTGTACACAAGACTAAAAGATTAACTCTCATGAACCCATTACTCAGGTTGAGTGTTAGTATTTGCCATATTTATTTCATTGCCCCCTACACACACCCTACCCCCCTTTTTGGGCTGGAGTAGTATTTACAAGTAAATCTCAGATATCAGACCATTTCATCTCTAAGAACTTCAATTGCAATTTCCCTTTGCATATTGTTTTTGATGAGTCAGGCACGGCTATCAGCTCGAGGACAGCTATGTTGTTTGTCCTGGCATTGTGCCATATGTCCCCATCCTGGGTCAGTTACCAGGCATAAGTTGGTATCTGGGAAACAGACCACAGGCCCTTGGAGCACACAAAGATTTAGAACAGTGGTTCTCAGATTTTATCATGGATCAGCATAATGTGGAGGTTTGTTAAAACACAGATTACTGGACCCCATCTCCGAAGTTTCTAATTCAGTAGGTCTTAGTAGGGATCTGAGAATTTACATTTTAAATAAGTTCCCAGGTGATGCTGATGTTGCAGAGCCATAGACCCCACTCTGATCTATAAACCTAAGGTTCAGGAGAACCGTATTAGAGACCAAGGACACCTCTCTTTAAGGTTGGAGTGGGTGAGACAGATATGTGCAGAGCCAGGAAGGCCTAGATAGTGGTTCTTAATTTTGTGAAATGGCTAGGGGTTAGTTTTCTGACTATTTATTGGGATCATTATTGCATTTTTATTTGGGGAGTAGGTTCCAAGATTAGTCCAGACTACTGTTTTGGTCACGACAACTCAGACCATGTCTACTGGGGGATGTTCAGTGTTTTTGAGGACTTTTTAAGTTAGCTATGATTGTCATATAAAGGCTTCTAGTGATACTGATATTTAATAAGAGATGATGATTCAATTTGAGTAGATAACGAGGGGTAAAGATTCCCGAAAGAATCTGATCCTGATAAGGGTTGGTGCTGTGAAGAATGTCCCTAAATGAACTGACTAGACAGTAGCATATCATCTGACCCTGCCACCATCACTTTTGGCTTCAGGGGTTGATTCAGCATTATAATCTGGAGGAGGGACTTGCTCTAATCCCAACTCTTGAGCTCAAATGGAACAGTAGTGTCTTATGTTTGTATTGTGCTTTCACGGTTCATTTATCTTTTAAGAACTATGTGTACAAGTGTGTGTACATGCATGCAAGTATGTCTCTATGTGCAGGTGTCTGTAACATGTCTAATAAAAGTGTATCCGTAAACATGTGTGCCTGTGTAAATACCATCTAGCTGTTAAGTGGTGATGAAACCAATTGTTATCTACTTTCCACAGGACAGTGACTTGTTACCACCACCACAGCAGAGCCTGACATCCCCAGCAGATCTCCAGTCAGCCCCTGACATCACCCCCTCCCTTGTCTCCCTCTGTGGCCTCCTAAATGCCCATCCCGTTGGCCTGGGTTCAGCTGGTGGTATGGAGGGGTGCTGCCTAGCACTGACCTGGGAGTGTGTGTGACCCACTGACCCAATGGTGAGAACTGACTGCCTGCCTCTCCAACTGATCATCCAGGGGATAGATGGGACAAAGTGCAAATCTCACTTTTCCTGGTATTTTCCCTTACACCCTTTTGAAAGGTAGAGTGTTATCTGAAGAAGGAGCATGGAGACCGTATTACCTGGGGTGTGTACAGTAGATTTTCTTGGGAAGGAAGGAGAGAGTTAAATAAGGGTTGGAAAGGGAGTGATAAGATGAGAGCTTAGCTGTGTGTAAGAAGAGGCCAGCTTACACTAGGATCTAGATATGTCTAGGAATCAACATTGGTGTTGAAGTCTGCATCCCTCTCCCACTGGCTGTCAGAGCCTCAGTCATCTTACCTACACTCAAAAAGGAGGCCAAAGTTCCCTATTTTCTTCCATCCCTCACAAATCAGAGGTAGACCATGGATATGACCAGATCCAGGAAGAGATAGGTGTTCCTAAAGGGTGAGGTGAAGGGAGTAAAGGGAATAGGGCCTCAGTTATTCTGTCCCAAGGGACCTCCCATTCTTTGTGGGAATCTATTTCCTATCACTCCACTCCGTTCCATGGGATGACAGGGATGCAACAAGGTTGTATCCTTATTTCTCATCACTAGGACATCAAAGGCCAGTTCTGGAATGATGATGATTCGGAGGGAGATAATGAATCAGAGGAATTTCTCTATGGAGTTCAGGTGAGATTACAGCCCTTAAAACCCATGTTGGATAGTCTAAGCATGTGGTTCTCTGCATACAAGTAGTGAGAGATTATTCTGGAGCAGAGATAAGATGAGGATACAATATGATGTTGGTGTGGTCTGAGCATTGTCTTATCTGAGTTGATCTCATATCCTTGCTCTTGCCTGGTGTTCCTACCTTTCCGAGAGTAAACTACATCCTTTGTATGTGGAAGCTACCCATGTGTTTATGGTTGGAAATAATTAGTTTTTGACTCTTCCTTCACTAGCTAGTGGGTGTCATTTCATTCATTAGGGTCAAATTTTTATTTTTTTATTTTATTTATTTTTTTTTTTAAAGATTTTATTTATTTATTTGACACAGAGAGAGAGAGATCACAAGTAGGCAGAGAGGCAGGCAGAGAGACAAGGAGAGGAGGAAGCAGGCTCCCCGCTGAGCAGAGAGCCCGATGCGGGCCTCGATCCCAGGACGCTGAGATCATGACCTGAGCCGAAAGCAGCGGCTTTAACCCACTGAGCCACCCAGGCGCCCAGGGTCAAATTTTTAAAAGATTATCCTGCCAGTGATTGCTTCATACTATCACTACCCAGGGCACAATCCTGAGGAGGAATGTTGGACTGTTCACACAGAACCATCTGAGTTAAATGCTGTGCTCTTCAGCCTGTTTTGAATTCTCATACTAGGAATAGCTAAGTATCCCTGGTCAGGGTCAGAGGAAAAGCTGCAGACTTAAGGCTGTGTTCTCCTTGAGCAAGGCCTGCATTTGGTCCACTCGTAGAGCGGAGATGGTGGGAGATTTGTGTGCCAGTGGTGGGTGGCTAGGGCCACCATCAAGAGCCCCTTCACAGAAGCAGCCTTTTGCTTACATGTACTGCTGCCATTTGATTTCTTGTTCCTGGTATTTGTTCATGTTCTTTTTATTTTGCATCTCTCTTTCCCCTCCCATCAAACCGCCCCACTGTCTTTGCTGTTGACTCAGGGAAGCTGTGCAGCCGACCTGTATCGACACCCACAGCTTGATGCAGACATTGAAGCCGTGAAGGAAATCTACAGTGAGAACTCTGTATCTATCAGGTGGGACTCCACTTCAAGAGCAAGCCACTTCTTTCTGAGCTATAGAAGACTAGAGGTTTTTTCTTTTTTTTCTTTTTTTTTTTAAAAGATTTTATTTATTTATTTGACACAGAGAGAGAGATTACAAGTAGGCAGAGAGGCAGGCAGAGAGACAGGGAGAGGAGGAAGCAGGCTCCCTGCTGAGCAGAGAGCCCGATGCGGGCCTCGATCCCAGGACCCTGAGATCATGACCTGAGCCGAAAGCAGAGGCTTTAACCCACTGAGCCACCCAGGCGCCCTAGAGGTTTTTTCTTTTTATGGTATGATAGGGGGTCTGTGGACATGGATAAATTATGAGCTTAGTGATAGATAGTGGGAGTTGCTCAGAATACTTAAGCTTAGCTGACAGCAGTGATGAAGGAAGTATAGCCACTTTTCTTAGAAGTTTCCTCTCATCCTAGAATCCCTCTAAGCTGATAGTTTGACCTTTGAGGTCAGAGGGGCTTCTGGCCTGGAGGAAGCGGAGGATCATCTAAGTGGCTTGAGGCTGTAGCTAAGTCTGGATACAGAGCTACCTTCCATTNCCTGATCATCTAAGTGGCTTGAGGCTGTAGCTAAGTCTGGATACAGAGCTACCTTCCATTCTTCCNGGAGGATCATCTAAGTGGCTTGAGGCTGTAGCTAAGTCTGGATACAGAGCTACCTTCCATTCTTCCCTCTCCCCTGGCCCCACCCTCAGTTCTCCCTCCACCTCAGTCTCTGTTCCCTTCTTTCTCCCTTAATGAGTCTCCCCTGTATCTCTGTAGAGAATATGGAACTATCGATGACGTGGACATTGACCTCCACATCAACATCAGCTTCCTCGATGTAAGTGGTGCTAGTACCTGCCAACAACATGTCTAGCTGGACTTGTGGATTTTGTCATATAGGCCAGGAGTCTTGTTCCTGAGTGCTGTATTTGGAGCACATATTCTTCATCCCTGTCTTTCCTAGACCATCAGCAGACAGTGGTGTGTACTGTCATGTGCATGTGTATGTCACATAGGGAAAATTTCCAGGTCCCTTCCTCTCTTTTGCTGAACTGGAACCTGTTTCACTTACTCTTTTAGGAGGAAGTCTCTACAGCCTGGAAAGTCCTCCGAACAGAACCTATTGTGTTGCGGCTGCGATTTTCTCTCTCCCAGTACCTTGATGGACCAGGTAAAGGCAGTGAGTTTGGGCAAGTAGGTGCTTTGAGTGTGGTCTAATCCAAAGTCCTAAGTTAACTGAGCCAGAGAAAAGCTAGGAATAAGGTCCTTGGGTATAATTTGGAGGCCATTGGTAGGGGCTTTTCAGTTTCCAGTCATTGCTGTCTTCATTTCCTGTCACCTGATAGTCAACCCCTAAAGGCCTTCTTGGTTAATGAAATTGTTTTCTCTGGTCCCCAGATATTATTTATTCTTTCTGTTTCCTTCAGCTTCCTCATAGAAGCTGTAGTGACTTGGAATTGGGAATTGGAATTGGGTCAGAAAGTTCCCAGAATCTGCCCTCTGCCTCAGATGCTTGCCTTCTCCATCACTATTGGTTAGAGTACTCTTAGAATCTGAGGAAGCTCATCCACTGAACTGGAGCTTTGGACTCCCAGGAAAATAGAGACATACATACTAGGAGGTTTTTCTTCTCTTTGCAGAACCATCAATTGAGGTTTTCCAGCCATCGAATAAGGAAGGGTTTGGGCTGGGTCTTCAGTTGAAAAAGTAAGAACTTTGATCTTTCTGGTTATTAAATATAATATAATATATGAGGGGAAGAGATGGACATATGGATGGACAGGCAGACCTTTGGGTGGAATGCCTCCTCCAAAAAATATCTTTCTGAGATGTGCCCAAGAAAGACTAAATAAATTTGGTGGGAGACCCTCTGGTTCTGGGGTGTCTGGCCTTGAGACTTCCTGGAGGTGAGGTGGGGCTCCTCAGTAATTACTATTTTAGGATAGGTACAACCCTAAAATTAGGGTCATGCTCCTTATGTTTTCTCTTGTCATTTTCTCAGAGTGGGGCTCTAGGAGCTCAGACAGTTTTAGTTTATGGAATGTGTTGAGTGTCTTGCTAATATTTGGTGTACAAAGAGGAATAAATGAATTAGAGCTTCTACCCTCAGTGAATAGAGTCCAGTGGATACATGTTCTGATATAAGTGAACATGTAAGATTGAGAAAGAATATAGAGGAAGGGCTGACTCAGTCTGGTGGTGGGTGGAAGGGTATGAGTGAATGAATGAAAGGGAGATGATTCATGTTTTCAAGGATGGATAAGAGTTTCCCATACAGACAGACTCTGAGAGTGAATAACATTTGCAAGGACGCAGTCAGGTGAAGCAGCCTGTGTGTAGGAAGCTCAAGTAGTTAAATATTGCTAGTAAAATACAGGGGGAGAGTGGTGGGAACTGAAGCCAGGAAAGTAGAAAGGGGTCCAAATCAGAGCGGATCTTGGGCTTTTATCTTGTAGGAATGGAGCATTGAAGGATTTTAAGCAAAGACAGGACACGGTCAGACTTCATTTTAGAGAAATGATTCTGGTAGTGCTGTGTAAAATAGGTAGGAGCAGGTGAGACAAGAGATTAGAACTAGTTTATTAGGAGGCTTTTATAGAAGTCCAGACGTGAGATTATGAGGGCCTGAGCCAAAGTGTTAATGTGGGTGAGAATAGAGATGAAAGATGGACTAAAAGATTTGTGGAGTATAAAATCAATAAGACTTGAAGACTGATTTGGATATGTTGTATGTGGTAATAAGAACCAAGGAACAGTGGAATATTAGGTTTCCAGCCTAGATGTCTGGGTAAATTGTAATACCACCAAATTAAATAGGGATGTAAGAAGAGGAATAGGTTTATGGGATAAAGATAGATAATAAGTTCCATTTTAAATGTGTTGTTTAAAGATAACTTTGGGTGGGGGAGCTTGCCTCGGTGACTCAATCAGTTAAGTATCCAATTCTTGGTCTTGACCTCATGAGTCATGAGGGTCATGAGTTTAAGCCCCACATTGGGCTCCATGCTGGGGATGGAGCCTACTTAAAAAAAAAAAAAAAAAGTAAAGGTAACCTTGAGATATTCAGGTGGTGGTATTTAGTACATAGATATGTCACAGAAATTAAAGTTGAAAATAAATTCAGTGAATGGGTGGAGATTACAACCTGTGTAGAGTATGAGATTGCTAAGGGAAAACATGATAAAATGAAAAGAAAATAGGATCAAGGGCAAAACACCCTTTGACATCCAGACAAAATACACAAGAAAACCAGTGGGATGGGCAGAGAAAGAACACTGAAGATAGGTCAGAGAAGTTGGAGAAGAATAGGAAGCAAATGGTGTCACAGAAGGCAAGGGGGAGAGTTTCTACGAGGGCAAGATGCTAGAAAGTATAAAGGATAAGTAAGAGAGAACTTAAGAGTTTTTGTTGGATTGAGCATCAAGGTAAGAGCAATTGTAGTGGAGTGGCGAAGGTAAAAACTGGACTACAGTTGAGTTGAGAAGTGAGTGGTTAGCAATGAAGTAGAAGCAGTAAGTGTGGACTGAGATATTTGGATGAGGATAGAAGGGGAAGAGGGAGATGCAATTAGATTGAGGTGCAGAAACTTGAAACTTTTTGTAGACTTTGGGAAAGGAACTGACAGGAAAGGGGGTTGATTGATGGATCAAGATCCCTAAAGAGGCAAGAAGGGGCTGAGATCTAGTGAACAAATAGAGGAATTAATAGAAGGGTCACCTTGTCTCCAGAGAATGGAGGAATCAAGGTAGAATGGAAATCGAAATAGATTTTGTAGTAGGGTTGGAAAATTAAGGGAGCTGGTAACTGATGGCTTCAGTTTTTCTCCATTAAGAAGGAAGAGGTTATCAGCTGTAAGTGAAAGTAAAAGCTTAGAGAAGGCGGTAAGGATTTACAGTAATAGCTTAGAGTAATGCCAGAGAGGACTGATGAAAGACAAGTGAAAGAATTCACAAGACTAGCTGAGGGCCCAGCTCAAGTTGGAAGCCATATGTTTGGTGATATAATTTTTTGACTAACAATGTCAGTACCTCTCATGTTCCTACTCCTTTTCTTTGCTGGTACTCAGTTCCATCCCAGTACTTCTGTTCCACTGTCAGTATAGTCATTCTTGGCAATAAATTCCCAGGTTCATGGCCATTGAAGGCTCACCTTTGAGATCTTCCATTAAAGGCAAATCATCTCAGAATTGTTCTGGTCCATGAGACCAGGTAGTGGAAGTGGAGGTACTTTAGGACAGTACATTTCCATGTGCTAAGGCTATTTTTAGGGCGTCTTCAGACACATTTCCCCACCACAAGTAGATTTACAACCCCTGGGTCTGAATTTTAGATTAATTGTTTTTCAGAGTTCTATTCCTTGACCTACTCCCCTGCCTGAGTTTTTGTAAGCCTGTTCTCTTTGATTCCTTAGGATCCTGGGTATGTTCACTTCCCAACAATGGAAACATCTCAGCAATGATTTCTTGAAGACCCAGCAGGAAAAGAGGCACAGTTGGTTCAAGGCAAGTGGTACCATCAAGAAGTTCCGAGCTGGTCTCAGCATCTTCTCGCCCATCCCCAAGTAAGTCCTCCCCCAGGAGCAGATCATCTCTAATGCCCATGGTCTTGTCTAAGCAACCGTCCCACCTTCTTGATTACCTAAACTGATCTATTTTGCCCTCTCCCAAGGTCCTCTAAATTCTGTAACTGTTAACACCACCCACACAGTCCTGTCCCCTAGGTGTCTTTATCCTTGTACTTCTGTCACCAGTATTCATACCTTGTCCTTTATGTAAAACATAATACCTAGCTCATGGTATGTATTTGAAGAATTATTTGCTAATTTTTTCCATCTTTTCTTTCTTTGAACCTCATTGATTACTCCCTCTCCTCAGAAGGTAGAGTCTGAGAATAGGCATCAACTCCTTGTTCTCATGAGAGGGTGCACTGATTTATTTAGGTTTTATTTATTTATTATTTATTTATTTACTTATTTATTTAGGTTTTAGAAATAAATATTGTCTCATTCTCTGTCCCCAGGTCTATATTTTGTCCCCCTGGGGCCTCCGACTTTCCCAAAGGCTAATATAAACCCAGATTTGTAGCTTCCCAGGCACTATTATTGACAGACAGACATTAGACTCTTTGGGTTGCAACTACTTCTTGCTCAGTATGGTATTTAGCACTTAATCATATGTGTATAAACAACACACACTCTCTCTCTCTCTCTCTCTGAGTATATGAAACAATGAAATAGGCATCCTGTCCAAGGGATCATTCCATACCTGGCCTAGATGCCATAGAGATTGACTGAGACTTTGCCTCTGCCTGTTCTCCATATTCCAGTCTAAGGAACACACAAATAATGACATAATAATCAATTCGGGTTTGTGCTCTACTTGTTTTAAACGTGTTTAAGATCGTTTGGAACTTTCCTCAGGTAGGAGTTCTTCTTTGGCTTAAGTTACTTCACCCATCCTGGCCTAGGACCCACTTATCTCCAGTGTCCTTCTAGGGCTCATTCTGAATCCTCGGTTTCATCACTTCTCTTTGCTCTCTCTCCAGGTCTCCCAGTTTCCCTATCATACAGGACTCCATGCTGAAAGGCAAACTGGGTGTACCAGAGCTTCGAGTTGGGCGCCTCATGAACCGTTCCATCTCCTGCACCATGAAGAACCCCAAAGTGGAGGTGTTTGGCTACCCTCCCAGCCCCCAGGCAGGTCTCCTGTGCCCCCAGCACGTGGGCCTCCCTCCCCCAGCACGGACCTCTCCTTTGGTACATGGGCTGGGGAGGGTTTGACTTGGGTGCCAGAAGGGTGGGAATGCAAATGTGGGAGTATAGCTTCTCAAAATGAGGGGAAATATGGTTTTTCAGGCATCCTAAATCAGACTTAGACATGTACCATGAATGGGTAGAATGGAGCACATTTTTTAATAGCTGAAAACATCTCTAAACTGTCTAGCCAGCTTCTCTGATAGTAGGGCATGAAGCAGGGATTCTGAGCTTGGGCATCCCAAGATGTCATGTATGGTTTTATTTGGCTGTGGTTAGGACTTGGTCATGAGCTTCTATATTAACTTATCCACCTACCTTGAAGAAGGTTAAAGACAGGTGAACCCTTTTCAGGAACCTTTGTCAAAAATGTCTAAAGGTCTCTCCAGCTTTGGGATTATTTAGGCTCATTGGAGCTAGGGTGTAACTACTTCAGAAGAATCCTAGGTGGTGAGGTCTCTCTAGGCACCAGCTTCATAGGAGGCTCATGATACGTGTCTTTCTACTCTCATCAGGTCAGTGGGCACTGCAAGAACATCCCCACTCTGGAATATGGATTCCTTGTCCAGGTAATTGAGTACAAAGCTTCATTCCTAAGCCTTTCCCTTGTTGTCTGACCCATCTGATCCCCTAACATCTCCCAGCTCCTCAGTCAGTTGACAAATATTTCCTGAGTTGCTCTGCTCCCAGAACTGTACTAAGCATTGTGTGGATAGGAGAAAAGAAGGCATAGTTCCCATCCTCAAGAAGCTTATGACATTATTGGGAAGACACTAACAGATCAAGTCTGATCAAGTGCCAAATGATGTACTGCAAATTTTAAGTGCATAGGTGTCAAGATATGAGAGGGATTGACACTGATTTCCTTATGATCCCCAAATCCTCACTCAAGTGGTCTTCAGTTTTCCGTATACCTCTTTCATTGCTCAGCTACTGCTGGGTCATTTCTTTTTCATATCTCTTTATCTGGACATGCTTTCTTTCACTTTTGCATCTCTGTTACCTTTGTTCACATTCTTCCCTCCACTGACCTTCCTCCCCATATCTGCCTGTTGGAGTCAAGGCTCAGTGCTACCTGTGCCATAAAATTCTTCTCCATTACTCCAGCCATTTTAGCTGGGAGTGATCTCTCCTGTCATTGAACTCTTAAGATGTTTTTTGTTTTTTATCACACTTGTGTGTCACATACCCTATGCTGCTTTGAGTTTTAATTAGTTTGTATACATGCCACATCTCCCTTGTTGACATTGAAGGTCTGAGAAGACAATCTTTTATGTTATTGCATAATCAAGAAGAACTTTCACCAAACTGGGTATATAGTGGGCATTCAGTACATCTCAGTGAATAAAAGCCCTTGCATGTCCCTTTACCAGCCAAAAGTATGAAATGGGAACAACTTGATTCATACAAAACCTGGTACCTGGTAGAAAGAGTCATATTAAGACAGAGTATGGTTTTCTTTCGTTGTTGTTGTTTTTAGGTTCTATTTTTGTTTTTAAGTAAGCTCTACACCCAGTGTGGGATTGAGCTTATGACCTCGACATCAAAAGTTGTATAGTCCACTGACTGAGCCAGCCAGGTGCCCCTAGACAGAGTGTTTTAAAAAATTCTTTAGTAATGAGCACTGGGTGTTGCATGCAATTGATGAATCACTAAATTCTACCCCTGAAACTAATAAAACACTGTTAACTTAAAATTTTTTAAGGTATTGTGAAATGACTCCAGATTTGCGCTCTCTTCCCAACAGAATTGTGCCTATGCTTTTGACCAGTGGACAGGCTGATTGTTCTGGGTAGTTGAAATGGCATCTCAGGTCCCCTACCATGTAATCATGGACTGAATATTCACTTATCTCAGAGGGACAATCCATAATTACTACAACTAAGGTTAATAGTTTGGTTAGTACTTGTTAATGTTTATAAAATAATTTCATGAAATTATCTCATTAATCTCCATTCCTCTCTGGGGTGAATAATACCCACTTTATAAATGATGAAACCAAGGCTCAGGTTAACTGATTTGCCCAAAGTTATAGCTGTTATTAAGTAGTAGAGAGGGGTAGGATTTTAATTTAGGTCTTCTGCCATGGCTGGTCCCGTGTTTACTATAATATACAGTTGTAGCTCTAGAGTTGGACCATCAGTTTAAGCACAGGGTCCAAGAGTAGATTCCGCCTTAGGCACAGGGCTGGGAGTAGGGAGAGTAGCTGGAAAGCTCAAATGATTTCCCCTTATTTGTACCTGTACTTCCAAAAGACTTGATACAGGGCGCCTGGGTGGCTCAGTGGGTTAAAGCCTCTGCCTTCGGCTCAGGTCATGATCTCAGGGTCCTGGGATCAAGGCCCACATCCGGCTCCCTGCTCAGTGGGGAGCCTGCTTCCTCCTCTCTCTCTGCCTGCCTCTCTGCCTACTTGTGATCTGATCTCTCTCTCTCTCTCTGTCAAATAAATAAATAAAATCTTGAAAAAAAAAAAAGACTTGATACAATCTCTTCTCTCCCCAGATCATGAAGTATGCAGAACAAAGGATTCCAACGTTGAATGAGTACTGTGTGGTGTGTGATGAACAGCATGTCTTCCAGAATGGGTCCATGCTCAAGGTATATGCCCTTATCTGTGACTCTCTTCCTTGGACCCTTAGCCAAGGCTCCTTCACTCCTCATCTCCTTTCTTCCTTTCTTCCTGGATCTGTGGTAAAGGTAGAATTATGTCCATACTCCCTGAGACTCTAGAAATAACTGTGTTTTTCAGAAAACAAATTCAGCAGTCCTGTTTGGGAAGTGGGGATATATGAATGTTTTTGAAGATATAACCACCACCCAACATTTAAAAATAGGGATCAAGTATTGATAAAGATGATTGCATATGATGCTGTTCTCAAGGACTCCCAAGTCTAGGTGGGTGGACAGACTCTACACTATAAGTATGGCGAGGAGACATGAGCACTGTTGTGGAAACTATCAGGAGAGAGCATCTAACTACCTAGGGAAGTCATGGAAGACTTCACAGAGGAGACAGCATTAACTCTCAAACTTATACGTAAAGCATTTTTTTTTTTTTAAGATTTTATTTATTCATTTGACACACAGAGAGAGATTACAAGTAGGCNACATAGAGGGCCCCAATTTCCTACCTCCTTTTAGAGTTGTCTGAGTTCAGATTTGTCCTTCTCTCTGTAACACCTTCTTAACTGCACACCCTGCTGTCACTACTGTCTGTTTAATATGTCCACCCAGCCAGCTGTCTGTACTCGTGAGCTGTGTGTTTTCTCCTTCTACACACTGGGAGTCATGTCCGGAGCTGCAGAGGAGGTTGCCACTGGAGCAGAGGTATGGGAGAGGGAAAAGCTCCTGGGGAACTGGCATCAAGAAAGACCAGGCAACCTAGCAATTTCACTCCTTGTAATTTAACCTCTGGAAATGCTTACATGTGTAAGGATGCTCATGGTATTCTTGTTTGTAATAGTGAAAAAAAAAAACCAAACAAAAAACGTATACAATTCCATCTGTGGGGTTCTGTTAAAGAAACCATGGTATGTCGTTACAGTGGAAATACTCTACAACTATACTTATGGGTAGAACATGATACATAAGGAAGAAAATGCAAAAATAAGTTTAGTATAGTTCTTACTTTTTCAGTTGCCTATTTGATAAAATAACTATTTCCATAGGAAGAACAATCTGAAATGATAGACATCAATCAGACTTAACAGTAGTACCTTCAATTCATGAGATTTGTTTGGGAGTGGGGGATGATTTTTATCTTTTCTTTGGTCAGTGTTTAATTCACCGTTACTTGAATTTTTTAAAATTTTTTATTTTTAAAAGATTTTATTTATTTATTTGACAGAGAGACACAGCAAGAGAGGGAACACAAGCAGGGGGAGTGGGAGAGGGAGAAGCAGGCTTCCTGTGGAGCAGGGAGTCCAACACTGGACTTGATTTGAGTTCCCTGGGATCATGACCTGCACCGAAGGCAGGCATTTAACAACTGAGCCACCCAGGCACCCCTGTTACTTGAATTTTTATAAACAGCCTGTATTTTCTAATGAAGAAATCATAAGCATGTTTGCTTTTAAAAGGAACAGCAGGGAGAAGTGCTGAGAGCCTCCAAAAGGTGGACCTATGCTGGATACTGTGTGACTCCCAGCTCTGGGAGATCCTTTAGCTTTTGCCCTCTTTCTCTCTTTTCCCCTAAGGTGGTGGATCTTCTGGTGGCCATGTGTAGGGCAGCTTTGGAGTCCCCTAGAAAGAGCATCATCTTTGAGCCTTATCCCTCTGTGGTGGACCCCACTGATCCCAAGACTCTGGCCTTTAACCCCAAGGTATCGTTGCTTGGGAAGAAAGTCAGGGCTAAGGAATAAAAATGATAAGAGATAGTGGGAGTCTATGGGCTGTCATTCTAGTGTATGTAACAGCTTGGAATGAGGGGACAGAAGGAATGGAACACTTGGTTCCTGGGAACTCTTTAAACTCCAAGCTTTAGCTACTTTAGTGAATAAATAACTGAGTTTGTTAGAAGGAGAGAAGAATTAGCATTATTGGGTTTTATTAGTGAAGAATATTGACTTTGGAGCCAGACAGACTTAGATTTTGAGGACCTTTTTGAGGTCCTACTGTTTGCTAGCTGAATGGTGTAAGAAAAGTTGCTTAACCTTTCTGAACCTCAATTACCTTATCTGTAAAAAGGGGATAATATCTACCTTGAAGATTATTATAAAAATGAGAGAGAATATATGTAAAGTACTGTATTTGGGTTCTCCAGAGAAACAGAACCAATAGGAGATATGTATAGAAAAAGATTTATTAGAAGGAAGTGGCTCATGCGGTTATGAAGGCTGAGAAGTCCCAGGATCTGCAGTTGGTAACCTGGAGACCCAGGAGAGCCGGTGGTGTAAATTCCAGTCCAAAAGTCGGCAGTCTTGAGATCCAGAAAGAGCATATTTTTCAATTCCAGTCCAAAGGTAGGAAAAGACCAGTGAGTGTTCTAGCTTCAGCTGTCAGGCCTTTTTGTTCTCCTCAGACCTTCAACTGATTGTGTGAGGCCCACCCAAATGAGGGCAGGCAGTCTGCTTTACTCAGTCTGCTGATTCAGTGGTTAATCTCATTTAGAGAAACCCTCATAGACACCAAGAGTAATGTGTGACACAATGTTCAGGCACTCTATTTCCCAGTCAGATCAGCTTGATTAACCGTTGACAAAATTAACCATCATAAGTACTCAGCAGAGTGCCTCACTATTACCCATCTTGCTACGTATCAGGCACTATATAGATTCTCTACTTATGTTATTTAGTCCTCAGAACATCTTTGTGAGTGTAGTGAATGAATTTTTATCTTCATTTACATACAGGGATACTGAGGTTCTAAGCGGTTAAGTAACTTCCCCTATTACTTCCAGCTGGTAAAAGAGAACTAGCATGTGATTCCAGCACTGTCTGACATTAAATCTGTGTTCTTTCCATGACATGCTCTACTCTTTCCCTGGGGCCTAGACTTCTTTTGTACATCTGGCCCTCCCTTTTCATCACATCTTACTCTCGTCCACTTTTCTTCATCTGGGTCTTCTCTTCCCATTGATTCCCCACAGAAGAAGAATTATGAGCGACTTCAGAAAGCTCTGGATAGTGTGATGTCCATCCGGGAGATGACCCAGGTATACTGCCCTCTGCCTGTCCTTCTTAAGTGCCCTGTTGTGCTTGGAATCCATGGGAGTGGAGTGAAGATTTAGAAATGCTACTCAGATTCCTCACTGTATTTTCTTTAGTCTTCCCTCTTCAGCCTTCCCAGTCCCTCTTCTGTTACCCCTCTTTCTCACTCCTGATGTCTCTCTGAACCTTTACCTTTGCTGCTGATTCCTTCACAAGTTCATATTTAATGTTTTCCCCATAATTCTTAGGGAATTAGAGAAGTGAGGGAAAGACTTTTGCCCAGGGTTGGGAGGGTGAGGAGGGGGCTTGGACATAAGGAACTAGCCCCAGGGGCCTACATCTTCTGTCCTTCCTAGGGGTGGGGCACAACATGGAGCAGTGACCATCCTTTGACTCAAGGCTGCCCCTCACCAGACTTCCCCACCCCTCGTCTGCAATCTCTGCATGAATAGACATTCATTTGTACTCACATTTACAGGTGGGCCTCTTCTCAGCAAATCCTATATATCACAGTTCAGATTAACACATAAGATATACCTAGGAGGGATGATTTGTCAGAAGGACTCTGCCTTATGTAAAGTTTTACCACAGCATTCCTTAGCCTGATCTTTCTGGGACATTGATTTTATTTATTTTTGATTTAAAGTCAACTTTTTAGGGTTGTAGGAATTGCATAAAATGAGGGAGACCCACCTGCATGTTGTTTTGTAAGCATTTTCAGTCATTTTCATATTTATTTATGAGTCTTCCCAATCTGGGCTCCTTGAGGGTGGGAACCCCATTTCCTCTTGCCTTTGTGTGGCCTTCAGTGCCTACCTTGCCCTGGGCCCTGATAGTCAGTCATAAGTGGGAGGGCTCCCACCTCTCCTGGGAGATAACTTTATGGACTTTGTCTTCCAGGGCTCATATCTAGAAATTAAGAAGCAGATGGACAAGCTGGATCCCTTGGCCCATCCTCTCTTGCAGTGGTAAGTAGTATGGATAGAATGGTTCATCCTTTGGGGATTGGAAGGGAGGTATGGGGGTGTTGTTTCCCTGTGGTTTTTAAGCATCCTTTGCATGTAAGCATTAATGCTGTTTCAGCTCAGTTTTCTGTGCATCCAGAGAGGTCTGTCTCCCTTTTCTACTCACTTTCCCTGTCTCAAGGCCTTCCCTGTTGATGTACACTGTCCAGAGCCTTGAGGCACTATTACTAGTCCCTTCTAACAAAGATTCTGAACATTCTCTACTGCCTCCACCTCATGCCTTCCTTTCCTGATCTTGATTTTTATTATTTTCCTGACATAGCTTTCCTGTCTTTTCCTAGTCAGCTATTGACATCAGTACTTTCTCAATGCAGTGTGCTCTGTCATAGCGTGAGGAGTGACCAGGCATAGACTATCCAGGATGGCATCACAAGTAAATGGGTGAAGCCCAAAGAACCAAACTGTATCCACTACATGAGATAACATTGCTTTCTGAGCCCTCAGTGTTTTATGCCTTTGCTCTCTCCTGCGCTCTGAATTCAGCCTGTACACAGCCCAGTTTGTCCTTGAATCCTCAGGAAGATTGTTGTAGTTTCTTCTGTTTCTTTCTCCAGCCCAAACAGTAACTTTCTTTCCACTCCTCCCCATCCTCCAGGGCCCTAAAGGCTTCCTCTGAGCTCAGATAGGATGGCTCTTGAGCCCCAGTTGTGTTTCCCTAAATCCCAAGTACAAGTTGTCAACCTGCTAATACAGATCCCTGCTTTCTGATTCTTTTTTGTAGCTGATCTTATGTACTCTTCCTTTTGTGTTATCCTTTTCTCTTCCTAGATGTAGCAGTCTCCCTTTCATCCCTCTCTTTCTTTCATCCATCGTTTATCCAATAACTGGCTGGTGTCTGGTCAGTAGCTTCCCTTTTACGTTTTTCTACACTAGTGTTACCACTCACAGGAATATCCAGATAGTGATCTGAACATTTCACACAATGCAGGTAGCCCTGGAATCCTTGCTTGTTCTCCCAGGGGTTCAACAAGGCTGCTGCTTTGTTCTGGATGATCTGGCCACACACTCATTCTTTCCATCCCTTTTTTTTTCTGTTTTATGCTAGGATCATCTCTAGCAACAGGTCACACATTGTCAAACTACCTCTCAGCAGGGTAAGTGACTATTTTTCTAAACTCTTTAAATGTCTTCTAAATGTCTGGTGAGGGGCAGGGAGGGGCTCCAAACCAGCTAACTACATTGGTCCTAGACTTGCCTCATTGGCTCTGTCCATCAATAGTAGCCTTTGGACCTAAGCATATTCTCTTTATTTGGGGTCAGTGCCAGCCTGATTTGCCCCCTATCCCCAACCCTTCCCTCCCTGATCTCCATTTCTGCTCTGTTTTCCTGACCCGACCCCCACCCTGGCAGCAGCTGAAGTTCATGCACACCTCACACCAGTTCCTCCTGCTGAGCAGCCCTCCTGCCAAGGAGGCTCGGTTCCGGACCGCCAAGAAGCTCTATGGCAGCACCTTTGCCTTCCAGTGAGGAGGGTGGGGACTGGGGGTGGGGGTGGGGAGGACAATAAATAGTTTAGGGGGATGGGAGGGCAACTTCACCTGAGGTATATGAGTGTGTATTCCCTATGTCCATCAACTGATCAGTCAAATATTATTATTGTGGTAGATGCTGTAGAAGATAAAAAGATACATATGATTTGGTCTTTACTCTCAAGCTACTTATGTTGTAGTTGAGGAGAAATGACATTTACATATAAAAAGATGTGGTTGAAGGAACAGATTGGAGGAGATAGATCTGAAAGCTATTTTGAAGGAAATCAGAGATTTATGCCAAACCGTGGGAGGGGAGAGAGAGAAAGAGAGAGAGAGAGAGAGAGAGGTTAAGAAGGGAGTGGTCGTACCCTTTTCTTAAAACAGATGTCAAGTCAGGACTGACAGCCCTATTTGGGATCAGTGATAAGTTGTTGAGTGTGAGATGAATCTGCTTAACTTGAAATATCAGGAAAATAGGCAAATGAAAATAATGAACCAGCATTTGGGGATTTAGGATGGGACTAGGTGAGGCACAGAAAAAAGGATGGGACTGGAAATTAAGATGGAAATTAAGCCACACACACACATCTTGCATGCCTGTGACTGTGTCCATGTGCATGTCATCACTAGGTGTATCATCATGTCCTGTGTGGGTGAGGATGGGTGGGAGTGGCATGGCAGTCTTGGAAGTGCTTCTGGGAACCTCATACTGTGAGGAAACCGTATTGTACCCTGCTTTACAGTGGGTCCCACATTGAGAACTGGCATTCAATCCTGCGCAATGGGCTGGTCAATGCATCCTACACCAAACTGCAGGTGAGGCTGTGCCCCTTTCCTTTTTTTTTTTTTCCACCCGTCTCCCTGCCCCACTCGGTTTTGGGGAAAGCTGCTCTAGAGTACTTAGCTGTTTTTGCCTCAGTGTCCTCAAATCTAGCCTGTTGTGGGGCTTCCCTAGGAAAGAGATTGGAATTGTTTGTATAAAAGGAATGTGGCTGTTGTATAATTGACTCCAGGCTGTGTTTTTTGGTGGTTTCGGGAATGGGATTATAGCAGTAAGCAGGAATATCAATTGCTGACTGCAGCCACTGTGATGAATTAACCTGTTAGACAAAGCTTTTTAATTTATGTGACTGTTCATTTAGAGAATTGATATAAATGACTTATTTCTTTGCCCCGTGAGCCTCCAAGGAATGCATATTGTCCCTCCTCTTGGCTACCTGTTCGTTAGTTCCTTTTTTGGACTCTGCATATGTACTAAGGCATGGGGACAGGAGCATGGATTCTGAGGGACTCAGTGGCTCTGCCACCTCTCACTTTCCAAGACATCAGTATCTAGTAGGGCAAAGGGGTTAACCTACATCCATTTTCTAGCCAATAAGCTTTGGTGTTCCTCATAGGAGTGAGAATAGGTTCCTAGTGTTATGTGAATGAGTGAGAAGGTAATTAGAGGGACAGAGGGCTGGATAAGCCTGTGGCTGCCTAATATACAGCCATGGGAGGGCCCAGGCTCATATTGCTCATCCTGGTGTTTCCCTGCAAGCTGCATGGAGCAGCCTATGGCAAAGGCATCTACCTGAGCCCCATCTCCAGTATTTCCTTTGGATACTCAGGTAAGAAATACTCTCTGGCCACCTTGACTCTATTTACATCGCATTCATTTTGTAAATACATAATCTATGCTGTCTCCTCCTTGTTCATCATGGATACTTGGTCTGTGTCAGCTCTTTCCCCAGTCCCAGATACATAGTCTGTCTCTCTGCCTCCTCTTATTAGAAATTTAGATTCTTTAGAAGGTGAGGCCACTTGTTTCCCTTTCTCTTAGGTACTTCTCTTCTGCATCAGGATGGTTTTAGTCATTGTAGAGGCTTGGCTCTGAGATTAAGTTAGGGAATAACTGGGAAATTGAAACCAGACTTTTCGTAGACCACATTTTTGGTGTGAGCGGTAGCCGATCATGGATGATGTGCATGTGAGTTTATATATGAATACACTTGAAGGCTTGAGTATCTTCAATTGGCTTACGTGTCTGGAGACATTGTTCTCCCTTTCAACTACTTTTTAAAATTTAAATTGCCTATAATTACATAATATTGTAATAGTTACATTGAATGGAAGAGAAAGCCTTTTATTCGAAAGATAAGGCATGAATAAAGCCCATATTCTAGTCAGAAGATAAGTCCAACTTTGTTCTGTTCTGAAAATGAATCTGACTTGAAGCTGTCTCTGTGTTCCAGGTTCATGTCTTAGTTCCTTTTCAGTCTTATTTTGTTCTCGTTCTATATAGTCTCTGTATAAAGGATAACCATCATATATTATACATCTGCCATATAAAGGGGACAGTATTACATTCTTTATAGGTTATTATTTAGTATTCTCCAGTAATTACAACTGTTATAAAGGTAAGAAAACTTAGATCCAGAATCGTAGAACTTAGAAGTCTCTAAATTTTAAACTACTGTAACAACAACAAAAACCCCTAAAAACTCACCAAGCCCAGATAGTTTTGTAAGTGAGTCTTAAACCAAACCAAACCAATTATTACAGTCTTATACAAAATTACCCAGAGAATGGAAAAAGATAGAATTATAAATCATAAAAGGTCAGTACGTTTGACTTTATTAAAATTAAAAACTTAACGTCATCAGAAGACTTCTTACGAAAGTGATAAGCTACAGACCAGAAGACTTTTAGCAACACGTTTAACTACAAAAGATGAGTAATAAAAATGTATTTTAGCCGTTTGCAACGACATGGATGGAACTGGAGGGTATTATGCTGAAGGAAATAAGTCAATCAGAGAAAGACAATTATCATATGATCTCTCTGATATGAGGAACTTGAGGGGCAGGGTGGGGGGTCGTGGGAGGTAGGGAGGGAAAAATAATGAAACAAGATGGGATGGGGAAGGACACAAACCATAAGAGACTCCTGATCTCACAAAACAAACTGAGGGTTACTGGGGGGTGGGAGGGTAGGGATAGGGTGGATGGGTTATGGACATTGGGGAGGGTTTGTGCTTTGGTGAGTGCTGTGAAAGATGTAAGCCTGATGATTCACAGACCTGTACCCCTTGGGCAAAGAATAAAAATTAAAAAAAAAAAAAGAAATCCACAAAAAAAAATGTATTTTAAAAATCGGGCCATCTGGGTGGCTCAGTTAAGTGTCTGTCTTCAGCTCAGATCATGATCCCAGGGTGCTAGGCTCGAACCGTATGTAGGGCTTCCTGCTCAGTGTGGAGTCTGCTTTTCCCTTTGCCCCTCCCCCTGTTTGTGCTCTCTCTCTCAAATAAATAATATCTTTAAAAATAATAATAATAAAGTGCTCAAAAATCAGTAAGAAAAAGACAAGCTGATAGAAAAATAGGCAGATGACATGAACAGGCATTTCACTGAAGAAATGACCAAAAATATCAAAAGCTGCTCAACTGTTATTAATCAAGGAAATAAAGTCAAGACCAAAAAGACTTACTACTTAGCACCTATTGTCAAAAATCAAGAAATATGGTAATACCTGTAATGGTTCTAGAAGTTATAGAACAGCAGGATCTCTTTTATTTTTTATTTATTTATTTTTTTAAAAATTTATTTATTTATTTATTTGACGCAGAGTGAGAGGTCACAAGTAGGCAGAGAGACAGGCAGAGAGAGAGGAGGAAGCAGGCTCCCCACTGAGCAGGGAGCCCGATGCGGGCCTCGATCCCAGGACCCTGAGATCATGACCTGAGCCGAAGGCAGAGGCTTTAACCCACTGAGCCACCCAGGCGCCCAGATCTCTTTTATTTTTAATGGGGATATAAATTGGTACAACCACTTTGGAAAACAATTTGGTGTTAAATTTCATAGAGCTGAAAAATTTTATCCCAGGCACCCAGCATTTTCATTCCTGCATACATACACCCAAAGTAGTATGTGAATGTTCAAAGCAATACCATTTGCAATAGCAAATCTTGGAAACAACCCAAATGCTCATTATCAGATTATCAGGCGGATGGATAAATACACTTTAGTATATTCTCAAGGTGGATTATTATCTAGCAATGAAAATGGATAAACAGCGGCTCTCAACTATGGAAAAATCTTAGTAATTAGTTGATTTTAACACAGGCAAGCCCAGGGGCACCTGGGTGGCTCAGTCGGTTAAGCGTCCAACTCTTGGTTTCAGCTCAGGTTATGATCTCAGGGTTGTGAGATTGAGCCCCGTGTCAGGCTCTGCACTCACCATGGAGTCTACTTGTCCCTCTCCCTCTGCTCCTCCTTCCATCTCCACGTGCGTGCGCTCTCTCTTTCAGATAAATAAAATCTTAAAAAAAAAAAGCAAGCCCAGAAGACTACTGTGTGATGCCTTTTTTTATACTGTTCAAAAGCAAACAAAATTAAACACTTAGGTATGTGTGTGTGTGTGTGTGTATGTGATAAAACTAAAGAAATTTCAGGATAGTGGTTACCTCCCAGGGAGAGGCAGATAGTTAGATGTAAGTCACTAGTACTGTTTTGGTTCTTGGATTTAGTTTATAGGTTGGGTCTATAGGTATAATAGATAATGAATAAATAAATAAATGATAATGTGTTGTGAACTAAACCTGATGATGAATCCACACAGGGTAAGTGCCCTATAAATATTTATTGAATACGTGAATGAATCTTACTCTGTGTGCCTAGGATGCAAGGTAGAGGTTGTGTTTGGGTAGTCTTTTTGGCTTCTTTGTCCAGGTTTCTCCATTTTTTATCTTTGTTCAAACTTGAGCTTTCCTCATTGAGCTCTTATTTTCTGACTTAGTGAGATTCTCCTTGTTCTTGGTGCCCATGGAATTTTTGCTTCCTATCAGACTGTTCTCTCCCTCTTTCCCCTCTCACCGGCTTTTGTTTACTACTAAGTGCCTGAATCGCTTTAGTTACCATACAGAGCCAGGAATCTCTGTAGACTCCTTATCTTTCTTCATTACTTTCCTGATTACATAAAAACATCAAATGACACCATACTTTTCCCTCTTGCAGAGGTCCATTGATTATGGATACAAAATGGCATAGGATTTTTACTCTTATTGTTACATCTAGTCCTTTATTACTTTACAGTTAGGAACTCTCATACAGAGAAGTTAAATGACTTTCTTGGAGTCACACAACTGTGAGTAGCAGAGCTAGGATTGGAATCTAGGCCTCCTAACTTCTAGGCCAGTTTTCTGATCACTTTATTTGATTGACCAGGCAGGCTTTACTTGAATGACTAAGTCTATGAGGGCCTATAGATATGTGAGGGTCTCTATCATGTGAGATGCGTACAGATCTCCAGTTTATTGTAGTTACTCTAACATATAGCCAACTCTGTCTTCTTATATATTTCCATCTACCCTGTTCAGCTCTGGTTTTCTCTCTTCTTCCTCAGGGTATCCTTAGTTTTGTGGTATTTGGTGCCCTCTGGGAGCCGGTATAAATAGAGAATATCCATTTGGCTAGTGGATCCTCCATTCCAAAGACTTGGCCATTGTGTGCAGGTTATAATGAGGGCCAGTGAGAAAGGAGATGGTAAACATCTGTTTAGTTCCGTTTAGAGACTTCTGATATCTGTTTCCTCTGGACACAAAGCATCTGGGGATTATTCTAGGCACCAGGTTCTCAGGTTCTGGTCTTGGTAAACTGACAGAAGATCATTGGGTCGATATGGACAGGACAGTGCACAACAAGATTGGGATGGGACAGGATTTGTATTGTATCATAAGGGCCATCTCTAAGACCAGCTGTAGAAATCAGATTGTTCTTTCTTATCCTCTGGGGTAGAACTTGAGTGGGAATTTCACTCAGAGTCTTGCACTGAAATACCCAGGACGAGAAGGTCATGATGTTTGGATTCAGAGCTAAACCTAGTTAAGGCTAATGGAGAAAGTGGAAATAGAGGGATGGTAAGTGGCCCATAGGAGGAAGAAATGAACAGTTTTAAGTCTTGCCCTCGGTTTTGTTCAGGGCATAAATCTGTTATGGGACTTTAGTGTAAGTGCATGATGAATTGACAGCCTGTACAGTGAAGAATGTCAGTCCAGTCATCCCCCCTCCTGTACCATAGCTGTCCCAAAACCAAGAATTGAAGCAGAGTGAGATTAGTAATAGAAAGTTCCCAGGGTAGAGTGGTGAGATAGGGGCCCAGCTTATGGCCTATTATGATAGCATCATTTCCCATCTTCATCCATCTCCCTCTCTGACAGAAGGGGACACACACACACACACACACACACACACACGACTGTGATAAGACTGGGCCTGTGAGAAAGCTTAGTACAAAGACTGAAGTCCTAGTCACAGGCCAAAAACAGCTGGGAGTAGGGGCACACAAGCACTGTTTTGTATTTAGATAAGAAAAATCTAGAATGAGTCTATAAATGTTATAAATAGGGCTATTCACTGGGAGATAAGGATGGTGGAAGATTTATGGGAATACTGGGAAGACTTGAGGAAGGAAGCAGGATTCTTAAGGTTGTTCCCATTGTGGTTACTTGTGGAAAATTATTCATCACTTACCAGCTGTGCTTTCTGCATTTTCTCTTAAGTGACTCTGGTCATAGTTTTCTATGTAACTTTGAGACTAGAGCAGACCTGACTTGCTCTGCTTGCTTCCTCCTCACTCATTTTGCTCAACCTGGCATTGATCCAAGGTATTGATACCACTTTCCTGGGCCCCTTGTTCCTGGCTTATTTCATGTGTTCCTCCCTGTCTTGGAGCCTTTTAGTGATTCTCTGATGTTCTCAGGATAAACTCCAGTTGCCTTAACATGGTCTGTAAGGCCTGCCTGATCTGATCCTAGCTTAAAGCATCCACATTGTCTCTTGTCACTCCCCTTCCATTGACTATGCTCCGTACAAACTAAGGCACATTGCTTTCTTCCTCCAGGCCTTCCATGTCCTGTTACCTCTGTCAGAACACTTTCTTCCTCTCCATTTGACTAATTCTTCCTAGCTGTCACTGGGAAGCCTTCTTCAAACCCCTAGAGCAGGCTCGTTCCCCTCTAGTTCACACATTGTTCTAGATTCTCCCCATCACACCTCTTACCATACTGTGTTGTAATTACTTGTTCTTTGCCTCTAGTCTCCATTAGACTAAATTGTGTCAGGGCAGATACCTTGTTTGTTTTATTCACTACATGTCTAGTTCAGTGCCTGGCACGTAGTATGCACTTTAGTAAATATTTAATTAAGGAATGGGTGAGTGAACTGGATTTGTTGTTCTGTGACAGGAATGGGAAAAGGACAGCACAGGATGCCCTCCAAGGATGAGCTGGTCCAGAGATATAACAGGATGAATACCATCCCCCAGGTATTATTGGTTGGCACTGCTCTAGTGAGGCAAAACCCTTCCCCTGGGATAAGTTTAGGTTGCAGAGATGGATGGGGAAACAGATGGTGGGGGAGGTGGGTAGTTTCCCAGATCATTTGAAGGAATCAGGTATGTTCTAAGATGAACACGCTTCCAGAGTCATATGTGGCCTCAGTCATAAGTATGAAAGCAGAGACTGAGTTTAAATGCAGTGACATGAAAGTATAAAGATGGAAGCTGTGGACTCATCCAGACTGATTATGGGAAAGTGAATTTGGGGGAGGTGACAGCTGGGGAGCCCCAGATATCCCTGATCCACACCCCCAGCCGTCAGCAGCTAACCGTCCTGTCTAGGGAAAGCTGTAACCGTCCACCTGGCTCTGCTCTCCTTCTCTTCCAGACCCGATCCATTCAGTCAAGGTTCCTGCAGAGTCGGAATCTAAACTGTATAGCACTTTGTGAAGGTAGGTAGCTTACCCAGTCCCTGTTTTCCTGTGTCCCCAACCTTATGATCCAGCCAAGGGTGTTGTTGACACATCATGTCTTCCCTCCCCTCCCTGGACTGTGTGACTTAAGCATTATATCTATAACTTCTGGCCACCTTCTTCCCAGTGATTACATCTAAGGACCTCCAGAAGCATGGGAACATCTGGGTGTGCCCTGTGTCTGACCATGTCTGCACACGGTTCTTCTTTGTGTAAGTCTAGGAAGGTACCTTGGGGTTTACTCTGAGGAGTGAGGGTGGGGGTGTGATGATGTGACTACTGGGAAAGTCTGTTTCTGTCATCCAAGACTTGTCCCTGGCTACCTGAGTGGGGCTGGCACTGGAACTTTCCCTGTGGAAGATGGGGATGGGTATAGGTCCAGGTCTGTTTAAAGGAAACCAGATACGCTAAATCTTTTCCACCCAGAGGAGTAGCAAGAAAGGGTTTTGACTTCTGGGATGGGATGGCCACACCTCCAGATATAGTTCCACTCATTGACATTATTCTGGTATTGTTCTCCCTCTTATGCTCACACTTGCCCTATCTTTGGCAGATATGAGGATGGTCAGGTGGGCGATGCCAACATTAATACTCAGGACCCCAAGATACAGAAGGAAATCATGCGTGTGATCGGAACTCAGGTTTACACAAACTGAGGGGGCCCCAGCCCTCGCACCACCCCTGTTCCCCCACGATCCATCTGCCCTCATATAAGGGCTCAGGAGCAGCATGCGAGGCTGCCCTGAGGAATCAAGGGGCCATTACCAAGGGGCAGGAAAAGGATAGAAGAGGCGGCCTTCATGGTGGAGACTGACCCAGGAACCACTCCACATTTGGATGGCCCAGACTGACTCCCTACTCCTGATATTCCCAGTTGACTTTACCCTGTTTGTAAATAAAACAATAAAATGGAAGGTGCTGTGGACTGGATATGATCACTGTGGTCTGACTAGCCGTGGCCCAGCACCTACCCCATGCCCCCAAATGGGGTCTTGGGTGGGGAGAGTGGAATATCCTCAGGGTTGGAATTAATGTTGGGTGGAGTCAAAGCTGAGTCCATCTAGTGTAGTGTCCTCCAGCTCTGGCAACATATTTTTCAGTTGACTGGATAAAGAAGGGAAACTTATCAATTATAGAGATGACACAAACTCAGAAAGATAGAGAATACCACTGATGCCTGTTCCTCAAGATTTAAAAGGACCACTGAGGCCAAAGCAGCTCAGATTCTTACCTTTAGGACTTCTCTCCGCTTTCAGCATTTAACCTGGCCACTCTCCCTTGCTCTCTCAGGACTTGGGCCCCTACTCTCTTCCTCCCAACTATTTCTTTAGGAAAAGGGAGGTGAGGGGGAAATAGCTGACAGGTATAGGAAGTTGGCTTGGTTTCTAATTTGACATCTAGAGAAATGCAGCCACCCTTAATCAGACAAAATCCAGAGTTTCCAAGGGAAGACAGCTGTTTCTAGGAGACCGAATTGTTTCAGTGAAGTCCATCTCCCTGTTGAAATTCCCACTGCCAACCTTCTGTTGGCTTTTCAGGCTGTGCTTCATATGCCTACATAATTCTAAGTTCTCTGACAGGTTGGACATTGCCAAATGTTTTATGAAATATTAATGAAGAAAAATAGGAATATAACCACAGAGGATACCAAAAACATTAAACAAGCCTGGCTTTTCAAGTATTGGCTTTTTAGTCCATTATAGCTTCTTGATTTACAACGTCCACCCAACACCACCTATTGACTTTCATTGCCTTCACCCTACTTTGGAGATAAACTTTGCCTGACTACCTTACCTAACCTGCCTTATGTAGAAGTACCATTCTTTTTTTTGTTTGTTTGTTTAAAGATTTTATTTATTTATTTGACATTGAGAGAGGGAACACAAGACCCTGATATCATGACCTGAGCCTAAGGCAGATGCTTAATGACTGAGCCTCCCAGGCTCTCCTAGAAATACCATTCTTAAGGCCTGTCCCCCTAGGAGCTTTTTCTTAAACTTCCTTACCTGTTCTTAATCAACACTGTTACACTCTGACACTACAAGTCTAAGGCTGTCTGTCCCATTCTGTTTTCAGGTCTAAGAGAAATACCCTTCCACTAAGTAAATGGCCCAATCAGGAAGCCCACCCTGACTAAAATTCCTATCTCCTAGGAGGAGCTCATTTGTATAGTATTAGAGATAGCTAACATTTTTTAGTTCTTACAAGGTAGGTGCCAGGCATGCTAGTAAGTACTTTAATAATTTGCTAACACTTTGGCTTACTGTGTGCTTGTCATTGTTATAACCACTCTACGTGTATGGACTAATGTAATTCACACAAGCCTATGAAGGAGGGGCTGACATTCCCATTTTGTAGGTGAGAAAACGGAGCACAGAGGATAAGTGATTTGCTCATATTCCATAGCTAGTGACTAACAGGTGACCTGACTCCAGAACTGTTGTTCTGTTTGTACGCTAAATAGCCTTTCAGTCTTTACAAATCATTTTTTCCATTTAGTCCTGATAACAAAAATGGAAGATAGGTTTTCTTTAGAGATCTTAAATAAGGTGTCTAAGGTTACATAGCTGGTTAGTGGCAGTGCTAGGTTTTTAACCAGAACTGCCCAGTTCCACAACTGGAGCTCTTAACCATTGTTTTAATTCCTCAGAGGGTCTCAGACTGCCCATAGGTGTTCCAGGAACTCAGCCTAGGTTCTTGGCCACTCCAGTGGTATAACAACATTTTTGCTCAATTTTCAGAAATTGGATTTTTCTCAGTTGTAAGCATTTCTTATAATTTATCACTGGCATCTGCTATAGCAAGTACTAGCAAATGATGGAATGGGAAGTAATGCACAGATAGTTTATATGACCCGGAAAAAACTCAAATATCTGAGCTAGTCTCATGGGTGTCACTTTTTTTTTTTTATGGCATATACATGTCTTTTTATGCCAATAAAATCATAATGACCTTAAATACACCATTTGATAGTGTTCCACATAAAAGCAACAAGACTCTGAATCTAAGCAGTTTGAAAGCCATACATAATCATATCTGAAAAATTAAAAACCTATTTGGTATAAAACAAATCTAATTAATACCTATGGTACTTCTCTAATAGCTTTGCCTTCATTGCAGGGAACTTGCAGGGTGGGGCCCTGAGTTTCTGGGGAGGAATGCTCCCACAGCCTGGAGGAGCAGAGGGAGGATTGCCTCTTTCTCCGATCCAGGCCTGCCTACCAGGGTGGTGGGGTCTGTGAAAGGCAGGTCTGAACGAGAGATCATCCTTCACAGAGGCCAAGGCTACTACAAATACTGCACTCAGAGGTTGACAGTGGTCTCCCATCTTTCACATGGTCCTGAGCTCAAGCAGCCTTACTTCATTCAGACCTGGACAAGCTGAGTTAGGGCTAGGGTCAGGGAAAGAACTATCTTCCTCTGTTAGTTCCAGGTGGAGAGTAAATGGCTATGATTTCTGGATTGAGAACTCTGAAAACCCCTGGAGTTTAACTTTCCTCTTCCTTCTCATGGTAATTTTCCATACAGGCAGGGTGTGGTCCTGACTCAGTTTGTGGTGAGGATGTGGCCATCCGTAGGGGCGGAGCCTTCTGCTTGGTTCTGCCTTTCATTCTGGCCAGTAAGGAGAGGGAGGAAAGAGTCTGGTGCTGAGTCATAACTGGGTTACTCAACAGCTTCTCATAGGATGGATTCTGACATGGAGGTTTGGGAGATGTCTCAGCTTCTGGGGACCAATTTGAGAGTGTTGGGGAGGAAGCCTCATGGGTCACACAATTCCCCCAGAGCGCCCCTCCCCAGAAGGGTGGGAATAAAAGTCAGCTCCAATTCATTTGAAGGGGCATCATTCTCTCTGGAGTATAGGACTTTCCACAGAGATTTCAGAACCGCCCCCCCCACACCCTGTACTGCAATGGGGCCCATGATGCCATCCTTTAAGTTAAAGCATTACCTACAAAAAAATTTTATCTAGGAGAGAGACCAAAGTCTCCTTAGTGGGTCAGGCTGTCTGATAGCTGGTGAGCATGGAGATGAAGACTGGAGGTATGGTGCCAAGGAAAAAGTCTGACTGAATTGCAGCAGGAGGAATTCCTGGGGAAGGGGTCACTTAATCCATTGTTCACCAATGCCTTTCTTGGTCTTCCAAATCTCAGTTACTTTGTGGGGATAGGGTCTGCTTACAATCCCACTTGGATCTTAGCCAGTCTAGCTGTGGCTATACTTGTAGGGAAAAAGGAGAGAGCACAGGGCCTCCATGGGACTGGCATGGTGGATAGGATTAAAATACTATAGGGAGACTTTGTCCCATGAGCCCTAACAGTTATGGGTTAGAGAAAGACTTGCAGTGGCTCACATATGCTGACAGGGTCGCCTTGGCTGAGGTAGCACTTCTGCTGGAATGAACAAGGACTCCTCAAGCTTCCCTCCTGCTTCTACGTGCTGATGAGGCATTTCCTTAGGGGCCAGGGGGGGGGGAGTGGTTAGACACAGTTGCATTCAAAAAACATTCTTTACCTTTCCTATCCCCTGGAATCCCCTTCCCATACCAATCTCTATCCTAACTAACGCTCCATGTCTCTTCCTACATGAAGCCTTCCCCTTCCCAACTTGTTCTCTCATTATCCCTAATTTGAAAAGCCCAAGTGTCTCTTCCAGGATTTTTCTTTGGGGGAACTCTGGAATTAAGATTTTGTGCCACCCTGGTGAGCCTGAAGAGCTCTTGGGAGTCTGAAGGAAGGCATAGAATAAATTACGTCTACTTGTCTGGTTCTGGAAAGGACATATAAAGTCCAAAGTGATAAGCACTTCTGCTTTAAATCTGACATTCAGGGCCAGTGGACTGCCCTGGAAATCTGTATTGGCCTAAAACAGAAATAACACTGCCATTTTAGACAGAGGTCCAGACATCATGTAATGATAAAGCCTGTAAACCTCACCCTCTTCACCAGGGCCAAAGCTTGTCTTTGGACCCCAGGAGTTTGGGTACTGCAGTACCATTTGCTGACACACTTACCCCATCAGGGACTCCAAGTGACCTTCAAGAATTAGACCATTTCATCCCAGATTCTGTGGTTCTGTGGTCATGAATCCAAACAGGTAACACAGCAATCTATACCCTAACTCTTACCCCAGTCCAGTGAATCTAGCAGCTTCCCCTCCCATTCTGTCAGGTCAGAGAGCATAGTTGAAGGACTGGCTCTAGGGGCGGAGCCTCTGGGGGTGGTTTGTATTCTGCCTCAGCTTCCTCCCAGGTGCATGTAGCCTTGGGGTTATTTGTTGCTGGGTCAAAGGAGTGGAGATTCAGGATGACCGAGAGAGGGCAAAGAGTTACTTAAATTCAGAAGGATGTTCTGGCACTACTCAAAAGGACCATCCTCCACAAAGTCAATTCCCCAAAACAGGGAAGCTTGCTGAGCACTGTGCAGTACTCATTCACATACATCATCTGATCAAATCCCATCCTATGAAGCAGGAATTGTTTTCAGTTTACTTTTTTTTTTAAGATTTTTATTTATTTGACACAGTGAGAGAGATTACAAGTAGGCAGAGAGGCAGAGAGAGAGGAGGAAGCAGGCTCCCCACTGAGCAGAGACCCCCCCCCCTTATTCTGGACTCGATCCCAGGACCCTGAGATCATGACCTGAGCAGAAGGCAGAGGCTTTAAGCCACTGAGCCACCCAGGCGCCCCAAATTTTCTATTTACTTTTGAGGAACTGGTCATAGAGCTAGTGAGTAGAACTGGAACTAAGATGGAATCCAAACTTTCTTGTATATTATGCTGCTTTTCAGCAAAACAATGACAGTCACCTTAAACTCCATGTGACACATTTCACTGTGCATCTAAATGTGAGCAAGGATATGCTGGATTAGTCTCTGCTAGAATTTCATGGACAGCATTTTTTATGACTCCAGTTTAATACATGTGCATTTCAATCTTGGGACTATATCTAGACTTAGAACTTTAATGCAACATAGTCCAGCACTCCCAACCTCCCAGGGTTGTCCACCACTCTTTTAACTTCTTCCTTAGCTCAGGGCCAACCAATTTCCTATCTACAACTAAGGGGGCCAGAAAAAGCCTCCAGAAGAAATTGAAGGATTCTGTGGCAAACAGAAACTTACTTTTAGGCTGTAACTTTATGGTCCCATCTTATCTGAACTAACAGGAAAGAATGAAAAGCCTGTGATTCAGCTGCAAGGCTGATGTCTGCCTAGCAGGTCACACCCATTGGTCTCGTTTTCCGGGAAAAGGAAAGACCGTAAGAGAATAGTCTTAACGATTTTTAATGAGGCAACATTGTATCTGTTCTCAAAAAACTTGGCTTGATGAAGGCAAGAGTTAACAGCTGCTTCATTGATAACTGCTGTAATCACTGGTTGTTGACCAATCACCAGGAATCGGAAAATACTTCGGAGAAAAATGTAAGAAAAGCTCTTAAACGATATTGATTTAAATACATAAGGTTGAAAACAAAAGTGCCTATTCCTGCAGATTATCAGTTGTAACGTTCTGACATATTTCTTGATAGTTCTGCACTAATATTAATACCTTTTATTCGCTTTCTACTCTCAGGCATGCTTTGCAGGATTTCCAGCCCCAACTAAAGTATTCACCTGGCCCCAACTTGTCCTTCCTTGTTCTAGCCCTGAGAACAAAAAGACCTCGCGCTCCCGTTCCATGCACACTCCGCCCTTCCTAGTTCTCCCCTCGCTCCAGTGCTGGAGCCCTTCTGAAGGCGACCTCCAGCCATCCCTCGAGTCTCCATCTCTCCCCACCTTCTCACCCCAACTCGGGCTCCTTAACTTCCTGTGGGACTCCGAGGTGTGTGCAGGGGCAGGCACCCAGAAAAATGGGGAGTCGCGGGACGGGGCTGGGGGAATGCCGCCGGAGATCCATAAATCTGGGCACTGCCCGGTTAGGTCAGGACAGCTGGGGCAGCCTGGGCCAAGGGTTAAGAAAAGAGGCCTCGTCCAGCACTTCCAGGCGGGCAGCAACAGGTGGTGGCCCCGGCGCCGGGGGGACTGGGAGGGAGGTCTCCGGAGCTCCCGGGGCGGGCCTTGCCGCCTAGCCACTTCCCATTGGTCCGCGCAGAGTGTCAAAGCTGCGAATTTTATGTAACGTGCCCTTCCGCCACGGAATATAGTCCTCCCCAAAAGGGCAACCTGACGGCGCGTTGGGCTCCGCGGCACTTCCTCCTGAAGGTGACTGCGCCCAGCGAGGACGCGGAGGGGCGGGGCCCGGCGAGCCGGGAGCCAGGATTGGGTGAGGGGCGGGGCGGCGGAGGGATTGCGGCGGGCGCAGCCGGGATAACCTTGGGGCTCAGGCGGCCGACTCTTCGCACAGCAGCGACGCGTCGCGAGCGTCTCCATCGTCCTACGGTACGAGTGCAGCTCGAACGGGTTCGCGCCGGAGGTGAGCGGGGCAGAGGCCGGGCCATCCGTCCCCACCTGGGCTCCATGAGCCCATCAGTGCGGAATCCTGGCCGCCTGCGCACTCAGGGCACCCACACCGGGCCGGCGCAGGCTCCCGGGCATCTTGCACACGGTTGAGGTCGGGAGAGAGGAGAAAAGCAGCTCGAGCCTAGGGCCTGCTCTCCAGAGCCCCCAGACCCCCAGCTCCTGTTTTTCCAAAGCTGGCGCTCTCCTGCCCCAGTGCTTACCCCCATTCTGGTTCCATCCCGCCTCCTTCTCGATCTGCTTCCATCATCGCCTTCCTTTCAGTATTCCCTCCTCATCGGATTCCTTTCTCTCCCTCCTCCACCCCCCACCCCCCGCTCCTCTGTTCGCCTCCTCCCGTGACCCCTTAATACTGTACCATTTCTCCTCCCCGTCTTCAACCTGGCAGTCCCCCTCACTCTGATGCTTTCCTTGTAACCTCTCCTCGAAACTCGTTCCCCAGCTCCCTTCCCCCGTGCCGCCTCCATTCAGCGTCGTGTGCTCTTCCCGCGTCCTTGTCCCCCCTCATGCCTATCCCTTCCCCCATTCATGCTCTGGTTCTGCCCCTCCCCCTCCATTCTGGTCACGTCCGCTCCTCCGCATCCCTCTCCTCCGCTCTGTGATTCGTTCCGTCCGGGTCCTCGCCCCTCCCCTCCGTCCTGGTCACGTCCGCCTGCATCCCCCGCCTCCCGGGTCTCTGCAGCTTGTGGGTCCCGGAGCCCCGGGCCCGCGTCCCGCGCTCACCGCCGGAACCGCAGTGGTCTGCGGATGGGCAGGGCCGACTCCCGTGCGGCCGGGGGATGTAGTGGCGGCCCGGGGCGCCGTTGGAAGATTACGTAACCCTCGGCCTCCCGCTGCACGGGGAGGAAAGGGTGGTTGCCCCTGTGGCGCATTTCTGCTAGAGGCCTCCCCGGATTCGCTGCGCTGGCCCCGAAGGGGTAGCGGGGCTCCTCCCGTCGCGGCTGGGCTGCACGTAGCGGCCCGGGACCCGCCCCGCCCTCCAGAGGACCAGTGCAGCCTTGCCTCTGCTTCACCTCGCTGAACATAGGCTCCCGGATCACAGAGCTCGGTCTCTGATGGGTGGGAGCAGGTTATAGGCGAGTAGAAATGTGTCCAGAACTTGGCGCCACGTACCGCGTTCACTCAATAAAATCTCTGTGTGCCACGCTGTTTTGGGCGGGGGGATGGCTAGAAAGGTCACAGCCCGCAACAGTCACAATGTCATTAGAGAGCCAACATTAAAGTTACCAGTGGTAAGTGCTCCGAGGAAGGGACCGCTTCCTGTTGGGTGAGGGATTGCGGGGAGGGAGGTGGAGAAAGGCCACACAAGGTGGCATCACACACTGGGTTTGAAGCCGAAGAGTACCTTCCAGTGCGAAGGTTGTTTAAAAGTCCAGTCATGGAAAGGCATTTCTTGGCTTTTTATTCGTGTTCTTCAAACCCAGGACACTGACCCTCTCCTGTACATGGGAGTCTGATAGTTAAGGTCAAGGGATGATGGACAGAAGCATTGGGAAGTTAACAGGCTTTTAGAATCAGGTTTGACTCAACATACGGGAATGATGGAGGGAATTCCTCCCCAGGACCTCAGTTTCTCATGTGTGAACTGGGGGTAACAGTTTCCTCCAGATTGGTAAAAGGATTGGTTACTATAGATGTCCAGAAGAAATGGCTCCAGATGTATTCTTTGGTCACCGAGCACAGTTACTTAAACTGTAATGGAGCATGAGAGCTCATCCTCTTCATGCCATCCCCAAACACGTACTCAAGAGTTAATCTTGGGATTAACTATTTAGTCAGGTTTCTAAATACCAGACATCTCCTGGAAACCAGTCCCTTAAGGGATCCTGGTACAGTGTTTATGGAGTAACTAATAATGTTACCTTGAACCTCTCCACTTGCTACAGGGGCCCTTTGGTCTCCTGAGGATCAGGACCTGTAGACAAAGGCAGGCAAAGAGGGGCAGAATTCCAGCAATTGGGTGTTGGGCTGTGAGAGTAGAAACAAACTTGCAACCCCCAAACTGAAATCTGCACACGCTATCCCCACCTGTTCCAGGTAGAGTTCTAGGATTTGCTTAGCCAGGTGGCTAAGTGTGAGGTTAGGATTGGAGGCAAGACTGAGGGTGTGGCCACTCCCTGGGCTACAGAGGATATCCTAGGTCAGGACTCTTGCTCTGTGGCATTGTTAGCAAATAATTTACTCTCTTTACTCTCTTGTTGCCTGAAGATGCTGTTGGGAAATGCAGTGGGGCTGTCCTGAGGGGAAGGGTATGTAACCCATCACCAGGTCTGTGGGTGGGTGAGGTGGGGAGCACCTCTGGGAGGAAGATGACTCAGCCTTTCAACTTATCTGCTTTTGAGAGAATTCTCTTCATTGGGTGAGTGGGAAACTGCATTGTGGTCTTTCTTCACAGGTTTAAAAAGTCCCTTCTCTGCATTCAGTGAGTCAAATAGTGAAGCATGCGTTTTCCCCAAGTTAAAAATGGTTTCAATTAAGTGAAAATGGTTGTCGAGGTACCCTAGCTCTCTACTGCCCTTAGAGCAGAACCCCGTGCTCAGCTCACGTAGTCCATGCACCTGCATTCCTGAGGCTTGGCGGGGGGGGGGGGGGGGGCNGAATAACAATGACAAAGAATTTTGAACTCTTTTCTGAGTTACTGGACTGGAGTCAAAATAAATGGATATTAGTCTCTTCCTGCCTTAGTATAGCTGCTCTCGTTTTAACCACTGCATTAGGAGTAAATAATTTTCATGTTGAATTCATAGTTTAACAAAAAGCGTTATTGGGTCTCTAATAATTTGCCAGTGACTTGGCAGATTTGGTAACTGGGACTCCAAACAGAGCTAGCACCTTTGTAGGACTTGCTTCTGTGTCTTGAATGTTGTGACATTCGGGGGGGGGGTGGTTCACAGGAAAAGCCATTTTATTTCTTAAAACTGTGTGTTTCTTAATGTTGAGGCAGTGGAAGAAATGAGGAAACAAAGTACAAAAAAACGCAGCTCTTGCATTATCAACTCACACTACCCTAGTTCTAATTTGCTTTGCTTCTGCTTGTATGAAGGCATGTCAGGATGTGTTATTTTGGCCAAGAGCTAAGACTGAGCTCAAGGTAGAGAAAAATGACTCATTTGACATTTTATTTCTGAATCATTCCAAACGTCCACAGTCAAATCTCAGTTAGTTGGCACACCGCAACGATGTGTTTCCCATGTGAGGATGTTGGGAGATACAGAAGTGATTTCCTTGGTAAGAGGTCTTAGGGGAGGGGCGCCTGGCAGGCTTAGTCGGTAGAGCATGCAAAACTTTGGGGTTGTGAGTTTGAGCCCCACGGAGATTATTTTAAAAAAAAAATTTTAAAAGTCCTCTAGGACTGTGAGTCATCACTTTAAACCTCCATTCTGGGACAGCTAGGAATAGAGCTCAAGGAAGACTGTTCTTAATATTAGCACACTTTCTGGGAACTTGGATTTTTCACCAAGAGCCAGCCTTAGACTAGATAAATGAATGGTCTGATTGTTTGGGGCTTTTGTTAAAGGAGCTGTTTCAGGGAAGATGAGCCGGTGTGCTGGGCGGACGGTGGTGAGCAGCATCTGGTGGGCCCTTCGTCCTCCCGCCATGACTGCTCAGCTGCGGAGGGGAGGTTGGCAGGGCCGCAAGTGGTGTGGCGCCCCGCCCCTGCAGTGGTTTGTGCCTGTCTGCACGTAGGAGGGCGAACCCGGGCTGCAGTTCCTCCGGTGGCCTCTGAGACTGACCTCCCCCACTTCTGTCCATAGGCAAAGCTTCTGGGGAGCTCTAAGCCTCTCTTTCCTGACGCCAGCAAGCTATGTTTGGAAAGTTAGGCAGGGGCCCTGGTGGGGGGAGATGCCAAGACCAGCTATGATAGTGCCGCTTAGCTGATCCAGTCTGAAAAATTCTCTGGAAAGGAGCCCATTCCTTCCAAGCCTTTGAAATCAACCTACAGCTAGTATTTATTGAACTTTAGACAACTGGTGTCTTCCCTGTTTGCAGTGATGAGTGCAAAAGAATTACTGTCAATGAGTCGGTCACGGTATAGAAGACAAAACCATGGGCATTTTTCAGGAGCCCTGGGAGTTTTGCTCTAGTTAGGGGTAGGGAAGTGGAGACTTGATAATCTTGTATCGCTCTTTTGTTATTACATTAGAAAGTAGATGACTAAATGCCGCCTATCAGGAGGGTGAATACTTTAAAGCTCTGACAATATTGAACGTTGGCAGTGGTGTGAGAGGGCCAGAACTCACGTTCCTGGTTGGTTGTAAATGGATAGAACCACTTTAGAAGGCAATTTGGTGATATTTAGTAAAATAGAAAAATCAACATACCCTGTGACTCAGGAATTTCATTTTTGGATATATACAGAAGCTCACACTGCACAAGGAACCATGTTCTTAGAGAATTGTTATTGTACTGATTCATAGGGAAAAATTGATTTAATGGGAGGATGGCCAGCCAGTAAGGGAACACATAAATAAGTGACCTGGTTGTACAGTGGGTCAGGACAGCAGCTCATATGAATTAACTAGATCTACATACCCACTGGAGAGATCTTAAGTGTGCTGAAAAAAGCAAGATGTTTATTTGTACAGTATTCTATTTAGGGCATTTTAGAAAAACAGTATCTAGGGGTCAGTATAGATACAGATACACTTAAAATGATTAGAAGGATACAAAATTCCTGACAGTGGTTGGGTGTTAAAGTTCGAGATGGCTGTGGAAGGGTTGGAGAGGCCTGGGGATGGAGGGAAAATAAACTACAAAATTGTAACTTCTTTTGGTTTTGTTCTGTTTTTTGCTTTTTTTAAGTCTAAAGGAATACTGGCTGAATGTTAGTGGTCAGTTCTGGGTGGTAGAAGTACGAGTGTTAATATTCCTTTTTTTTCCTTTAGTTCAAAGTAAGACAAAATAGAAACAGACATGTGAAGGTCATTGTAGGAAGACCAGTCATAGGAACTAGGGCAGTGTTCTTGGAGAGCTGGTATGGCCCTTGCTCCTTCCATCCCCTCTTCCTCCCCCTCCGGCTAGGATGCACGGCAGCTCCTGTAAATGCTGGGCCAGACCCCCTCACGTTATGGAGGCCGTCACTGGTCCTAGTTGTACCTGACTTTGAAGGGCCCTAAGCTGCAGAGTCCCTGGTCCCTGCTGCTTCCAGAGTATGAACATCCTGCTCGAAAACACTGCCTCATTATGTTAAACCTAGTAAGGAGGCGTCATAACACAGGACAAGAGCTTCATCCAAACTTCCTCCTTCAGGCTGAAACCAGTTCTCTGCTCTGAGCCTACGTGGTCCAGCAAGGACATCTGAAGGTTCTCTGACTTGGGACTTCCTGCCCTGGAGCTGCATGGTCCTTGGTGGGGGTGGGCCCATTTTGTATCCACTTCCATGCCCTATTCATGTTCTACTTTGGAATAGGACCTGAGGGCGCCTGGGTGGCTCAGTGGGTTAAAGCCTCTGCTTTCGGCTCAGGTCATGATCTCAGCGTCCTGGGATCGAGGCCCACATCGGGCTCTCTGCTCAGCAGGGAGCCTGCTTCCTCCTCTTCCTGTCTCTCTGCCTGCCTCTCTGCCTACTTGTAATTTCTCTCTCTGTGTCAAATAAATAAATAAAATCTTAAAAAAAAATAGGACCTGATGTTCCTGCTTATAAAGTTGAAGTCCCTTAGGTTTAGCCCTGAATAAATAAAAGCAAGGGAATTTTACTTGAACCTGCAAGTGGGCTCATTTTGTTTTATGTAACCAGGTAAACTAGACTTTGCTGTCTGTTATTGAGCCTGCTGAGGGTAGAAGGAACTTAGCTAAAAATGGCTTCTTTATACCCCACTCCATATGCAAATGCACGATAGCATTACTCTAACTCTAGATCAGGACAGACAGCCATTTGGTGCAGACCTCACTAGGTTCTGTGGGTGGCCTTGCACCCATTTGATCTTCTTGTCATAGATTAGGGCCCATCTTGGGAATTCTGTTGCTCCCTCATCTCGGAACTCTAGAAAGCAGCCTGGCTCCCTCACCTTGGAACTCTCTAGAGAGCAGGCTGTAAAGATTAGGGAATTGAAAGGCCTTCATCATACTGGCTTGGAGCCTTGGAGGTGTAGGTAGCATATTGATGACAGAGCAAGGAACACAATAGTAGGCATTGGGTGCCATCATGATTGGGCAGTTCCGTATGGTGAGGTCGGCATCAGAGCAGACTTGGTACAGAGAGCTGGCTGGTTAAAAATTGCTTTATGCACATACAGGCTATGGGCCAGGCTGGTTTACTAGGGCAGAATGATTTGGGCCTTTGTGAAAGATTCGGTGGAGTGAAGCGTGAAATCTTTCCCAGCACAACTTGCCAACAGTACTGGCCCTATGAGGTGGTATGTTGTATTTTTTTTTTTTATACGATCCCTCCCATTGTGGTTTCTGGAGCATGGCCAAAGAATTGTGTCTGGCACAGAAGAAGCTCGAGTTTTAGAGAATGGAAAGGTGGGATCAGGGACCCGTGGAGCTGAGGTGTGACTCTGCCTACCCCCTTCCCTCGGCCTGCACTAAGGCCTGTCATGGTGTCTCGTTTCTCACAGAGGAGAAATGGCTCTGAGGAAGATTCTACTACAGGGGCTCAGGCTCAAGAATAAGGTTCCTGTACCTGGGCCCAGCATTTGCCAGCATCAGTGGATACGGCGGGCCTCCACTGCTGGCTGGAGGTTGGCTCTGCATGTCTGTGCCTCCCAAGGAGGAGGATGCAGTAGTGAGTCAGACGGGCACCGGCTGGGCTGCATGTCCCAGCAGGCCGCTGTCCACACGGCTGGCACGAGGGCAGGGAGCTCTTCCCAGAGGCCCGCCCTGAGAAACCCTCGCTTGGGCTGCTGCCCTGGGGCCAGGGGAGAGTTCCACAGTGTTTGAGGAAGAACCAGATTTAGGTGGTTGGCAGGATGGGCAGCTGGTGTTCAGGAGGAAGAGGCTTCTGGAGCACCTGGGAGACAGGCAGCAGAGCACTGACCTTTCAGCAAGGGAGGCTCCAGGGTACAGCCTGAGTCAGGAGACCATTGGTGCCTGGGGACAAGACCTGAGTTCATCGGTTTGGTAGAGGTCTTTAAGGGCCTGTTGAGATCTCATAGGAGTCTGGACAAGCAAGTTTTTTCTTTCTTTCTTTTTTTCCTTCTTTCTTTTCTTTCTTTCAATTTTATTTATTTGACAGAGAGAGATCACAAGTAGGCAGAGAGGCAGGGAGAGAGAGAGAGGAGGAAGCAGGCTCCCTGCTGAGCAGAGAGCCCAATGCGGGGCTCGATCCCAGGACCCTGAGATCATGACCTGAGCCGAAGGCAGAGGCTTTAACCCACTGAGCCACCCAGGCGCACCCCCCCCCGCCTTTTCTTGGATTGCTGGTGTGGAAATTCGCTCAAATGCCAAATAAGTTTTCATTTGTTATTTTTTGCATTTCATAGGCTGGGCGGGCAAAAACTCAGAGCTTGTAAAACCTCAGATTTCATTTGAGATGGTAAAATAGGGTTATTGTTTGAGTGCAGTATAATTGTGTCTGCTAATGGCGTCTCCTGTCCTTGGAGGCCGCCCTTCTGTACCTGTACCAGAACATCCTCGTCATAAAGATTTTGCTGTGAAGCTTGAGGACAGACTAAACAGGAAAAGAAGTTTGCTGGATTTGGGTGTGTAACTCATAGGTTTCTGGCATAGAATTGTCTTCCGGGCTATATTAACTTTTTTTTTTTCCCTTCTCTGAGGTTCTGAGTGGACCAAGGTTGGCCTTCTTAAGTGAGTGGAGCGGTCTGGCAATGCATTTGTGATCTAGGGCCTGAGATGTGTTATCTTGCCTCTGCCACTTTTAAGCAGAGTATTCCTGAAGTTTGTAGAGCAGTGGTTGATTAACGAAACTGGAGGCTTCACCTTTGTTTTAATTCCAACACTTTGACCAGGAAACTTGCAAATATATCATTTTCGGAAGACGTACATTTGTGATTTTTCTTAATACAAAAGTATTTCATCTCAGTAAATTTTTTAGTAAAGGGAAGAGAAAATTTTGCTATAATCCTACCACCCAGATGACAAGCTGTTACTATTTGCGTAGATACACTTCCAGTCTTTTTATGTATGTTTAATTTAGTATCCCTTCTCTCAAAAACTGAGAGTGACCAGGTTCTTTCTTTTTTTAAAGATTTTATTTATTTGTCAGAGAGAGCACAAGCAGGGGGAGCAGCAGACAGAGGGAGAAGCAGGCTCCCCCCTGAGCAAGGAGCCCAGTGTAGGACTCGATCCCAGGACCCTGGGATCATGACCTAAACAGAGGCAGACGCTTAACCGACTGAGCCACCCAGGTGTCCCAAGACCAGGTTCTTAAATAGAATAGTGAAATATTAGTAAACCACAGACTTAAAGAGAACTTAGAGGGAGGATAATCTGGGTATTTGGGAGGAGATAAGCATCGTAGAGAAGTCAGTAAGAACTTACCTGCAAATTTTCCATGGCCAGTTTCTTGGTATTTCCTTGGGGGTATCTGTGTTTTTCTGTGTAACCTAGCTGAATCTCTAGGTGCGGCTACCACCCACTTATCTGGTTATTAAGGTAATTTTTCCATTGCCCGCAAAGAACTTCAGTTACACTCAGCTTCTACCTTGATCCTTGTACAGCTCTGCAGAGCAAACCTTACTCAGCTCCGAGCGGTCTTTACAAGTGGGGCCAAGGAGCCACCCTGAGCCAAAAAAAGAGCATTATGTCACCGGAAGCCCAAGCCCCGAGAACACAAGGTATGACCCAATAACTTGTGGCCCCAGCCAGGTCTTTGCAAAGAAACCCTCATGTCTTGGGTCTAGAGGCAGCGGATGATTTTTTTTTTTTTTTTTTTTTAAATTTTTTTTTT
>LNAC01000425.1:515884-539407 GCA_002007465.1 Ailurus styani
AAGCAGGCTCCCCGCTGAGCAGAGAGCCCAATGTGGGCCTCAATCCCAGGACCCTGGGATCATGACCTGAGCCGAAGGCAGCGGCTTTAACCCACTGAGCCACCCAGGCACCCTGATTTTTTGTTTTGTTTTTTGTTTTTGTGTTTTTGTTTTTTGGTGGCTGATGATTTTTAAGAAGATTGGGGTTTAGTTACTCCGACCAACTCATTCACATCTTATTTTGTTCATGGTAACAGTCCTCAGACTGGATGATGACTCCACTTGGAGGTCACAGTAGGCCTTTGTGTTCCAATTTGCTGGGCGTGCCCCTGGTGCCATCTCTTCGGTCCTGTTCCCTTGACAGCCAGAGGTGCCTAAGCCCCACCGTGTGCTCCAAGGGCACTTGAGCCCTGACCACTCATGAGTGCCAATAAAGGAACCCTGGCCGGTGAGACAGTCCCTCTAGGAATTCATAAGTTCTCCAGATTTGGGGAAGGGGAGAAGGGAAGTGTAACTTTGATTTTGACCATGTGGCATTGAGATACCTGAAAGGTCATTCAGCAGACTCTGGAATACTTCCTAGTACTAGGTGCTAAAAGATACAAAACCGAATGGGTGCTGGAGGAGAGGCCCTTCAGATGTTTTCGATTTGGTGCCTGGTGTGTATTAGGGAGTCAGGAAATGCACACTGAAAGGAACAGTGCATTTGGCACATGGACTAGTTAGCCAGTATCTTATGTCCCTATTTTCAGAGTTTTAGCTTCTGAGCTCAGGAGTTGTAGCCATCTGTTTTCAGTAGCTGACAGAAGGTTTGCTTACAACTGGTCACAGAGCTTCTTGGGCTTTTTATCAGAATTATTGAAGGGAACAGAGACGGGTTCAGATGCTTGCTCTGCCTGAGGTAACCCAAGAGGCCACAGAGTCAAGGACAGGAGGAGAAGGAGTAAGAGGATGTATGTGGGGTGCCTTGATTTAGAGCTCTTGAGATTTAGGAGGAGTTGGGACAGGGCTGAAGGGGGGGGGGGGCTGGCTTGTTCCAGAGCCTGGGCTGAAGCCTTTAGGCTCGAGGGTTTTATGAGTAGGCCTTGGCCGGAGAACTCGAGGAAGAGACGGCCTTGTGATGAGGAGTGTCAGGTTTCACACTCACATCCTTACCTGCTGGTTCTTCAGACATTGCCTGGAGGCTTCTTTAGGTCTTTGTAACCAGCTTACTAACCGGCTGAGTGAGTTTAGTTGTTCGTCAGTAATGAAGAAAGCAAAGGTTGGGACCAGTTGTCAGGATTGTGACCTGGCCTGGTTAATTACCTGAAACAGATAGTCTTTGCGGTCTCCTGGGCAGAAGGGGAAGTGGGATGGTGTATCAGAAAATAGAAAATCAGGGGAAAAAAAAGAAAGAAAACAGAATATCAGTTGGGAAAAGGGTTTGGCAAGCTGTCTTAATTTCCTCGTGTTGTAACTATCCTGTGAAAGTAGCAGTAATGTCTTCAGAACCAGACAAGAGTGCCATTGGGGTTATCTCTGGTTTTATGCAAATTGCTTTGCAGGTCCTCAAGTTCTGCTGACCAAAAGTAGTTGTCTAGTTGTCGTTTTTTAGGTACAGACTCCTGGGGCAAAAGATTGTGCACACAGGGTTTTGGTTCAACTTTGCTTCCTGTTCAAGGACTGATTTTTACTTGTCTGTCAGTCACCTGGGACCTGCTCCCTTGCCAGACTGAATTCAAGAATGAACTTAGGTAGTGCTCTGGGCTAGTGAAAACCTTGGATGCCAGATCTCAGAGGACTGCCTGGATGGTGGTTGTCTTTACAACCAGGAAAATCACTTCGAGTTTGGGTTGGGGATAGTTAAAGACCAATGTGGATGCCCCGCCCTGTAGCAGACATTTATAGCTTTGAGATAGCTTGTCATACAAGGTCTGCATTTGCCAAGGTACTAAATGAGGAATCTGTTCTTTATATCACTGGTTATATCACTGGAAGGTTGGCTATAACTTTCTTTGGACACAGTGCCTGTGAAATGTGACTTGTAGGATTAACAGGAAAACTGTCGAGGTAGATAGTAGCCCATTGTAAGGGAGGTCATCTTACAGCGGATACTTGGGAAGTACATGCATTGGCTACGAGGTTTTAAATTGTTGAGGTCCGTTCTGCTCACGGTCACGTGAACCATCGCCCCACTTGAGGAGTGCCCACACTTGGCCGGAGCATGGCGGCGCTCCCTGTGGCTTGTGCACAAAGTGTGCTTATTGAGTTAATGTGTAAGCAGGAAACAGCCTCCTGCGCCAAGGGGTATATTTACCACCTGGGCTTCTCAGACTGATCATTCTCTCTCATCAGTTCCCCTGGATCCAGGACCTCAGCAGCCATGTCGAAGCCCCACAGCGACGTCGGCACTGCCTTCATCCAGACCCAGCAGCTGCACGCAGCCATGGCTGACACGTTCTTGGAACACATGTGCCGTCTGGACATCGACTCGCCACCCATCACGGCCCGGAACACCGGCATCATCTGTACCATTGGTGAGTGGTCATGCCCCCCCAAAACAAGGGCTTCATAGGACCGTGATCTTTTCTCTCTGAGAGAGACAAGTGTAGCAAACCTGGGTGCTGAGCGAGATGCTATGCAGGTTCTTGTGGGGACTCGGGTCCTAGGAAGCTGTGGTAAGGAACTTGCATGCTCTTTGTTTGCTGCTAAAGGCAGAATTTAGACAGTGTCTTCCTTAGCAAGTCTTTTAGGAGCATCTCAGAAATCTAGGAACGATCTTTTTGACATGCTCTCTAGGCAACCAAGATTCTGTGGTTGGAAAACCAGCTAGGCTTTGGGGAGAGTAGAGAGGGCTGGCCGAGTCTTGGTTAGGCTTTCCTTGTTAGATGGGAACCTGTAGGATGTGAAGGGAATAGGGAAAGTGTCCCCTTAAATCAAGAAAGTGGGCAAACACAGTAACAACCATTTACATGCTTTTGGAAGAACCTTGAGCGATTTGTAGGAGGAAAATTTAGGGAAAAAGAATATCAAGGGCTCTTCAAACTTGAAAGCGTTATTCCTCCTTTGAATAATTAACACTTTGGCTTTAAAACATTTTTTCACTAGGCCCAGCTTCCCGGTCAGTGGATATGCTGAAGGAGATGATTAAGTCTGGAATGAATGTGGCTCGTCTGAACTTCTCTCATGGAACCCACGAGGTGAGCCTCAGCTGGACGGTTGGGCCACTGGACAGCGTGTAGGAACTCGGGGGGCAGTGAGCTGTTCACTTAGCCCCAGGGGATCAGGCAAGAAGGGTTTGGGGTTTACAGCCAATGCGGAGACCGTCTTCACTGGCCTGCCCCTGCTGTCCTTCCCCCGTCTCCTGCCATCCCACCTGGCCACGGCTCGTTACACAGAGATGACCTCTTTGGTTATTGGCCATGGTTTTCCCACACACCTGTGGTGACGAAAGTGCCAGGGTTGGGATGCTGGCTGGCTCAGGCAGGGGAGCGTTCAACTCTTGATCTCGGGTGGGGGTTTGGGGCCACGTCGGGTGTAGAGATTGCTGGGAAAATAAATAAACTTAGGAAAGTGTGGAAGGGTCTATTGGAGAACCCTGTGTAAACCATTAGGTACCATGGCCTCAGTTCTTGCCACCACCTACCCCTGGGTCTGTGTAATAGTTCTGTTGCAGAGGTGAACCAAAAGGTCACCCTGCAGATGGATTTCTGGCCTAGTTCAGACCCAAGATAACTGAACAGGTCCAGGAGAGGAGTTTCTACCATTGCGAGTTAAGTGCTGAGTCTCCCACACCGACCCTCTCCGGCATAGAGCACCCTGCTTGGTCGACGCTGTGTTCCTGGCTTGTCTCTTCCCAGGGGTTCTGGTGCATTGAAACAAAGTCTGCACGCTTCCCTGGCAGCCCGGCGGGAGTGTGTCTGTGCTGAGGCTGTGTAGGAGCTGACTTGCCCTGTGGGCCAAGGACTGGCCCAGAGACCAGGTGGCAACTTCTGGGACGTGCTCCGTCCCTGCTTCTGTTCCCATACTCAGATTGAGGCAGGAGTGGAGGTTCCCTGAGGGACGGTTCCTTTTAAAACCCATCAGCCTCCATCAGAAGCCGTGGGATTTCATACTGGTGTTGGTACAGAAGAAATGAACCAAACCTTCCCCTCTCTTAACTTCTGATACTTCCTGTTCAGAATAAAGAAAACGCTGCCCTGTAAAGACAGGTGGTGAGGGATTGCCCTCTGGCATTTGGAATCTGGTGTTCAGCTTAGACTAAAAATAAAGCCTCAGGAAGTACAGTCCAAGAAGTGAATTTCTCCTTCTGGAAATGTGAGACTTTCTGTCGTGGGTTCCCTAACCTGTGTTTCATAAACAGCCTATGGCCTGGCAGGCGGCCGGCCTCCAAATGTCATGGGGGCCTGACCAAGTTCAGAGGAGGTGTGCTCAGCCAGTACTTCAGGCAGCTTAAGACACAACCAAGCTGATCTTCTGTAATTTTCCAAAGTTGGGGTCCTTGGCAGGAGTCACCTGGAGCTCTTGCAAGTGTTAGCTTAGCCCAAAGAGAGAGCTAAAGATGCCAATGGGGATCGCTTCACCATTGATCCCTGCTGCTGGACCATGCCAGGGTCTCCTGTGTGCAGCAGAAGAAGCAGAAATAGATTTTAAGAAGTTGACCTTTAACTAGGCTTGATGGCCTCTTCCATCCAATGCAGTAAGTTAACACCAACACCACCACAGCTCCAAAATGGCAAGGCCATGGGGTGTCTGCTGCACCTGCTGGCAGGGGGCTGGCCCAGGAATTTGGGTGTTCTGTTTATTTATTTTCCCTTTTTAGTCTTTCATTGTTTATTTTATGAATATATTTTTATTAACAAATAATGTGTTGATTTGGGTGTTTTTAAACTGCAAGAGGCATTTGGAGATGATCTCTGCTTTAATTCTTTTTCCCAGAATAGAACTGGGATTTAAAAAACACACACCCGGGCGCCTGGGTGGCTCAGTGGGTTAAAGCCTCTGCTTTCGGCTCAGGTCATGATCTCAGCGTCCTGGGATCGAGGCCCGCATCGGGCTCTCTGCTCAGCAGGAAGCCTGCTTCCTCCTCTCCCTGTTTCTCAGCCTTGCCTCTCTGCCTACTTGTAATCTCTCTCTCTGTGTCAAATAAATAAATAAAATCTTTAAAAAAAAAAAAAAATAAATAAAATAAAATAAAAAACACACACCCAAGTCCCTGTCGTGGGTGTGAGGTTTTTGACCAGGATAAGGTTGTCTCTGGGATCAGGGCTTTGGAAACTCACCTGAAATTGTTCTAATATTGTATCATGTAATGTAAACAGTTTGACCGCATGTCAGGGCTCTTCATAGGCACCTTGGACTAGTGGCTGCACCAGGCTTTCCCAGCTCTTGACAATTTTTAAATACCTTCTAAACAGCATGGAAGTTGTTTTCTCCCCCTCCCTCTGACAGAGGGACATCTACTGTCTGCATCTGATCTCTCTTGCCGGCTTTGCCCGCCACGCTGTCCCTAGCCCCGTCCAGCAGTTCAGAAGTGCAGGATGTGTTCTTACTGAACCATGTGGTCCTGGAGATACTGACTTTGAAACAACCTAAATTTAGAACCTTCCACAAGGACGGTATTGATTGATGGACTTCCTTACCAGTTGGTTGCATCCAACGAATCCGCAGCCGTAGTGGGAGCCTGCAGCACCAGTACACCTCCCGGAAATGTACCCAAAGATTCCAGGATAGGGGATTTCAATAGTGTAGGACCTAATCATCTCATCGGTATGTGTACAATAGATGATTTTATGGCCTCCAAGAACAAAAACACATGCTTATGATTATAAAATTTATTAGGCCACCAGAAACCCTCAAGTTCCATAAAATGGAAATTATAGAGACCATATTCCCAGTTGTGCGTGCATGTATGTATGTATGTATGTATGTATGTATTTATTTATCTAAAGGAAATTTTAAGTCTAACAGTAATCAAGAAAATTTACAGGGGCATGGGCACCCAGGTGGTTCAGTCGGTTAAGCATCTGTCTCTTGATTCTGGTTCAGATCATGATCTCAGGGTCATGCTGAGTGTGGAGTCTGCTTAGGATTCTCTCTCCCTCTCCCTCTGGCCCACCCCATGCCCCAAAAAGCGAGAAAGGAAAAAAGAAAACTTACAGACTTAAATATACTTAGCAGAAAGCAAAAGTCTTAATGAAAGTAAATGAAATAAATACTTAAACACTAGGAACCAAGTAATCTTAAAGGGATGAAACAAAAGCATTGATTTAAAAGCATAACTTGATGAAATAGAAAATAAATTTGACAAACCAAAAAAACCCTATAAAACATAAACTTCTGGAAAGCCTGGTCAAGAATGAAGACACACCAAAAAAAGACTGAAAAGGGAGTATTTCCCATCCATTTGAAGAGAGTTTCAAAGTCATTAAAAAAAAAAAAGACTTCTATTACTTTAATTTCTAGAAGTTGAGAGGAAGTTGACTATCTTCCAAGAAAAGGTAATATCTAAGAAGTAGAAAGTATAAATAGTTAACAGCCTGAAGAAATTGAAAAGGTGACTGTAGGTTCTACCTCTGTTCAGACCACCAGGCCTAGAGGATTTAGATGGNTTTGACAAACCAAAAAAACCCTATAAAACGTAAACTTCTGGAAAGCCTGGTCAAGAATGAAGACACACCAAAAAAAGACTGAAAAGGGAGTATTTCCCATCCATTTGAAGAGAGTTTCAAAGTCATTAAAAAAAAAAAAGACTTCTATTACTTTAATTTCTAGAAGTTGAGAGGAAGTTGACTATCTTCCAAGAAAAGGTAATATCTAAGAAGTAGAAAGTATAAATAGTTAACAGCCTGAAGAAATTGAAAAGGTGACTGTAGGTTCTACCTCTGTTCAGACCACCAGGCCTAGAGGATTTAGATGGCTTTTGTCTCCCCTTGAAGAAGTGGTTACATCCTTTGTCATGCTGCTTCAGAGCCTTGGGTACAGAAGTCTTCCCAGCATGTTCTTTGAAGCCAACACACCCTGACAGTGAGATGAGACAAGGGCAGCAGCCCAACCAGGCAGGTTAGCACGCAGGCCCTGTCTCACTTAGAGAGAAGCAGACAGTGAAGGTAAAATTCAACAGTCCACATCCAGCCATCTACTCAAAGAATTTCCTGCCCTATGAATCAAGAACACAGAGTCCACACTGGGATGATACAGAGTGGCAGTAGGAGATGATGGTGATACTAAGGACTCACATCTGTTCTAGGGACTTCCATCAGCTCTGAGGAAAGGGCATTTGACAACATGAAATATCCATTCCTTCAAAAAAAGATTATATTCTCTTCTGTACTGTTTTTACTACGAGCCAGCAATAGAAAGAAATATTCATAACTCAGTATGTACCTCTGCCCCCAGAAAACTAGCCAGCAGTCTTTATTAGAGACTATAGTTAGAAGCTGAAGATACTCAGACCCAAGCCTCAGGCAGCACCGGTCCTTGGAGCTTAGACTCTGGTTCCAGCTCCCCTCTGGCTGCCTCGCAGGTACTGCTGTCCTGGACAGGGTGAAGGACAAGGCCTGCGAGGTGCTGACCTGTGTGCCTCTGATTAACAAAGTCCTGTTGGTTACCCTAAGAACGTTTGACATCTTAGCTTTGAGTCCCCTGTTTAGACAGTAATGGCAACTGGGAAAAGAGAAAGGGCTTAGGAAAAAGACGGAAGTCAGGGCAGTTGGTTTGGAGAGAGGCCATCCTTATGCTCCCTGGGCCACTCCAGAACATGATTGTGAAAACCAGGTCTGTGGGACCTTAGCAATGGCTTGTTTAGCTTGGGCCATTTAAAGCTTAAGTAAATAACTCTGGAGTTTGAATTGTCGTTGGGATCAATAGAGGAAAAGCTCAGAATTGCCAAATCTATCAGAATCTGAGACTGATTGCCAGACCAGTGTGACCCACACCCAAGGGTAAGGTCTCTTACTCCAGTAGTCTGCTGTATTTGCCAAGAGAGAGTGTTGGGTCCCAGGGAACATGAGGAGGACAAGCTTCTTTCATGTTGAGACGTGTTGACACCATCCCTGTAGTGGGTTTTGGTGGCAACATTCTAAAGTTTCTATGACTGGCCCTTGAGTGCGTGAGTGCTGTGGAAGGAGGGTGTGGGAGCCTAGGAGACTGACATGAGCAGGTAGAGGGTGAATGGCTGACCCTGACGCTAGACGCAGAAGGTGGTCTAGAGCATCACAGGCCTCCCTGAATGATCCTCCTCAGCTCTAGCGCTGGGTCCTCGTGTGGGAGCACCCCTGTCATCTTCCTTCTTCCCCCCCCCCCCCCCCCCCCCCCCCCCCACCCCCCACAANAAGCTTTGCTTCCGACCCCATTCTCTACCGGCCGGTTGCCGTGGCCCTGGACACCAAGGGACCTGAGATCCGAACGGGGCTCATCAAGGGCGTGAGTATCGTGGGGAGCAGCAAGAGGGAGGGCACCGAGGGAGCAGGCTCCAGAGAGCCAGCCTCCGCAGCGTGTGCCCAGCTCAGAGACCACGTTTCTCAGAGTTCGGATCTAGACACGAGAGTCCTGTCCATCATTGTTAAAAAAGGCTGATTTGGTGTACTTTGCTAAGACATGAGAGAGAGACACACTTTTTACTCTAAAATCCTGCTTCCAAGTCCCTCTTTGTCGCTTTACCCCCCTGTCCTTTTCATAGTGGGACTAAAACATTGTAGGATTTCCTTGGGTGACTTCCTTGAGGTAAGTTCCAGAATACGATTAGTGATCCCAAAGCCAGAAGCTTTCCTACTACTTCTGGCGGGGATGTGAGCATTGTTTCCCCAGGGGGAAGAGCTTTTCTTTGAACTCACAGCTTACTCTCTGGTCTGTAGAGTGGCACTGCGGAGGTGGAGCTAAAGAAAGGGGCCACACTCAAGATCACTCTGGACAATGCCTACATGGAAAAGTGTGACGAGAACGTTCTGTGGCTAGACTACAAGAACATCTGCAAGGTGGTGGAAGTGGGCAGCAAGATCTTCGTGGATGATGGGCTTATTTCTCTGCAGGTGAAGCAGAAAGGTAGGTGCAGGAGGTGGCATCTCATTCTCTAGAACCATCTCGAAATTTCCCTTGACCCAAGGATGATGGGAAGTTTGGCTGACAGCAAGGTGCAGTCTGTTTGTTCTCGGGACTTCCTTTCATAATTCCTTGTCCTTTAAAACAGACTAGAGTCCAACTTCATCGCATGCTCGGGGAGCATATGAAATTTTTTTAATCCATCCTCACTGTTTCTGCCTTTCTGCTTTCCTTCCTCCACCCCTCAGTGTGATAGGTGCAGGAATTCCTGGGAATGATAGCTAATAATTTAAGTGTCAGGTACTATGCTAAGCATTTTACATGGTAACTTGTTTAAATTTTAAAACAACCTCCTGAGCAGGTATTATCCCAATTTGACTGGTGGAAAACAGGCATAGACAGGTTAGTCGACTTGCCCAAGATTATACAGGTAGTGAGTTGGGATCTGAATTCTGGACATCCCCCCCCCCCGCCAACCCCCAATTTCGCACAGGTGCTGACTTCCTGGTGACAGAGGTGGAGAACGGTGGCTCCTTGGGGAGCAAGAAGGGTGTGAACCTTCCCGGGGCTGCTGTGGATTTGCCTGCTGTGTCTGAAAAGGACATCCAGGATCTGAAATTCGGGGTAGAGCAGGACGTAGATATGGTGTTCGCATCTTTCATCCGCAAGGCATCTGACGTCCATGAAGTCAGGAAGATCCTGGGAGAGAAAGGGAAGAATATCAAGATAATCAGCAAAATTGAGAATCACGAGGGCGTTCGGAGGTGAGGGCCCCTTCTGTCCCCTGCCTCCCTCAGCCCCAGCCTCCAGTATCCCATGAATACCCTGTTTCCCAGACCTGGCAACCTGCCCATCTGAATACAGACTCCCTAGCTGAAGTCAGACCTACTGAGTCCAGATATCTGAAGAAGGGGAGCAGAAGGTCATTGGTATTTTATTTATTTATTTATTTACTTAGTTTTATTTTTGTTTCAAAGTTTATTTAAATAATCTCTACACCTGATGTGGGGCTCGAACCCTCAACCCTGAGACCAAGAGTTGACGTTCTTCTGACTGAGCCAGCCAGGGGCCCCAAGGCATTGGTATTAAAAAAAAAAAAATGTATATATCTTCCCAGATGATTGGCATTCCAATGCTCCCTAGTGGTGATTGACATTGTTCCATAGTCTCAGGGACCAGGGTTGGAGTGGATGAGGTCCCTGTTCACAGGATCAGAGGCCATCATGCTGTCCTTCTGATCGGAAGCGCTACTTTGCTAGAATAAGGGGACCTTTCCCCTCATCCTCCACCTCTGCCACCATTTTTCCCAATGCAAGGAAGATGGCAGGCTCTTAGGAAGAGGCTCTTTTTTGGCCACTCACCTGGGAGATCTGTGGAAGTGCCTCGTGTCCTTGTCCTCACGTAGAAAGCAGCGGGCCTGATGACTGGGCCAGCTCTGGCGTGAGATCTGCTTCCTGGAGGAAAGCACATGCCTCCTCCGGTGTGCCTGGGCTCAGGTCCTCTTCACCACCTCCCCAGCATCCCAGGGAGAGCCGTGAATACGGCCAGCTTGCTGACATCTCTTCCTCTTTGGCTCCCTACTGGGAACGTAAGTCGGCACAGCTAAAACCCTAGACCTACTTGTGTGGATTAGGCGTGTACTTGGGGAGGGTGGGAGGAGTGGCCCTACCCACTGTTTGACCTTGCCATTAGCTCTGTGTAGATGTCCTTTGTACCAGGCAACACGGAGTCCTTTTTCTGCTGTTCTGGTAAACCGAGGGTGCTAGCTGACCTTGGCCGCAGGCCAGGCAAAGCCACATGTCCTTTTGCCTTCAGCAGGTGGGAGGGAGCTGCCTCAAGGAGCAGCCCTCAGGTGTCCTTGGCTGGAAGGCCACGGACCTTTGTGTCAGGAGTATTCAGCTGGCCTTGTGTTTTTGTTCTGCCTGGGAAGTGCTGGCTGGAGTGCCGATGGCAGAGAGGTGCCCTTCGAGGGGCCTCAGAAGATGCAGATGGAAAGGAAACAGACCCACAGGGCTTCGGAAGAAACCTTGTCCTCTCCCCACGCCTTCAGTGACGTTCCCATACTAGTGCTAAAGAAGGTCAGCAAGCAGAACCGTTAGCCCACCTTGGGAGACGGAGGTAGCTGGGACACCCCGTCCCCCTCTGCACACCTAGGTCCAGAGGTCATGGACGGCTGTCCTGGTGAAGGGCTGCTGAGTCCGAGAATGCAGGAGAACCTCCTGAGCCTCGCTGTACTTGTGGCCTGACTGAGCCTGCCTCTCTTCCTACCCTCTCTGGCAGGTTTGATGAGATCCTGGAAGCCAGCGATGGCATCATGGTGGCTCGTGGTGATCTAGGCATTGAGATTCCTGCAGAGAAGGTCTTCCTTGCTCAGAAGATGATGATCGGACGGTGCAACCGAGCTGGGAAGCCCGTCATCTGTGCGACACAGGCATGTGCCTCTCCTCACGCTCTCACGCTTACGGGGAGTGGGGGTAGGGGGGATGCTGCCTGGTCTCTTCCTGGGATCCCGCCCCCCGCATCTCAAACACACGCACACCCTCCCTTCCCCTCATGCACATACACAAAGCCATACTCTGTGCATAGTCAGTGTGTAGTCTCATCTCTCTGAAGAACCGCCGCCCCCCCTCCCCCGCATCTCACTGTGCTCTGTCCCCTCCCAGATGCTGGAGAGCATGATCAAGAAGCCCCGTCCCACCCGGGCTGAGGGCAGTGATGTGGCCAATGCGGTCTTGGATGGAGCCGACTGCATCATGCTGTCCGGAGAGACAGCCAAAGGGGACTACCCGCTCGAGGCGGTGCGCATGCAGCACCTGGTGAGTTCTTCAGGCCTCCCTTTGTCCGAGGGCTGGGCCGGGGTGGAGGCAAGCTCCCGCACAGAGCGACACCCTTCAGGCTTCTGCGCCCGCCACCTTTTGTGATCCTCTAAGTCACAACAGGAGTGAGGAGGTGTGTGCTGGGGGAGAGGGGTGTCTCGGTTTTTTTCTCTTCTGCCTTCCCTGCCCACATGCCCTCTCCTGTTCCCTCCTATTCTGGAGGCATCCTCCTCCATCCGTCCTAACATCGTTCACTTCCGGCGTCAAGGCTGTGCATCTGCCCTTTCCTCTGGATAGCCCAGAGGACCCAAGTGCCTCTGCCCTGTTCTGGGAAAGGCCCTGGGCTCCTCCCAGCCCACCTCTCTGGCTTCCGTTTGGGTTCCCACCAGTCCCACATCAGGTGCCTCCCCCGGGGGCCCCAGGCCCACAGCGGAGGCTGTTGGGTGCGCTGAGGTGACAGAGCTGGCCTTGCATGACGCCGGCGGGGCCGCTTTGCTGAGCTGCTGCACTCGCCTCAGGCTGAAAGGTGGGGTTTAGTGACTGGCAGCAAGTCCACAAGTTGAGACAGGTGGAAAGAAACCGAGCCGCTGGGCCTGGCATGAGAGCATCTGGAAGGGTCCTGGAGGGCCCCTCCCGCCCTGCCAGGCAGCTAGCTCTCCCAGGCTCTTTGGCTTTGCCTCGTCCCACTGCCTGGCTCCTTCTCAGCTCCCCAGCCCTGTCTGGTCCTGCTCTAGGCTCCCTGAAGAGTTAACCCAGGGTTCAGTTACCAGGGTTCCTGAGGCCCGGGAGATGGAGTGCTGCAAATTCACTTTCTTACAATAGTCCAGTCTCAGTGCTTGTAATGTGTGTGAGCTCAGCAAAGGATCCCAAGCCCTCTGTGTGATGCCCCCTCTCCTGCCCTCCCCCAGGTGTAAACCCCGCCTCCCCCAAGAGATTTCTTCCCTCCTTCACTCTGTGTGTCCAGTTACTAGGTTATAGATTGATACAATCTTTGTATCCCCTGCGTGATAGATGTCACCCCAACTTACAGAGGAGGATTTACGTCATGATAAAGCCTCAGTTTGAACCCAGATCTGCTGGCTTCAGAGCCTGTGTTCTCCTCTAAAAGAGTGCTTTGTCTAGCTGGAGATGAGGTCGGGTCTCCAGCAGGGGCCTGTATTGGGCTCAGAGACTAAGAATCACGCTCTGGCCCCTGAACTCCTGTTGTTTTTCCGGAACCCAGTCTTGCCTCTGAACAGACACCTTAGAGAGAACCATAGGGCTTGGATGGCCCTGCTCAGAAGATAAGTGATGGGTTCTGGGCTAGGCGGTGCAGGCCTCCCCTTTCCACGCCCCCAGTTAGCCCTGGCCGAGAGCTTCTCTTAACCATCCCCCGCTTTCTCTTGTGTCTAACTGGGGCCATTAACCACCCATAACTAGGGGCTAGGCAGTGTCAGGTATAGTTCTGTTTCCTGTTCACGCCTCCTGTCCTTTGGACTGCATGCCCTCCCTTCTTAGAGAAAGAAAACCTTTAACCTAGTAAATCCTGCCACATACCTGCTTCTACTGTCAAGTTAATGAGATGTTCTTACTGATTCTCCCCACAGCCTCATTCTCTAAGATGCTGGTGATTGCATTACAGTCCTCTGAAGCTTACATTGTCTTTCTAACCCTTGGTGCTCTCTGAGCAGGTGGTCTGTGAATAACTGAGTGGCTTTCTCATGACTGTGATAATCCTTGCGTTTTAATCAAATGTCCTGTTGCGCTCACCTGTGTGCTTCCACAGGCGTCTGTCCCTTCACATGGCTGTTCCATATGCCCCTCACCAATCTGCCATTTTCCCCACTCTTGTGCTTGGACTGTGGTTAAGCTGCGTGGCTTTGGCTTCCTCTGTCCCCAGCTTTCCGGCGCTGCCCAGCACGTTCCCACGGCCGGCCACTGGAAGTGGCTCGCAGCAGCGCTGTGCCTGGAAGCCAGGCGCCCAGCCCTGCAGTGACCAGACAGCCATGTGAGGAGGGAGGGCCTGTTCCTTCCTGTGAGCTGTGCCAGGAGGCAGCATGGTCAGGTCCTGCCAGGGAGTGGCGTGGGGCCAGCCTGGGCATGTTTCTGTGCCGAGTGCTAGACCCTGCTGCCGTGTTGTCTCCCTCTACCCCTGCCCCCAATCAAAAACCCTTCCCGAATGGAAGAACCAATTTTCCCCTCTGTGGGAGGGGAAGCAGCACACAGTTGATACTGGAAATTCTCCACCCTTCCCTGAGCCTTGGGCTTCATCACGCTGCCTCTTTGCATCTGCATGAAGGACAGATTTAGCCAATTAACCTACGTTCACCTTCCTCTGATTAATTCCCCATTCTGTCTTTCCATGTGTTGTCTTTCTTGTTTTCTCCCTCCTCCTTCCCTCTTTCTTGCCTCTCCTCCCCCCTCTAAACCTTACAGATAGCTCGTGAGGCTGAGGCAGCCATGTTCCACCGCAAGCTGTTTGAAGAACTTGTGCGAGGCTCGAGCCACTCCACAGACCTCATGGAAGCCATGGCCATGGGCAGCGTGGAGGCTTCTTATAAGTGTTTAGCAGCAGCTTTGATAGTTCTGACGGAGTCTGGCAGGTAGGGCCCCAAGGGCAGGTAACTCCGCAGGATAACCAGCCTCTTGCTCCAGCTGATCTAGAAGACAGGTAGGGCCCTGCAGCTGGGGCCTGGGCTCCGGTCTTCTTCTCCCGCAGAAAGCCAGCCAGGGAGGTCAGGGCAGGGCAGGACCAAAAGGGCCCTCGGCTCGGTAGGCGCAGTGGACAGCACAGGCTGCTGGTGAGGGACTCACTCCTGTGAGTCTTGATCTTGCTTAGCTCAGCACCTCCGCAGGTTGGCCTCCTCTTGGCCTCACATCCAGGGCCACGTTCCTCACCAGCTGTCTGTGCGACTCTTCCCCTCCCTCTCCCATGTGACGCAGCTCTGACAAAGCTCTGTCCCCCTCTTGTCCCTCCGGACGGATATTGCTCCCCTAGATTGCCCGTGAGGCAGAGGCCGCCATCTACCACTTGCAATTATTTGAGGAACTCCGCCGCCTGGCGCCCATTACCAGCGACCCCACAGAAGCCGCCGCCGTGGGCGCCGTGGAGGCCTCCTTCAAGTGCTGCAGTGGGGCCATAATCGTCCTCACCAAGTCCGGCAGGTAGGAGGTGGCAGCGGCTCCCAGGGGATGCCCTGCTCCGGGGCACCTTCCTTGGGCGTCCTGAGAGCAGTGCATTGAACGGGGCTTGGAGGGCACTGAGCCCAGGTAAGCCCCCTTGGCCTGCCACCTGGGCCCAAAGGACTCCAGGCAGCACTCCCCGGTGCTGTCGGAGCATCTGCATCCAAAGCAAGTTTACCGCCTCAAGATAAACTAGAGACTTTTAATTACAGAACTACAGATAGACTGACTACCAATGCTTATTTGGTTATTTACACGCCAATCTTTTAAAAAAGTAAAAGGTGGCCAGTTTTGTTCCTTCCAGCTGCCATGTGCTCTTTAAAAGTTCCGTTTAGAAAATTAGTGCTGTTCACCGACTTGCTGTTTGTTTGGTGCACCTGTCCCTGTCTGTCTTCGGGCCCCAAAGGCAAGTGGGTTCAGGACCAGGAAAGGTCACCACGTTGTCTTGCTGGCACTCTGGTGCCGTACCACCAAGCTGAGGCCTGTCCTTGGCCTTGGACCCGGGATCTCTTCCTCGTCCAGCCATGGGGTTAGCCTCTGTCCCTGCCCCCGTCTGGGAGTGTGCTTCTCATCCCCACCCCCAGGGCCACGAGGGACTCCTGGAAGGGAAGGGTGGAGGGGGTGAGGCCGGCGGGCCCCCTGCTCCAGGGTCCCCCTGCCCAGAGGAGCGGCCGGTGGGGTTGCCTGTAGAATCGGGGCATGAGGTCTGTGCCGATTCCCTCAGCAGAGGACTCGGGATAAAGAGCTCCCGCCATCAGGGTTGACCTTTGTGGAAAGGTACAGCCTTTGCTGTTTGGCTATTTTTAGCTCAGGTCTTCTGGGATTTCACTCTCGCGCAAGTCCCGACTTCAGCAATTGCTTCCCTCTGAAAGCCTTGTATGGGGCCAGGCCTTTAGCAAGGCATTCTCTGCTCTGCCGTGGCTTAAGTTTCCCTGACACCTGTTGAGTATCGTTAGAGCTTGCCTTCCGAGGCCCAGGTCCTCCTGCAAGAAAGTCCGTGTCCCCCTCCCGTCCCCCAACTCACAAGACACATCTACAACCACAAGGGTGGTGTCTGTGTTCAAGGAAGCATCTGGCACTGGGGATCCAAGGGGCCCCCTACCCTTCAGAGGAGCCTTCACAAGGCAGAGAGCCTCCCACACTAACCTTCCCATTTCCTGGCCGAAGCGTTGCTCAGAAGTACTCAGGTTTGGCTCTTGAGCCCAGTTGCTGGGACTCCTTCAGGGACGTGGGGGCCTTGTGGGCTGGGGAGAGGGCACAGCAGGAGAGAAGGTTTATGTTGTAGATTCCCAGAGGGGCTGATGGCCTCCACTCCTGTTCTTTGCAGATGTCAAGAGTCAGGTGCTATTCACATGCTGCTTGGCTTTTAGCTCTTGCTGGCAGCAAGAGGAATGGGTGCTGGTGAGGTTGGGCAGGGCTGTTTCCGTGCCAGGGTGGAAAAGTTCAGAGGAGGGGGTTCTGCCAGCTCCAGGCCATGTCGGGTGAATGGGTGAGACTGACCATGCTAGGTCGGTATGATCCTGGGGCTCTGGGCTGTAGGGCGGGGAGGAAGGCAAGTGGGTAGGTAGCTTAGCATAGGAAGAAGGGTCATATTCTATTCCTTGGAAGGTAGAGGGCAAGGGGCTGCCCCGGCGTAGGGAGCACATGCTAAAATGGCCAGGGTCTCATGCTGGCAGAGGGAGTTGGATTAGAGGGTGAGCTGGTGCTGAAGGTCCTGCGGGGCGTCCTGGGAGGCTCTGGAACACTGTTTAATGGTCTCTTCTGCCCATCCTTCATCCCGTCTCAGGTCTGCTCACCAGGTGGCTAGATACCGCCCCCGTGCCCCCATCATTGCCGTGACCCGGAATCACCAGACTGCTCGCCAGGCCCACCTGTACCGTGGCATCTTCCCTGTGGTGTGTAAGGACCCGGTGCAGGAGGCCTGGGCCGAGGATGTGGACCTCCGTGTGAACTTGGCCATGAATGTTGGTGCGTGGCTGGGAGCAAGGGCTAGAGCCTGGAGAGGTGGGGAGGGGGCTTGAACCCTGGTATCCCTAGGATCCTCCAGGAAGGGGAAGAGGCTGACCTTAGCTGCACAAGAATTCTCCACTGTCTTCCCTGGGAATGTTCTCTGAATCCTCCTTCCCATTCCCTGAAACTCTGGGCTGAGCTGCCCACTCCCTCTCCTCTCTCTATTCCAGTCTGGGGGGCCCAAAGCAAAGGATCCTGGATAGTCAGGGGTGTCTATTCCCTGGGCATCTGCTCATGACTGAGGGTTAAAAAAAAAAAAAGGCCACAGCTTCTACACAATGGGGTATCATACACACAGATTATGTACTCATGGCCTTTGTCCCTGATAAAAGTAGGTGTCAGTGGATGAGAGAGGAAGCACTCCACCCTCTGGAGTGTAAAATGATGTCCAAAGGTCCCTGGCAACTCAGTGCTTCCATCGATAAGGAAGTATCAGGGCCTCCTTTGTCCCCTTTACCTGCGCTGGGAGGCTTGCGCCACCTTGCGGTGGAAGGAAGTAATGGTCTGTCAGTCCTGCTTGCTAGGTGCTAGGGCAGTCAGCTAAGTGTGTACCTGCCTGGCTTGGCTTTTACTCACCAACCTTTCTTCTCTTCCTTCAGGCAAGGCCCGAGGCTTCTTCAAGAAGGGCGATGTGGTCATTGTGCTGACTGGGTGGCGTCCTGGCTCCGGCTTCACCAACACCATGCGTGTCGTGCCTGTGCCGTGATGGGCCCCAGAGCCCGTCCTGCAGCCCCGTCCCATCCCCTTCCCCCAACCCATCCATTAGGCCAGCAATGCTTGTAGTGCTCACTTGGGGGCTGTCACATGGCACTGGTGGTCTGGGATGCCAGGCAAGATTAATGCCTCTGTAAAACATGACTGTTTTTTAAGACCCTGTTTGGGTGAGGTGACCCAGAGCTGGGTTGCACATCCGTGTGACCCCACCCAGGCAAGGGACAGAGGAAGGGTGCAGGACTGGAAGCCCTGGGGCTTAACACAGAGGGCAACAGCTCCTGCTTCTCCTTTGCGTACTCCATTCGGTTCCTATAGAAAACAGGTGCCCAGAGAACTCCCAGTCCTGGCCTGGGGTCAAGAGACCGCCAGCAAGAGTAGCAGCATAGGGCAGTGGTCCCAGTTTAAGGAGACTGGCTGAGGCCCTTGCTTCTCCACCCCCCCGTCTCCCCCACTCCCACCTTGTGCACGTCTGTTCCTACACTCAGCTGTCGCTGCAGGCACACTCCACCCTCCCTTTTTCCCCACTACTGCAGCCGCCTCCAGGCCTGTTGCTATAGAGCCTACCTGTGTGTCAATAAACAACAGCTGAAGCACCTGTTTCCTCTCTTTTCTGATGGGGGTAGGGTGGGGGGTGAACCCTACCCTCTGAGTAGAGTGAAAATGGCAAGAACCTTGCACCTCCTGGTGATTGCTCCTGTGTGGTGACCCAGGCCACCTGCCATCCTTGTCCTCTGCGGGGTACAGAGGTGCTGAGAAAGCAGGAGGAGATGACTGTCTTGAGAAGATAGGTTATCCCTTCGGCACCCTGAGGAGGTAGTAGCTGGGACATCTTACTGGCTTGTTTGGAGCAAAGAGGAGAGGGCAGCAACAAGGCCCCTCCCTTCTGCTCTGGTGGGTTAGGTCTTCTGCAGCAGAGGTCCCTAACACAAGAGAGCTGTAGGAGAATACCAGGTTCTGCTCCCAGTTTCCAGAATATTTCGATCTGGGCTCCCTTGTGCACCATACCCTCCCCTCCATGACAAAACAGGGCCAAGGAGTTCGGAGAAGTTTAGGAATGGAACGGAATCTGGCTTGTACCTTCCTTCTCCGGACTTCTCAAGAATCAAGCCCTATCTGGTGGGAGGAGGGAATGGTCTCGAAGGTCAGGTAGGCTCGGGGAACAGGGCTTCGGCCTTATTCTCAAGGCGCAGGGCATTGTCCCATTGCGCCGCTCGGCTTTATTGTCGTGCTCCCCCACTTGGATGTCTGGCCATCGTCAGCCCCGCCCCAGGACCCAACTTGGAAAAATGCGCGAAAGCATTCTGCCTCCCCGGCTTTCCAACCTCCCGGCTATCCTGTTTAAAATCTCCTGTGTTCTCTAACATGTCACCTCTCTGTTGTGGGGAGAAGTTGAAACCTACTCCCTGGAGCTCAGAGTCGGGAGGGTTTAGAGGAGGACGGGAACCGATTGCAGCAGAGGGCTGGGGTACGGCTGAGGAGGAACAACCTGGAGGGGACCCAAGGCCTGCGCCGGGAGGGGCAGGAGGTGCAGACCCAGCCCCGGGCCACCGGGACTTGCGGGTCTGGAGGTAGGAGTGGTAGACTCTGCGCAGAGCTCTGGGCAGAACCTGAGGAGGAACGGCCAATGGGCGGGGCCCATCCCGCGCGAGCAGCCAATGGGCGGGGCCCGTCCGCGCAAGCAGCCAATGGGCGGGCTGGGGCTGGGGCGGGGGCGGGCCGACGGGCGCCGGGTCTGGCCGCGCGGTCCCCGGTGCTCGCTGCAGGCGCCGTGATGACCGCTCTGAGCCGGGGCGAGGCCGCCGAGGCGGGCAGGTAAGGGGCTGAGGCCTGCGGGCTGGGCTGGGCGGGGGTTCGGGGGGTCCCGGGGCTGCCGCGAGGGGCGCTGCTCGGCGGGGCGAGGCGGCTGCGGGGCGCCCCTACGCCTAGGCGCATTCTGGCCGCGGGGCAGGCACTTCCCGGCCACCGGCATTTGGGCTCCGCTCCAGAGCTGCGCAGCGCGGGCCAGGGCTCCGGGGGCTGCGAGGTGTTGGCGAGGGGGCAGATGGCCCCGCTATCGGCGTTCTGTACCTGGGGGATGAGAGAAGTCCGGGCGGCATCAGGTTGGGCACCTTCCTGGGGACGCCTCTTACCGCGTCTTCGCCACCATCGCTATTCATTCATTCGTGTACTCATTCATTCGTTCACTCATTCATTCATTCCCCAGCCAAACCGATTCCCTCGTCCTGACTGCCCCTCATCCAAAGTCTGGCGCTTCCCTGCTGGCCCTCGGAGGGGTCAGCCTCTCTCCTCTCCCGTCCGGGTCTGCGATTGTAGTGGCCCGCGGCGGCCCAGGAGGCAGCGTGGAGCTGTCCCGGCACGACCCAGCCGCGCCCGTGCGCCAGACCCGTCCCGATCGGGCGCGCTGGGGCCGGTCTCAGCCTGGAGATCGGATCCAAAGTCGCTTTGGGAGGAAGGAAAGTTCTTGCGGCTGGGAAAGGGGCAAGGAGGTTGGGCAGGCTGGACGTGGTGTTTCAGGTGACAGCAAGAACTGTGTCCTCTGCCCCTCGACGTCTTAGGTGCTACGGGCAGGATTATTTAGGGAAGACAGAGGCAGTGAATGAAGCTGTAACAAGTTCCTACCCTTGCCCAGGTCCCAAGCCCCACAGTCTGAGCTCTGGAAGGCGGCCTGGCTCCCCTGGCCCGCAAGCACTGGGGAAGGTAGGGTGAATGTGTGAGTCGTGTGCCCACTCTACACAGGTTCATGGAACTGGCTGAATCCTCAGGGGCTCCCTCTGCCCTGTTTTCCAGAGGCTGGTGGGTCTCTACCCAGCTGTCATTTGCCCTTATTTGCTTTCTTTGTCTCCCCACTCCTCATGGTTATTTAAGGGTGCCCCGCTCTTGCAGGTGTCAGGGTCCTAGGGAATAGGAGTGCCCTGACAATCTTTGCCTCATGTACACCTCTAGCTGGCCCCTAAGTCCAGCTCCTTTCAAAGATTTATGGGGTTGCAGGGAGAGGTGGCGTAGAGGGTGTCCCTCCCGTCCTGCAGTGAGGGGGCCAGAATACCCCCTCCCCAGTCCTCTGATTATGCTGGTTAGAGTCCAGCCCACGTTGACAGACAGTCTCAGGTTTGAGGTTACAATTTGACAGGGCTAGGGAGGCAGTGAGCATCTCTGGGGCAAATGGGCAGGTCTAGAGGGCAAAGCTGACCGAGGCTGCTATCAAGCCTCCGCCAGAGTTTGGGCTGGGACAAAGTCGAAGTTCTTCTTGACTTGCCTTAGAGAGAAATTTCGGAATTAGCCTAGAGGGGACAGCCTGGGCCAATCCATGCCTTGGTGTTCCAGGTTGCTTTCAAATTTCTGAACTTAGCCTTAGCCCTCAAAAGCCTTAATGCAGACCAGAAAGACCTGTGTGCCAATTCTCCCACCTAAGATGACCCCCTGAAGTTGAGGTCAGCAGGACTCTGGATGGGTTTATGCCAGCCAGCCTCCCTGAAGCTCTTCCAAGTGCCTGCTTGGGTGGCTCCACCCAGTCCATAACCTGGTTAAGTTGTGGCTTTGCCCCCCTCTCCACCCCCCACCCCATTTCCCCCCCTTCGCCCAATGCCACATACCGTATTTATCAGACCAGCATGAAGAGACTTGTTCTGAGAATCAGAAGTGAGTTCTAAGCCTCACACTGTTCCTATTTTGCTGAGACTTGGGGAAAGTCAGGTCCCCTCTCTGGGTCTGCTTTGCGATCAGCATAAGGTAAGGAGATTGGATTGTAGGCTCTCTATGACGTCATTCAGTGATTCTGCGATTTTGCCTCAATTTCCCCTCAAATTTCTGGAGATAATTTATTTCTTCACATAATTTCTTCTTTGCTCTGACTCCCTACAGAAAGTCCATGAAATCACGGGGTACCTGGCCGACTTAGTTGTCCAGTGTCTGAGTTTGGACACCAGGAAATAACTTGCTTTTCTCCTTTCCTGAAAAGTGAAAATAGGCCCTTACATTTCTGCCGCTGCCTCTGGTGCCAAGTGTAATTTGGCATAAAGTCACCCTGGGCCACTGTGCTGCTAGTCACCCCGGCTGCAGGGCATCACTCCGTCCCTCTCTGTCATCTTCACCAACCTTTGAAGCTTTGATGAACCCCCTACATGAGTAAGAAAGGAAGGAGGAGGGGAAAGCAGAGGCCTCTGGGAATGGAGCTTCCTGTGTGATGCGAAGTAACTGCCCCCCACCCCAAAGAGTACCTGCCTGCTATAGTACAGATTCCAGAAGGAAGGTTTCTTTCCCAAGAATGTAAGCCTCTATAGGGTAAGCCACTTCCAGCCTTCTCCCTGCCACAGCTACACATTTTTACTGGTTTAACAATGCTTGGTCCTGGGGCGCCTGGGTGGCTCAGATGGTTGAGCGTCTGCCTCCAGCTCAGATCATGATCTCCAGGTCCTGGAATGGAGCCCCACATCAGGCTCCCTGCTCAGTGGGGAGTCTGCTTCTCCCTCTCCTTCTGCCTCTCCCTCTGCTTGTGCTCTGTCTCTCTCAAATGAATAAATAAAATCTTAAAAAAAAAAAAAGAAGAAGAAGTGCTTGGTCCTAATTTAGGATGGGAGTTTTAATAACGCATGGAGGTTGAAGCACTCTTTGAGTCCTAGTCATAACCGCATGTTCCCTCAGCTGATGTTTAATATCCCCTAGAAAATCACATGGTGAGTTTTTTAAAACAGACGTGTTTCTGGCTGGCACTATTTCTTTCTTTCTTTCTTCCCTTCTTCCTTCCTTCCTTCCTTCCATCCTTCCTTCCTTCCTCTCTCTTTCTTTCTCTCTCTCTTTCTTTCTTTCTTTCTTTCTTCCTTCCTTCCTTCCTTTCTTCCTTTCTCTTTCTTTTTTACTTAAAAGTAATCTCTGCACCCAACGTGGGGACTGAACTTACAACCCTGAGATCAAGAATGGCACATTCTACCAACTGAACCTGCCAGGCACCCCATGTTATTTCTGTTTTAATCTGAAATAGGAAGCACATAAAGAATTAGTTTAAATCAGGGGCACCTGGGTGGTGCAGTTGGTGAAGCATCTGACTCCAAGTTTCAGCACATGTCATGATCTCAGGGGCCTGAGATGGAGCCCCGTGTCACACTCAGTGCAGGGTCTAGTCAAGTCTCTCTCTCTCTCCCACCCCATCCCCACTTTCTCACACTCTCTCTCAAATAAATAAATAAATCTTTAAAAAAATTAGTTTAAATCAAACACGAATTCCATTTCCTCCTAGCAGATTGATGTGGCACAACAATAGTATATTAAATAATTGTCAGAATCGAACTGGCATTTCATTTCTTTGGCATCCCTCTTGTTCTCTGACTTAAGGTCGGAGCAGCCTGGGTGGTATGCCTGAGCAAACAACTGTGACCAGTTCTAAGGATCGTCTCTCTCCTTTGGAAAAAAAATTTAAACGTTTCTAACATGGGTTAACATTTACTGGATTACTCGAAACCAGCCCATACCAACCCTGGGCCACACAAAATGCTGTTTAAAAATACTTTTTTGAATTTTGAAGGACTATCCAGAAATGTTATTTTTAAACAACCCAGCGACAGGGGCGCCTGGGTGGCTCCGTTGGTGAAGCATCTGGTTTTGGCTCAAGTCATGTTCTCAGGGTCCTGGGATCGAGCCCCATGTTGGGCTCCCTGCTCAGCAGCGAGTCTGCTTTTCCTCTCTCTCTCCCTCTGCCTCTCCCCCTGCCCAGGCATGAGCTGTCACTTGCTCTCTCTCTAGAATGAATAAATAAATCTTTTTTTAAAAGATTTTATTGGGCGCCTGGGTGGCTCAGTGGGTTAAAGCCTCTGCCTTCAGCTCAGGTCATGAT
>LNAC01000425.1:539618-592593 GCA_002007465.1 Ailurus styani
AGAGAGAGAGAGAGAGAGAGAGAGAGAGAGAGAGAGCACAAGCAGGGGGAGCTGCAGGCAGAGGGAGAGGGAGAAACAGGCTCTCGGCTGAGCAGGGAACCCAACACAGGGCTCGATCCCAAGACCCCGGGATCACCACCTGGGCTGAAGGTAGACACTTAACTGTCTGAACCACCCAGATGCCCAATAAATAAATCTTTTTTTTTTAAGTTGAAAACTTATTAAAATAAAACAACCCAGCAACATTACCTCAGAATTGATATTCATACCAGGCTTCCTTGACTACCAAACAAGTTGAAAAAATGCTTATATTTTTCATTGTTAAGTCCTTTTATTGTGGAAAAATTCAAACATATATAATAAGAAAGAATAGTGTAATAAGCAGGATGTGCTCATCACCCAGGTTCAATAATTACCAAGTTATGGGCCAGCCTTGTTTCATATATACTTTCCTCCTCTCTCACTCCTGGATTATTTTGAAGCAAATCTAAGATATTATTTTATCCACAACAATTTCAGTGTGGATATATAAAAGATAAAGTCTTTTAAAAGCATAACTACAATACTGTTATCACACCTAAAAAATAACAGTAACTCTTTAAAATCACCGATGAGTTAGCATTTAAATTTCCCCCATTGTCTCATAAATGTCTTTATACCATTTGTTTAGCTTAATAAGTATCTGAATGAAGTTTAAGCAATTGGTTAACATATTGAATATCTGTATCTATGTCTCTATAATCTTTTTAATCTATAGGTTTCCCTTCCATCTCTTCTTTTATTTTTTCCTTGCAATTTTTAACTAATTTCTACACCCAGCATGGTGCTTGAACTCACAACCCTGAGATCAAGAGTTACATGCTCTACTGACTGAGCCACCCAGGCACCCCTAGATTGAATCTTTCTATAAAGAAATTGTCCTTTCTTCTACTATTTGGTCACTGAGGTATAACACCAACAGTGAATATCTAGTTTATCAAGAAAGGAACAGGATGACAAAGATTTGTTCCTTGGTGAAGGATCACTAGTTACAATGAGGTCCATTTAGGTGTTGGAAAGAACTTTCTAACAGAACTTTCTGCATGACACACCTGAAGGATGATACTCATATGTAAGCACACATTTTTAAATTCCTTGTGTCTGATTGCAACTTTACCTTTTTTTTTTTTTTCCACCCACTGGACTATTTATTTCCTTATACCAAATTGCTTGATGTGGATACCACTGAATGAGATATTTTTTCTTTCTTTCTTCTTTTCTTTTCTTTCTTTCTTTCTTTCTTTCTTTCTTTCTTTCTTTCTTTCTTTCTTTCTTTCTTTCTTTCAGATTTTATTTATCTGTCAGAGAGACAGGGAGAGAATAAGCAGGGGGATCAGCAGGCAGAGGGAGAAGCAGACTTCCCGCTGAGCAAGGAGCCCCATGCGGGACTTGATCCCAGGACCCTGGTATCATGACCTGAGCTAAAGGTAGATGCTTAACCAACTGAGCCACCCAGGAGTTCCAGGTTGTTTGTTTGTTTGTTTGTTTTTCTTTTAAGTCATTCTCAGATACGTATGAACCGATAGGATAATTGGAAGAGGCTGAGAGTAAGACCTGGATTCAAATCCTTTCTTCACTACTGAGTTACTACTGGCTCTGAGCCTCCTTTTCTCCTTCCATAAAACCAAGTCACATCTGGCCCCCTTCAAAGGTTCTCTGGCCGTGTAATGGTCTGAGACACAGTAGGTGCTCACCAAAAGTTAGTTTCCCTGTGGTGCTTTGAGCTTTGAGAATCTGAGACCAGGCCTCTGATGAGCCAGGCTCAACTTTAAGAAATCTTGGTCTGTTTTCCTTTTGAAGGTACAAAGTTAATTTTTCTGAAATAAACTTTATATTTTGAGGTAATTGTAGATTCACATGCAATTGTATAAAATAATACAAAGATCTCACGTACCTTTCACTCAGTTTCTCCCAGTGGTAACATCTTGCGTAAGGAGAGCACCGTGGCACAACCAGGAAATTGACATTGATATAACCCATTGACCTTTTTCAGATTTCATGGGTTTTACATGCACTCGTGTGTGTGTGTGTGTGTGTGTGTGTGTTTAGTTTTGTGCAGTTTTATCACACGTGGGGATTTGGCAAAGTTCATTTTTAAAATCAAGGTTTCTTTTTCTGTTGAATTCTAAGGATTTTCATGTAAGAAGAATGGGGTTTTAGAAATTTGGAGTATCAGAGGTATCTATTAGTTAATATTGCTGTGCCTTGAAAGAAGTCCTTTTCTTGCTGTATTCTTTTCTCCCTTTTTATTCTTTCCACCAGATGAAAATAGTGTTTTGCGATCATAAAATTCAGGCAGAGTATACAGAAAAGTATTAAGAAGAAAATAAAAAAACACCTAAAATCCCAACTCATGGAGAAAAATATTGTTGGAATTTTGGTGACTATCCTTACCACATATATTTTATTATGCATGCTCATCTATATAATACTTTCCCCAATGTTAAGTAATGCTACCCTTTCATGTTCATATAGATTTACTTTTAATAAATAACTCGAACATATAATTGTAATTGTTACATAGCCTTTCATCCACGAATAAACCACAATTTGCTCCTGCCCTATTGTTCTTTTTTTCTTCTAACTGCAGTCCAGTGAACATTCTTACACATTTAAATTTGTGTTGTTCTTTTCTTTTTCTTTTTTAAAGATTTTATTTATTTATTTGACAGAGACAGAAGCAGTGAGAGAGGGAACACAAGCAGGGGGAGTGGGAGAGGGAGAGGGGGAAGCAGGCTTCCTGCTGAGCAGGGAGCCCGATGTGGGGCTCGATCCCAGGACCCTGAGATCATGACCTGAGCTGAAGGCAGACGCTTAATGACTGAGCCACCCAGGCGCCCCTGTGTCCTTATTTTCTAAGAATAAAGTTAGGGGTGGAATTTATGGGTCTGATGGGTATCTACATATGAAATCTATGTATGTATTGTCATACTCCCTGAGCACACAGTCGTGGGTCAGACTGCCCATTCATCAGCATGTTGATCAACAGTAGATGTTATTAAACTTTTAAGCCTTTGACATTTAATAAGTAAAAAAGAAGATATCATTTCTACCTTTTAATTTAAATATTAAAAACAATCTATTGTTTTTTGCTGGTTTTGAAAGTATTATATGCTTCTAATAAATTTAAATAAAAGAGAAATTAAAGAGGCTAAAAATCGGGGACACCTGGGTGGTTTAGTCAGTTAAGCATCTGCCTTCAGCCCTGGTCATGGTCCCAGGGTGGTGGGATCAAGTCCCGCATCTGGCTCCCTGCTCAGCAGGGAGCCTGCTTCTCCTTTTCCCTCTGCCACTCCCCTGCTTGTGTGCATGGGTGCTCTCTCTCTGTCAGATAAATTAATAAAAATATTTTTTAAAAAGAGTAAAAATCGGGCGCCTGGGTGGCTCAGTGGGTTAAAGCCTCTGCTTTCGGCTCAGGTCATGATCTCAGGGTCCTGGGACCGAGGCCCGCATCAGGCTCCCTGCTCAGCGGGGAGCCTGCTTCCCCCTCTCTCTCTGCCTGCCTCTCTGCCTCCTTGTGATCTCTCTCCCTCTGTGAAATGAATAAATAAAATCTTAAAAAAAAAAAGAGTAAAAATCATCCTATAATTCTCAGACTAGACACAATCAGTGTTGTTTGATATATACCCTTCGGTATAGAAGGTTAAATTGTATAAATGGATTAATTATATCTTACTTACTAATCTGTACCTACTTTTCACTGAACAACACATTTTGGGCCTTTTTCTCTACAAGCCCACGCAGCTATACTCCACTATTTTAGTCAACTGCATAGGAATCTATGATACTGATAGAATATTATTTAGGTATTTCCACTTTTTTTACCATAATTGTTAAACATAAAAATGTAAATTTTTCCTACATGTCCATTTATTTCCTTATGCCAAGTTCTGTGAGATGGATTTGTTGGATCAAAGAATCTGTAGATTTGTAATATATCCTTGGTGGTACTGAGCACTATGAATTTTTAAGTGTTTACCAATAATATAGTTATGAGAAATATTCTTTTGTGACTTGCCTGTTCAATATTCTTTGCTCACTTTTCTTTTTTTCTTTTCTTTATTTTTTTAAAGATTTGATTTATTTATTTGAGAGAAAGAGACAGAGCACGAGCAGGGGGAGAGGCAGAGGGAGAGGGAGAAGGAGACTTGCCGCTGAGCTGGGAGCCCGACATGGGGCTCCATCCCAGGACCCTGGGATCATTACCTGAGCTGAAGGCAGCAGCTCAACCACCTGAGCCACTCTGGCGCCCCTTTGCTCACTTTTCTATTAGATCATTTACTTCTTACTGACTTGCATGAGCTCATTTTATGTTTAAAAATATCAATTCTTTGTTTAAATTTTGGCATACAAAGTTTTTAATTTTTATGCAATTAAATCTTTTGTGTTCTGGGTTTTATATCTTGCTCAAAAAAAATCTTTCCTGGGGCACCTGGGTGGCTCAGTTGTTCTCAGAAGTGTCTGTCTTCTGCTCAGTTCAGCATCCGAAGTTCCTGGGGTCGAGCCCCGAATCAGACTCTCTGCTCAGCGGGGAGCCTGCTTCTTCCTTTCCTGCTCTCCCCGCTTGTGTTCCCTCTCTTGCTGTCTCTCTCTGTCAAAGAAATATATAAAATCTTTGAAAAAAAAGGAGACATCTTTCCTAATATTTTAATACTCTCCTCTATTTTGTTTTAGTTCTTGATTAATTTAGAAAATATTTGGATGTTTACTCTCCTTAGAATTTATTTTTGTGAATGGTGTGAGCTAGCCAGGTGCCCCAATACCATTTATCAGACAATCCATTCTTCTCTTACTTATTTAGAACACCTTCCTTATCATTTGTTAAATTCTCAGATAGCCATAGATCATGTTCTGGACTCCTGAGAGTATCTGTTCTTTCCTAAGCCGGTAAATACCATGGAATTTTGGTTTTTTTAAATTAAATTAAATTTTATTTAAATTCAATTAATTAACATATAATGCATTATTAGTTTCAGAGGTAGAATTCAGTGATTCATCAGTTGCATATAACACCCAGTGCTCATCACATCACGTGCCCTCCTTAACGTCCATCACCCAGTTACCCCATTCCCCCCCCCAGCAACCCTCGGTTTGTTTCCTATGAATACCATAGTATTTTGATTGCTCTGGCTTTATAGTTTGTTCTGACATCTGGTAAGGCAAGCCCTTGCATTAAATTTGAGATAAATTTGCTCCTTTAAAACTTTGACTCTTCCCACTCAAGAACATTTATTCATGTCTTCTTTTATGTCTTTTAAAAAAGGTTTGTGGTTTTCTTCTCATGGACTTTCAACATTTTAAAAGTTTATTCTTAGGTATTTTATATGTGTTGTTTCCATTAGAATAAAATCATTTTCCCAAATATTTTATAACTTTTATATGTATATATATATTTTTTCTTTACTGTGGGTCTACAGAGCAACTATTGACTTTTATGTTGATCTTATAACCCGTAGAATGATAAACTCTATAAGAACTCAGTATGTGTCTCTCCCCATCAAAACTCTGCCTAGCCTACTGCCCAAATATAAGAATGTTTGGGCAACTTTCTTTTGCTTTTTTTCAGTTGATTATGTGTCCTTTAGATAGTTTATCTTACCATTTTTCAAATAAAAATTCTCTCTTTTTGGGGGGAGCGCCTTGTTTCCTGAGTCGGTGGAGCATGCTACTCTTCTCTGGGTGGTGAGTTTAAGCCCCACTTTGGACGTAGAGCTTACTTAAAATACATAAATATGAAAATCTCTCTCTCTTTAGTGTCTAAACCTTTTCTTTCTTTTTCTCTCTTTTGTGCAATGGCTAGAACTCCAGAACATTGTTGAATAATAAGGGGCAAGAGCAGGCATTCCTACGGGGTGTCAGTTAGACAATCTGGAGTTCTCCCTGGAGGAAGAGGTCCCAAGACCCAGCAAGCCCCTTCAGACTAGGTCATGGCTCAGGAATCTGAACCCCTCGCCGCAGCACAGCTTGGGGGAGCCCTCCTGCAGCAGGGCACGAGCCAGACCCTGCTTTGGGCCGTCCCAAACCCGGGCCAGCTACCAGGCTGGGTGCTGGACACCGATCTAGAAGAGGACCTCGGATGCGGGGACGCTGGATCCCTTTTCGGAGAGGCAGGGAGGTGCGGTGGGGGTGCTGCACTCGGGGCAGCACCCCCCCCCCGTCTGCGCCCCCTTTTGCTCTCCACGCTTCAGGGCCCATCGGCCCGCTCGGAGGTGGGGCGGGCGGGCTCCCTGGCGCAGGGCCGCCGCCTCGGGAGCTGGCGCTCATGCGGGGCTGGAATTCTGGGTGTGGCCGCCCTCTGGCGCCGGGTGACCCCGGGCTTCCCAGCCCCTGCCGAGGCAGGCGCCGCAGACGGACGGTGCCTCTCGCGGCCGCGGCGGACGCGCGGCTGGGGCGGAGGAGCGGCAGGTGAGGACGCCGGGGCGGGGTGGCCCCCGGCAGCGAGGCTGGAGGCTGCGGGCCATGGCAGCGCCCTCCTCGCAGGGAACCTCCTTCGCCCTCCAGCATCTCCGCCGACCTTCACTGGGAGGAAGGCAGTAGGATCCGAGGTTGGCGTGGCGCTGAGCTCTCATGACTTGCACTCAAGAGCATCTTCACTTGTACTCAGAGGGAGACCTGTCCTCACTGTCCGTGTCTGGGATGCGGTCACCAGCCTGGGAGGGAGGAAGGAGGAGCAGGCCTTTAGCACCAGAGTCTGGATTCATACCCCGCCCCCCCCCACTACCCCACCGAGATTGCTGAAGTGACCCATGCTGTCCTTGCTGCTGAAGTGACTGCCTTCAGTCTTCCTCCTACCTGCCTCGCAGCAAACCACTGATTCCCATTCCTCCTTTGGACATGCTCCTTCGGCTTCCATGACAACCCCTGCCCCTAGTGTTCTTTCTACCTCTTGGCTTTCTCTCCCCTAGTCTCCTGGGGGACTCTCTCCCCCAACACAATCTTTAAGTGTTGTGTTTCTTCAGGTCCCAGATTTCTCTCCTCCATCTCCGTCTCCTTGAGATATAGTCCACATACCATAAGATTCACCCCTTTACAGTGTACAATTCAGTGGCTTTTAATGTATTCACCAAATTTCACAGCTCTCCCCACCGTCTAATTCCAGAACAGTTTCATCACCCCAAAAAGAAACCCTAAGCACATTAGTCACTTCCCATTTCCCCTTCCCCCAGCACCTTGGCAACCACTAATCTACTTTTTCTCTCTGTGGATTTGCCAATTCTCGACATTTCCTGTACAGAGAATCATACAGTATGTGGTCTTTCTTAACTGGCCTCTTTCACTTAGCATAACATTTTTAAGGTTCTTTCATGCTGTAGCTTGTATCGGTACTTCACTCCTTTTCATGGCTCAGTAATATTCCATGGTGTGGCTGTAGCACAGTTTCTCTGCTCATCAGCTGATGGGTGTTTGGGCTGTTTCCATTTTGGGGGGGCTCATTATTATAATGCTATGAAAATTTTTTTTAAAGATTTTGTTTATTTATTGGACAGAAACATAGCAAGAGAGGGAACACAAGCAGGGAGAGTGGGAGATGGAGAAGTAGGCTTACCGCTGAGCAGGGAGCCCTGATGTGGGGCTCGATCCCAGGACTCTGGGATCACGACCTGAGCTGAAGGCAGACACCTAACAACTGAGCCACCCAGGCACCCCTGCTATGAGCATTCTTGTACAAGACTTTGTGTGGACATGTTTTCAGTTCCCTCCAGGAGTACACCTAGGAGTCCAGCTGCTGGGTCCTCTAGGAACTCTATGTTTAACCATCTGAGGAACCAGCAGACTTTTCCAAAGCAGTTGTACCATTTCACATTCCCACCAGCAATGTACAAGCATTCAATTTCTCTGCATCCTCGCCAACACATAATACTGATTATGGTCCCCTAGTGGGTATGAAGTGGTATCTAATTGTGGTTTTGATTTGCATTTCCTTGATGGCTAATGATGTTGAGCATCTTTTCGTGTACTTATTGCTCGTTTGACATCACCTTTGGAAGAATGTTTATTCAAACATGTACCCACTTCTAGTTGGATTACTTGTCTTTATCATTCAATTGTAAGAGTTCTTTTTATGCGTGCCTGGGTGGTGCACTCTTGGTTTTGGCTCTGGTGCTGATCTCAGGGTCATGAGATTGAGTCGTGAGATGGAGCCCTGGGTGGGACTCCACTCTCAGCGTGAAGTCTGCTTAGGTTTCTCTCTCCCTCTCCTGTGCCCCTCTCCCCACCTCCTGCAATTGTGCTCTCTCTCTCAAATAAATAATACATCTTTTTAATTTTTTTTGAAGACTTTATTTATTTGTCAGAAAGAGAGAGAGCACAAATGGGGGAGTGGCAGGCAGAGGGAGAAGCAGGCTCTCTCCTGAGCAAGGAGCCCGATGTGGGACTCGATCCCAGGACCCTGGGATCATGACCTGAGCTGAAGGCAGATGCCTCACCAACTGTGCCACCCAGACATCCCTAAATAAATCTTTTTTTTTAAGAGTTCTTTAAAAAAAATATTTTAATTGTGGTCAAGAAAAACACATAACATAAAATTTATCATCTTAACCATTTCTAAATGCATTTGTATACTTCGGTAGTGTTAAACATATGCATATTGTTGTGCAAGTCATCTCCGGAAATTTTCATCTTGCAAAACTGAAATACCCATTAAATACCCCTCCATCTTCTCCTCCTTCCAGCCCCTGGCAACCACGTTTCCATTTTCTGTTTCTTTGAATTTGATACTCTAGATACTTCATGTAAGTGGAATGATACAGTATTTATCTTTTGGGACTGGCTTATTTCACTTAGTATAATATTTTTAAGGTTGTAGGAGTTCTTTGTATATTTTGGATATTAGTCTCTTATATAACAGATATATGATTTGCAAATATTTTCTCCCATTCTGTGGGTTGTCTTCACTTTCTCGATGATATCATTAGCACAGAAGTTTCCAATTTTGATGAGGTTCAATTTATCTTTTCTTTTGTTTCCTGTGCTTTCGGTATCATATCTTAAGAGACTGTTGCCTAAACAAAGATCACAAGGATTTACATCTGTTTTCTTCTAAAAGTTTTGTGGTGTTAGCTCTGACATTTTTTTAAAAAAGATTTTATTTATTTATTTGACACAGAAAGACAGATCACAAGTAGGCAGAGAGGCAGCCAGAGAGGAGGAAGCAGGCTCTCCAATGAGCAGGAGCCTGATGTGGGACTCAATCCCAGGACCCTGAGATCATGACCTGAGCCGAAGGCAGAGGCTTTAACCCACTGAGCCACCCAGGCGCCCCAGCTCTGACATTTTTGAGCTTATTTTTATATAAGGTGTGAGATAACTTAAAGCTCTTGCATGTGAATATCTAGTCCCAGCACCATTTACTGAAAAGACTAATCTTTCTCCCATTGAATTGGTTTTGGCACCCTTGTTGATAGCTTCTCTTCTTTATGTATCCACTTTCCTAGCTCCTGTACTCATTCATGGGTCAATAACTCAGAAATTTATCCCTTCGGCCTGTGCCTTTCTTCTGAGCTCCTTACTCCTATATAGCTTGACATTTCCACTTAATCATTTCCCACACAACTTCGAGACTGAATTCATGATTGTTTCCTTCAAGTATGCTCTTTTTCCAATATATTTCCCCTGTTTCATCTCAGTAAAACAGAGCAGTATCCTACTTGCTTAAGCCAGAAATCTAGAGTCATATTTGACATTTTCCCCCTTATACCCCACATCCAATGGATCACCAACTCAGCTTGATTTTATTTGGAAATATATATATCCTAAACCCATCACTGGCCCTCCATCACCACTGCCACCAAGTCTGAGACGTCATCTCTCCATTGGAATACAGTAGTCTTCTAACTGATCTCTTTCCATGGAAAAATTTTAAACATACAAAAAAGGAGAGAGGTTGTAGGGTGGATATTCATGCATCCATCACCCATCTATAATAACCATCAACAGAAGAGTGTCCCTATTTCATCAATACTTATCTCTACTCCCCCTTCCCCACCTCCTTTGGATTACTTTCAAGCAAATCTATGTGTCAGAGTGATCTCTTTAAGATACAAGTTTGATAGTGTATTTCCCTGTTTAAATCCCTTTATTGATTCCCCACTACTTTTAAGAAAATGACAGAAGCCCTTACTGGGGTGCACGAGGCCCTACATGATCTAGCCCTGCCAACCTCTCCAACCTCATTGCTCCCCACTTAACTACTTCCACCCTCCAGACAAAGGCTCTGTTTATGCTCTTCATATATGCCACACACCCCCGACCTCAGGGCCTTTGCACATCCATCATAAAACCTCTACAACGACCCCTCTAACTCTCTGCAAATACCCTCCCCCATCTGATTAACATCCATTGGCTATCAGCTCAAAATGCCACTGCTTCTTAGGGAAAGCTTCCCTGCTTTCCATGGCTGAGTCAGGACTCCCTGAAAGAGGTCCAACTAGGACGCTGGGCTCTTCTTTCATAGCAGAGATGACACAGTTATAATTATGTATTGATTTATATAAATATTTGTTTCATGTCTGCCTCTCCCGCCAGGCATTTTGGGGATAGTAGCTTGCCTTATCCTTCTTAGTATACATAGCACTTACACAGAGCTGAGTGAACAGTAGACGTTCAATTGGTGTTTATAGGAGGGAGGCAGAGAGGCTGGCAGCCCTTTGAGGACTGTGATCCTGCCAGCCTCTCCTGGGACAGGGGTTCTTCTGACCACAGGAGTGTCAGTGGCCATTTGCAGTTCACCCAGTTCCTAGCTCTGCTTTGTTTTTCCCTCACACAACACTTGCTTTCCTTCCTGGGCTGAGCCTTTCTCGCCTCTTTGCAGAGAGTAACTGAGGCCCAGAGAAGGAGTGGCTTCTCCAAGCCCCCTCAGCAGTGAGAGGTACTTCCAGGCCTGCCTCTCTGTCTCCTGGCCCCCACACCCAAGCTCTTTCAGGACCCCAAGACACCTTCCAACCCACCCTGTGCCCTGAGAAGAGCCTGGAGGTTCCACAAAGCCAGCATGATTCTGAGGTGGGTGTTAGGGCCTAGCTGGAATCGGAGTGCGTTGGATGGTATCCACGGATGGACAGAGCAGGCTTGTCCCCACAGTCGCCACGCCCCCTGGCAGCCTTGGTTGGGCATGGGGGGGCTGGATCTGAGCGGCCGGGGCAGCCTGTGGGCCCTCCCTCAGCAGGCTCAGCAGAAGGCAGCCCCCAGGAGCACAGGAGTGCTCTGTTTCTTAATGAATGCAAGTCTGTTTTTCAACCTGAATGACCAGCTTCTTGTCTGGAAACGGCCAGGCCCAAAGTGGCCAGCCAAGAAAAAGTGGTCTGTGACCAGGTCCAGGGGTGCTAGATCAAACAGATGCTGCTACAGCAGAGGGAATGTGGGATGAGGCCAGCGACAAGCAAGTCACTCTCTGCAGGACCAGCCGCCTGCTCCTCGGGGTGGCCTGGGCTTCATGAGAAATCCTGGACAGGCCCAGGGGCAGAGGTTCTGTGTTTCAGCTGTTTGTCCCGTCTGTCTCCCTGGTGACTGTTCTCACTCTGCAGGCCTTTGAGCTCTGGCCAGGAAGGGGCAGCCCCTGCAGGCCTCAGACCTCTGGTGGAGGGATGCTGCTCGGTGGCTGGGCCTGAGCTATGGGCAGGCCTCCTGGCCCCCGTGGGTGGGAGGCAGGCACTGGGTGGGGCCCAGGTGCAAAGAGGACCCTCCCCAAAGAGGCTTGCTGGCTATAGTCCCAGGGGAAAGAGTCCGTCATGCAGGACGAGTGTGGAGCTCTGCGGGTGCAGTTTGGGGCCTGGCGGTGCCCCTGTCTCTACTTCCCATGGGCGGCTGCACTTCCAGGCCTCCCTCCAGGGGCATGATGGGATGCAGAGCTCTCAGTGTTGCTGGGAGGGGCAGGGGTGGGGGAGGCCCAGTGGACAAGGCTGTGAGAACCGGCCCCCTCCCTGGGACTAGGCCATGACCTCCTCAGAGCCCCCACAGCAGCCCTGAAGATCTGCAGGTCAGGGAGGGGATTTCCCCCCATGTTATAGGGGAGCAGACCTAGAGGAAGGTGACTGGGGGCCACCCAGGAGGAGGTGAGGGCAGCGGGAAGCAAACTGGAGTGACTTGCTCTAGCTCCAGGTCTTGTGTTTGTGTCCTGAGGTCCCAGTGTGGTGGAACAAACTACACAGAGGAACTTCTCAGCAGGGAGTGTGTTTCTTCTGTACCCAGTTATTGAGCACTTACTGTATGCCTGAAGCTGTATGCAGGGACCTGGGGCGAGAGATGAATAAGGAAGGCAGTCATAGTGGGGAGACAGCCACTTAAACGGGAGGTCCAGCAGGGAAGATATCTGAGCAGATCATGTGTGGAGGCAAGGCAGGAGGGGTCTGCTCTCCCTGGAGCTAACAGCTTGCCAGGCGTCGGGGAGCGGGGATGTTGGGGGATAAGAGCGGGAAGTTCTCCATCTTGGGCAGGAGTGTGTTAGCTAAGCAGGACCCAGGCAGAGCTGGGAGGGCAGCTCATTAGCAAGCCTCCTGAACACCTGAATGCCTGAGAGGAGTCAGCCTGAGCTCTTTGATCCTGAATTCCATCCCTGTGAGGACCTGGGCCCTTCTAGTGTGTCCCGAGAGCCCAGATCTGGATGGCAGGGGCGGGGCAGGCGAGTCCAAGAGCAAGGAAGAGGGCAACTGGGGTCCTTTAACCAGGGTGGGGCCAGTTAACCAAGCAGCTAAGGGCTTGGCTGACCAGCTCTGGGTTCCACAGAGAGACCTGGGCAGTGGGCAGCGTCTTGGCTGCCGAGACTGGGAGATGGGGCCAGCCTGGCCCCTGGCCCGCCCAGCTCCCACTGGGTGGAAGGCCCTGGAGTCTCTGAGATCCCTTGTAGGTAGGAGTTCTTGTTGGCAGCAGAACTCAAAGGGGTCCTTGTTCAGGCTGGATGCAGCCACCCCCAGAGGGCTCTGCCAGCTCACATCTCCTCCTGAACAACTAGCTCTCCCAGTTTGTTTGGTTCTTTGAGCAAAGAAGATAAAGACTTGGTGGGGGATGGGGGATGGGAAGGGGTCTGATCTAGGGAACCCCACCTTCCAGACAGTTCCCTGCAATACCGTCTCAGCCCAAGAGACCTCCTTCGGTGTCTCCCAATCTCCGTCTACTGGGAGCACTACAGGAGGGAGCAGAACACCAGGCCCACAGCCTCTGGGCAACGTGCTGAAGGGGCCGGAGTGCAGGATTTCGGCCAGACCGGAGTTGGAATTCAGCTCAGCTCCTCCCAGTTGTGTGGCTGGGAGCTCGTGCCTTACCTGTCTGGGCTGCCTCTTCATCTGTATAACCAGACTCTGTGTAGGTCCGGGGCACCACGGTCATTTGGTCCAGACTGTGACGTCTTGGGAGGCAGGGCGCCTGGCCTTCCACCTTCTCATTCGGTTTCAAAGCTGCCCCAGGTCGTTAGAGGGAAGTAAGCACATCCCTGGCCCAGGTGTTCTCAGACCTGCTCCTGGGAAGTGGGGCTCATACCTGTGCCGAGCGCCTGCCCCTCCTGAGTCCTTTGCCAGGGCTGCCGAGAGGGACAGCTGGATGGGGACCCAGCGTGTGGCCCCCCAGTGCCCCGAGCCCCACCCCCTCACACTCAGGATGGAGTTCAGCTGTGGGCTTCTGTCCCCTTTTCTGGTCAGCAGAAACAGCAAAGCAGTTGTCCTAGGTAAGGAATATCAGCTTAGAAAATAAAATGAGCTTCTGTGTAGGAAATATTAGGATTATTTTTGCAAAAGAAGATTGCCTTTTCTCTCCAGGTTTTCGACTACTGATGATAAGCCTGACTCTATCAACATGATCCCAGTTTCCCTTTGGCAGAGGTCTTGTCAACCAGTGTCTGGGCTATGTGTCAGGACTGGGCCCTGCGGGGGAGGGGGGGACGTTAGGAGGCTCTCGGGAAGGACACAGAGCCAGCCTCCGCTGCACAGAAAGCTGCTCCTGCTTCCTTGGCATGACCTAGTAAATGTGCTCTGCGACCTTAACAGATGAAGGAAATCTCTGTGAACAATGTGATTCCTGTCTTGCCGAGGGTGTTCCTGGAACTCCAGAGGGGCAGGGCCTTAGATCCAGAGCCCAGGCAGGGGGGATTCACCCTGGATTCTAGGAGGATTCTCCTTCTGAGCCGCAAAGAAAGAAGAGATGTGGGGGCAAGATTCATCTTACACTGGTTGCATGTTTCAAACCATCAGAGAGCCTTGAAAAGCCTGACCCTGAACATAGGCCTATCTTATGACCCACCAGTTCCAATCTTAAATGTTTACCCATAGGAATGAATACTCGTGTCCACACGACAGGTACTGGAATGTTCTTGGCCACCCTTTCGCAATAGGCAAAAACTGGAAAACTGCCCAGATGCCCATCTAGAGTCAAATGAACAAATCAGTCCGTGTAATGGGATACTAAACACTAGTGAAAATGCACAGTTTACACCTACGCAGCCACATAGAAGAATATGCGTGCTACAATTCCATTCATAGGAAGCCCTCGGAAGCCTGGATGGCGGTCATCCTTGTGGGGTTTGGCGGGAGGGGATGAGACTGGAAGGAGCAGGGGGGCTTCTGGGGGTGGTTTCCAAGTGTGTTCTATTTGTGAGATGCACGAATTGTACACTTATTGTATGTGTGCTTTTCTGTATGCAAATTGTTCTTTACTAAGAAGTTGAAAATATATAGTTGCCTAGCTGCTCCCTCCAGAGGCTCTGATTTAATTGGTATGAGACCAGGTTCAGGCATCATTTTCTTGTTGGCTTTTTGGAGAAGCTCTCCATGTGATGTTCACGTGTAGCCAGCAGGCTGTACATGAAAGTTGAGCCAACGGTCTCTCTCCTCCTTGAGGAAGGTGGTGAGCCGTGTGCTGACGTGGAGATGGGCCCCCTCCGTGGGCTGTGGGTTCTGTGCTTTCAGGGATGGGCTGCTAAGGTGTGTTTTTTGTTTGGAAGAGGGCTCTACTGGGAGGTCCCCTTGGGGCCCAATGGCCTGGCTGGCTGCTGAAGGGGAGAAGCGGTTGCTGGGCCCAGTCTTGGCTCTAGTATCTTGAATGTCCAGAAGAAGTCAACCTGGGAGATGTGCCCAAGTTGCCCTGGGGGACCCTGAAGGCCGGGCTGGCTCAGGCTGCTGTTAGGCCTGGCTTTCTGCTTCAGTGTGGTCATGGACCGGCTCTAGCCAGAGGCTTGGAGAAGTGGGCGGTGGGGGGGGAGGGGCATGGGTCTGCCCCACGGCTACAGAGTGTTGAGGGTGGGCATGTGGGCTGGGTAAGCTGTGAGCCCAGAGGCATGTCGTTGAGTGGACTGTGCAACGGAGGCAGGAGGGCTCTGCCTCTGCTTTCCCCAAATACCACAGCCCATCCCGTCTGAGCCACTTTCTCCTTTTTCTTATGTCCTCTGCCCCGCCCCCCACCCCCAGAGCTTCCTCTCTGATCAGTCAGCCAGCATGGCCTGGTGGTGCTGGGCCAGTCCTGATGCCTGCTCCATGGCGAGGCTCCTTCCCTCTGCAGGGGATCCCCACGGGGTCCATCTCTGTGCCTTTTCCTCCTGCTGCTTGGCTTTGTGCCTCCCCTCCACCCTCTGAGAGTGTCTCCTTCTCTCTTTCTCTGTCTCCTTCCCTCATATTAGCAAACACTGGGTGCCCGCTGTGTGCTGGGGATACAGGGGTGTATGAGACATGCCCCTGGGGGAGCTCAGAGTCGACTGGGTGCAGACGGATGTGTAAACAGACAAGCACAGTCTGGTGTGGTAGGTGCTGGAATGACAGCATGATGGAGGGCCACAGAGGAGGGGCTGACCAGCTCTGCCCGGGGGAAACCAAGGAAGGCTTCACAGAGGAGGTGACATTTGAACTGGGGCTCGAAAGATAAGCAGAATTCCCCAGGTAGATGAGCGTGGAGAGGAATTCCTGGTGTGGGGGATGCGCCGCTGGGGAGGGGGACTGCGGCAAAAGGAAGCTGGGGCACAGGGGAGCCTTGGGGGGGTGGCTGGGAAGGGAAGCAGGAAGCTCAGGAAGGTCTGCAGAGGAGGCGAGGGGGAATTCAAGAAGGAGTGTCAGCAGCAGAGCAGCGGATCTGGGCCCCCGGGGGCTCTGTTGGCTGGGCAGATGCGGGAGAGGGCCAGGCATAGGAGCAAGCTTGTCCCCAGCATCCGGGGAAGGGATGGCAGCGATGCAGCTGGCCCACGCAGCTGGAGTGGGGAAAGTGGATGGTGTCGTGGGGCCTTGGGGATCGATTGGTTGTGGGGGTGGGGAGGAGAGAGCTTTGGATTCTGGCTTGGGCCACCCCAGCAGGAGGAGCCCATCAGGGATGTCAGGTGCTCAGAAGGAAGCAAATCTGGGGGGATGACAGTGAGCATATCTTGGCGGCTGGATCCCAATGGTGGGCTAAAGCTCAGGAGGAGAGGGGGTGTCGAGGTTAGAGACTTAGGTTTGGGAGTGTCCACGTGGTGGGAGTAGCTTGAGCCCGGGAAGCTTCGAGAGCTGAGTGCTCGTGGCAAGAGTCCTTTGAAGCCTGGTCCATTGGTTCTGCAGGACGCAGTTCGGCTCCGGTTCCTCTGGAGTCTCTCTTCCTCTCCTGCTCCCTCTGCGGCCCCCTTTTCTTGAGTGGCCTGGCTCCTCTTCTGATGTCTCCCCAGGTCTGCTAGCTGCCCATCCTGCCCTTTCAGCAGGCCCCACGCTGGGCTGGCGGGAGAAGCTCAGTGAGTATTTGTGGAGCCAACGAAGGAAGGCTTGCAGGCAGGCCGAGTACCTGTTCCGTCCTCTGGGACCCGGCTCAGTGGGGTGGAAGGGCCCCATTGGGGCCTCCCCCCAACCTCTTCTACCCCCTCTAATGTCCAAAGTATTGGGCCTCCCCTGTTGCCTCCCCTTGATGACAATAATGATATTGGCGGGGGGGCTCTGATTAAGAAAACAGGCATGGATTTGAGGACTTCTGATCTTACCCCACAGAGCACGTGTGGAGGTGGAGTGGGACTGGAGGGCCCGGGGGTGTCGTTCACAACACACAGAGTAACTGGCTGGGGGAGGTCTGTGTGGGGATGCCAAGGAGGCCGCCAGCACGGGGGGAGGGGGTGACCCAGGCTGGTCCCCCCAGTTCTCCAGCTTCCTGCTCTTGAAGTCTCCCTTCTGGCCCTCCGCAATGGGGCCTAGTGGGTCCTTGGGGTTCCTACCTGACTGGCTCTGTGGTGACCCCTCTGCCCCAGACCTACCTAGGCATCTGACTTCGCTCCCGGGTCTTCATTTTTTACTCATCTAAACACCCATGGGGGCGAAGACTAATTGGTAGAAAGTCTGACTTGATCATTTTTTTTTTTAAAGATTTTATTTATTCATTTGACACACACAGAGAGAGATTACAAGTAAGCAGAGAGGCAGGCAGAGAGAGAGGAGAGAGGAGGAAGCAGGCTCCCTGCTGAGCAGAGAGCCCGATGTGGGCCTCGATCCCAGGACCCTGGGATCATGACCTGAGCCGAAGGCAGCGGCTTTAACCCACTGAGCCACCCAGGCGCCCGATCATTTTTTTTTTTAAGATTTTTATTCATTTATTTCACAGAGGGAGAGAGATCACAAGGAGGCAGAGAGGCAGGCGGGGCGGGGAGCAGGCTCCCCGCTGAGCAGGGAGCCCGATGCGGGCCTCGATCCCAGGACCCTGAGATCATGACCAGAGCCGAAAGCAGAGGCTTTAACCCACTGAGCCACCCAGGCGCCCTGACTCGATCATTTTGAAAGCAGTACATTTGGGCCCCAGGCGGGGTCTCTGTATCAGGAGCATTATGAGGCCGGCCAGGAGGGACTGGCCTTCACAGATGGACAGGTCAGAATGGCTCATAACCATCCTGTTTGTCATGCGTAAAGGAGTTGCTTTTAAGTTTAAAGACATTGAAAGTCATTTGCTCCCTGTGACTGCGTTTTACCCCCATTCTTCTCTTCCTGGAGATGCTGTGGGGAATGTGCACAGCCTTCTTTTGTTTTTCTCATGGTCCGTCCCTCCTCCAGCCTCGCTTCCTGTCCCCACATGGTCGTTCCTCAAACGTGTCATGTGTGCCTGTCGCACACTGGTATTGCCCCCAGCTCAGGGCCTTCAGTGAGGGAGGAGGCAGTGTCCCTGCCACTCCGGAGCCCCAAGAGACGAGCAGTTCCAGCACCGACCCGGTGTGACACGTGCCGAGAAGGAGGCCCAGATTGGGGTACCTGCCACGGGGGTTCCTCACTAGGCTGGGGAGGGCAGAGGGCAGGCTGCCCTTCCTGAGAAAGTCACACTGGACCTAAAGATGAGTTCGGTTTAGAATCCCTGCACAGGCACGATTGTGAATGCAGAGTTAGATTATGGGAACCTAGGCAGGGTGATAGTCCTACCCAGACAGTGAGGTTTGGCTTCCTTTTCTCTGGGAGCCCTTCTGTGACTCTTGCTCGGTCTGCTCTCTGAGCTCCTGCGGTCCTTACACCTCCCGTCACCCTTTCCAGTGCCTGAGTGACAGGCTCTCTGCCTCTGACACCATGGCCGAGGTCCTGCTTGGGGTCTCACTCTATCCCTGGTCCTCCAGGTTAGGGTGTGTTCCTTCGAGCGGGCCCCACCTCCTTCTCTCTCCTGGTGGCCCAGGAAAGCCCACAGGCTGCAGGGTCCAAGCTCTCCAATGGCTCAGTGGTTTGACTTGTACACGCTCTGCCTCGGGGGCCTCTCCAACCAAAACACCCAAGCCAAGTGAGGAACCGAGAGATGGAAGCCATGGAAGGAATCTACCACACAAAAAAGGAACAAAACCACAGACAAAACTAAAAGCCAAATGACACACTGGGGGAGACGTTTGCAAACATGATCAACTAAGGATTAATGTTCTCAAAAAAGCATTTAATACAAATCAATAAGACAAACGTGGAGATCTTCATAGTCAATTCACAGGTGGGTTTCCGGCGGTTCCTATGCCTATACGGGAAAACTCGTTCAACCCCTCCGTAAGCAGAAAGAGAAATGAAAATGGCGTGTTTCCATGTACCAAATTTGCAAAAGTGAGAAAAAGAGAATAGCCAGGGTGAGGCCTGGGTGTGTCGGGAAACGGGCTCTCACGTAGTGCTGATGGCCGTGGTCACAAGTAGAGCATCTGGAAGCACTTTGGGAGTGGGTCTAAAGGGCCTGAGAAATATGTGTTCTCCACCCACGAATCACACTTCTGAGAATCTGTCTTAGCCATGGACAGGGACACAGGGAATTCCTCATGAGATCATGTTAAGCAAAAAAGACCTACGAATTATAATCCATGCTTCCATTCACATAAATTCTATATTTATGCATAAACCTTTTCTTTGGATGATTTTTGAAGAATTTTTTTCCTTCTGGGGGATTTTGATCATCATATTTATAGGTTTTATCTTTTTCATATTTTCTATAATGAGCATAATAAAAATCAAGAGGGGGAGGGAAAACCTTCTTGAAATGTGAAATGATGAAACTAAATAAATCTAGAAATTACCATTGGGGGTCAAAAGGGTCAGAATCACTAGCAAAACTTGTCACTTTGCAAGAGTCAGGAAACCTATGTTGATGGGTGCACCGAAATTCTCCCTAAGGGCAAGGGCCGCAGGGCTGTGGATGGGCTGATTTTGTGGCATGAGGTCACCTGGCTCTTCACCATGTGATACTGGGTCCAGTCGGGTCCCTGGGTCCTGACAGAGGGGACAATATCATGCCGTCTTTTCTGGAAGCCTGCAGGTCAGTCTATGCCCAGACTGGAAGGAAAACCAGCCTACCTTAGTGGGGCACCAGGCGGGTAGGCCTGCCCCACCCTTGAGAAAGCACAGTGGGAAGAAGGACTCAAAGACTTGCTCACGGCTGACAGGGTCTCAGTTTCCTACTGTGTACACAGCATGGTGGGGGATCAGACTAAATCGTCTCTGAGGGTCTTGGCAGATCTCGGCTGAGTGGGCCACTCTGTTCCCGAAGAAGACAACTTTGACTTGCCCCAGTGACAGAGCTCAGAGGGACCGCGGGCTGGTATTTGCAGGCCTCAGGTTCCAACTCCTTATCTGCTCAGGACTTTGTAGCCTGTTTGTGACCACCACGGTGACCACCCTGTCTTGGCCCTGCTTCTTGGCCTTCCTTTCTTCCTGTCAGCTTCTGGGCCCACTCGGTTGGGGGATGGTCGGACTGCTCTGGCTTTATTGATTCTGAGCCTGTGCCTTCCCTGACAGGGGCAGGAAGAGGGTACGTTATGCTTTGGAGCTGTTTAGGGGAGGCATGAACTCAAACACCACTGGGGACCCCCACCTGCCCAGGGAGATGGTGTCTCCTCCCTCCAGGGCCCTCTCTCTGGGACATTTTTGAGATGGTTTGGCTCTCAGGGCCAAGGTGCCCTGACTGTCTGCAGGCCACCAGGCTACCTACCTCCTGGTGCGGGGCTGCTCCTCCCCTCTCAGCCCATAGTTACCTGTGGGGTGACTGGAGCCCCCTCCATCCCCCCACCATCAGTGCCCCAGTTCCTCAGCTCTGCTTCGGCCTCCTGTGCTCGCATCCTTTCCCAGATCCCGATGGCTTATGGGAATGCTGCCCAGGCACCTCAGAAACTTACCCTGTCAGCCGTGAGCAAGTCTTTGAGTCCTCCTTCCCATTGTGCTTTCTCAAGGGTGGGGCAGGCCTACCTGCCTGGTGCCCCGCTAAGGTAGGCTGGTTTTCCTTCCGGTCTGGGCATAGACTGACCTGCAGGCTTCCAGAAAAGGTGGCATGATATTGTCCCCTCTGTCAGGACCCAGAGAAATCCTGCCTGACCTGTGGCCTCTGGACAGTGACATCTTCAGCCTCAGCCTAAATGGCAGGGCCCATCTGGGGTGCAGGGAGAGGAGCTGGCCTGGGCGTGGGGAAGCTGGCAGGGAAAGGTGTTCCCACAGAGCCGCCCTTCCTGATGTGGGCCTGTTTCTGCTCAGCAACCAACAGATGCACAGAAAGACTGCTTCTCTGAAGAGCCCTGTGTCCTGCTCAGAGAAACTAGCCAGGGTTCAGGCACCCCTGGACGCCAGGTGAGGCCCCTCCCAGTCAGATATGCCTACGGATTGGGGGTGGGGAGCCCTCAGGAGGACCTTAAAGAAAGGGGTAAATAAAAAAGAGTGACATCTTGCCATTTGCAATGACCGGTTGCAGCTAGTGAGTATTAAGCTAAGTGAAATCAAGTTCGAGAAAGACAAGTACCGTATGACTTCACTCATAGGTGGAATTTAAGAAACAAATCCAACGAACAAAGGGGAGAAAAGGGGAAGGGGACAGACCAAGAAACAGTTCTCTGAACTCTAGAGACATGCTCATGGTCACCAGCAGGGAGTTGGGGGGGGGGTGACGTAGGTGATGGGGATGAAGGAGGGCACTTGTGATGAGGGTGTCGTGTGGAAGTGTTGACTTCACTATATTGTACGCCTGAAACTAATATTGCACTATATGTTAACTAGCTGGCATTTAAATAAAAACTTAAACAAGAGAAGGGGGCAAAGGGGTTAAAGAAAGGGGAGAGAGGGGACATCGTGTCAGGTGTTAGGCTGGGCATTGGCTGCCCCTCTCCCCTCGCTCCCAGTCCGGGGCCTGTCCCAGTCCACGGGGACCTAGCAGAGTCCAGGCTTCTCAGATTACCAGCCTCCTCCCTGCCCACCTGTCCTCAGGCCAACCTGGCCAGGGCGAAGGTTTGTGTTCCTTCACCACCCCCTCTCCCTCAGCCTCGCTAGCCTCCCTCGGGTCAGGTGAGTCTGCTGAGCTCTGGGCCGCCGGAGGAGGCTGCAAGGAGGGCAGTGCTGCCGGGACCATGGCCCGAGGCGAGGCCCCAGGGCCGTGAGTCTGACATCTCCACCTCTCCCGCTCCCCAGACTGGCCCTGTCCCTGCGTCTCCCGCTCACCCAGCCTCAGGTCTGCTCCTCTGCTTATCCTGTGGCCAGAGAAGGAGAGGGTTCTCCCCAGGGTGGGCGGCCCCTAAGCCTCTCTGGGAGCTGGAGGCTCCGGCGTGCAGGGGTGCCCTTCCCCAGGGCTGAGCTCCGCACTCCCTGTGGCTTGTCGCCTTGCTGTGAAGGGCACTGTCTTCAGTCTCTCGCCCAATCTTCTGGCTTGAAGCCAGGGCAGACCAGGCACTGCGGACACATGGGCAGGACTCGAGGGTTCCCCGTCCCTGGAATGGAATGTCTCCTTTGCAGTCTGCACTGGCCAGAAGGCTTGAAGGGTGAGGAGATAAAGAAGTGTGGCCGAGAAGGGGTAAGTGTGTGGAGGCTGCCTTCTCACTGCCCACCGAGGGAGGGGCTCCGGGCTGCTTGAATCCAGGGACTCTTGGCTCCTTGGCCGCCAAGGCCTGTCACCAAGGGAAACCTGAGTGAGTGTCACCTCCTGGGTGGGGGTGGTGCCTCCCCTTCCAGTCATAGGCTGCCCATCAGGACCTTCTGTTGTCATGTCACCGAGAGACAAGCTGTGCTTGGAACTCAGCCTTTCAGCCCTGCTGGCTCTTTACCAACTGCTTTGTGCTAAGTCCCCGGAGCCCCTGCCCCCCATGGCATTATTTCCTGGTGGCTGATCCCCCCAGGACTTCTCAGCCCCAGCTTGTGTGTTTGCAGACACTACTGAGTAAATACAACCAGCAATACCACAAGCTGTTTAAGGACATCCCCTTGGAGGAAGTGGTTCTCAAAGGTGAGCTGTCTCCCAGGTGTGGCTGGACAGGTGCCTAGAGTGCCCGAGGCCCAGGTCCTCTTCTCCGGAGCCTCCAAGGCACAATTTTGATATGGGAACTGGCTGCCCTTTGGATGTGGTGGGGCCCGTTTTCTTCAAAAGTCTGAGAAGACTGGGTAGATTGGGGGTGTGAAATGGAATTTATGAAAGTTTTCTTGAGGCGGTATCAGGGCTTCCAAGCTTTATTTCTGTTCTGCTCTTATCGATGACTGTTCTTTCCTGCTCAGGGATCTCAGTGAGCCTGTGGGAGCATTTGCACAATCGAGGCCCTCTCTCCAGGGTGGGGCAAGGAGTTCTGCCTGAGGGAGCGAGAATCCAGGCTTAGGGAATCCTTTGAAGCAGGAGTGGAGGAGGAGGAAAGCTCTAGTGGTTTGGTGGGCTCAGATGGGGCAGTCAGGACTCTCGAGAAGGACTCAGGGTGCTGGTGGAATGGGTGGTTTGGGGCCTGGGGTCGGGAAGGGGGATTCTGAGGCAGGCAGTCCCCGACGCTGGGCTCCGGACTCCTGAGTGTGAGGTCGCAGGCGCTGGGCCTTCAGGGCTGGTTTGCTCATGGCAATCCTCTTTCCTGTGACTTCCCAGTGTGTTCCTGTGCCCTCCAGAGAGACCTCCTTCTCCAGGGCCGGCTCTACATCTCCCCCAACTGGCTCTGCTTCCACGCCAGCCTCTTTGGCAAGGATATAAAGGTAGTAATAATGGGCCCGTGAGGCCCCAGCTGGGAAAGAGACAGGGCCCCTACCCTGCAGGCACCAGGCACCTGGCGAAGCCTCTCACTGTGAGGCACCCCACCTGGTCTCTAGGGGAGTAGCTTCACCCCTTCCAATGCAGGGCCCCAGTCTAGACACCACAGAGTCTAGAACAGTTCACAGCCAAATTTTTCTGTCTCTGGGTCCCCCTGCAATGCCTTCAGAATCAGAGTGGGATGTTGCACTTTCGGGAGCCATAATTGTGGCCAGGTGGTAGCTCAGGGAACTCCTTACTGGAGTATGGGATTCACCAGTGCCACCATCCTTGGCCTCCTGGATAATAGGGTGAAAGCCCAGAGCAGTGTGTGCTGCCAAGGCTGGGGCAGGGTGGTGGGACAACTGGAAGGGGAGACTGCTTCAGAGCCTGGAAGATTCACATATTCTCCCACATAAGTCCAGGCCTCTCCATGGTGTTCATGCTTGGCTGGGGCCCTATGCAGGAAGCAAAGGGACCGTGTCCTTGGGGGCTGAGTCCTGAGAGAAGCATGCCTCTCCTTGCTCAGGTGGTCATTCCCGTGGTGTCTGTCCAAATGATCAAAAAACACAAGATGGCGCGGCTTCTTCCCAATGGCCTGGCCATCACCACCAACACCAGCCAGAAGGTCAGTGAGTCCCTTGGTCACCCATCCCTGGTTAGTCTCCTGTCCCAGTCGCAGGATCCTGACTCTGGCACTCTCTCCAGTCTGTACTTACCCCACCCCTTTTTCTTTCTCTGTCCTAGTACGTCTTTGTGTCACTGCTTTCCCGGGACAGTGTATATGACATGCTGAGAAGGGTCTGCACACACCTCCAGGTAGGGAGTTCTGGGGCAGGAGTTGGGCCGGGGAGGTTGCTCAGGCCTAGGCTGAGGTCTTGGGACAAGGCTGTTGGGAGTGGTTGGCCCGTCTCTCTAGCACGGGGACCAAGGGTAGGGAGAGGGGAGTAATGGGCTCAGGCCCAGTGTATCTGAGCTTGGTCGTTGGACTGGGTGTCTATTGCTTATGAGCATGTCTCTTGGAGGCCACTGGCCACTGTGTGTCCCCATGTGTACGCCCACATTGTGCCCTTTCCGTGTGCGGACAGAAGCACGTGGCTGCTTCCCAGTAGGCCCACAGCTCTCTGGCCCGCAGGGAGGAAGTGGGGAGGGGCAGCAGCAGGGGAAGTATGTTGCCTTGGATTTGCCCCCTGCTCCAGCATTACCTCGGGGACTCCAGCAGACTCTGGGAGCTAGGCTTTATCTGACCCAATGTGGCTTATTTGGAGGTAAAGCTCTCTTGGAGAGTGCTAACACCTCCTTACTCCTGACTCTGGCTGTTCCCGATGGACAAGTGACCCCGGTTCCCTTTCTTCCTTAGCCTTCCAGCAAGAAGAGCCTGAGTGTAAGAGAATTTCCAGAGGAACCCGAGTGCGAGTCCCTGGTGAGAATTGAGGTTGGAAGCAAAAGCTGCTGGCGTGAGGGGGCCTATGGCTCTGAGGCTTCGGGGCCCCCTGGGCAGTGGCCCACAATGCAGAACTGGGGCTCCAGGCTCAAGACCAGTGGCCATGCTATGCCAGCGGGCCCCCTAGACCTGACACACTCCACGCCATGAGGAGCCACTAGGTCCTGGGCAGATCTGCTAACTTTCTGAGCAGAACAGATGTCCAGCTCCCAGAACCCTGCCCAGGTTGGACCTGGACAGCCACAGAGCCAATGACCCATCCTCTTTTCTTTAGTGGGGTCAGGAGGGCCTTCCAGGGGATAGAGACGTCCTCGGGGAAGAACTCCAAAGGCTAGCACTGTAGAACTCAGACAGACTCATCTGAGACTTGCTAAGGTCCCAGTTCTGGGTAGGCAGAGCTGAGTTTCTAGAACAGAGATGGGGATGGAAATGACCCCAGGGTGTTTGAAGTCTCCTTCACTAACCATTAAGCATTTAGCCAAGCATACAGTGTGCACAATACCATGCAGGGGATAGAAGGTGCTGTTCCCATTTTTGTTGATGGGGACCCTAGGTACCCCCTGCTAAGATCAGTGATGTACTTAGAGTCCAGATTAGGAGGACTTATCCCATCTAAGATACATTGTGCCAAGCTTTCTTGGGCTCAGCAGATCTGAGCACGTACCTGGGTTAGCTCATGTCTTAAATCCCACTGTGGTTCTATACTAGCAGTCTTCAGAGACATTGTTCCCTGGAAGAATGGCTGGTCCCAGCAAGGGAGCTGATAAGAGAGACACGTGGTTGCTATGGCAATGGTTTCCCTCCTTCTGGGTACCTGCCTTCATGCCCACTAGATATCCAAATTGGTAATATCTGGAAAAGCTTTGATAAACCTAGTGTGGGCCACTTAGGACAAGTGACATCCCAAGGGTCATAGAGAGTTTCATCTGCCTTCTCTGCAGGAAGTCCTCATCCCTGAGATGAAGTGGAGAAAAGTGTGCCCTGCCTCCAGGTCCCTGTCCCTCCCAGACAACATCCCTTGCATCCCTCGGGCATCCTTGGACCCCACGGACAGCTTCTTTTCCTCCAGGAAGCCTCCCGGGTCTGGTGAGCTCAGGGTGCTCGTCTGTGACAACTGCTTGCAAAGACCGAGCTTTCCCTGCCCCTACTTCGGCAAAAAGGAAAAATCACAGCCAGCAAGGCTTCTGAGAGCTGTTTCTTACTTTATCAAATCCATAAGGGAAAGCCAAGCCAAGAGCCTGAGCAGCTTCAGAGAGTGGGGGGTGGTGGGCAGGATCCTTGCGGGGCTGGGCTCCTGCCTCCTGCCCCAGGATGCCTAACTGCTCTCCTATCCCAGAGAATGCCATCTGCGAGGAGGAAAAGCTGGAGGAGGAGCCCAGGAGCGGCGGGGAGCTGAGGCTCTGGGATTACCAGCTTCTCAAGGTCATCTTTGTGCTGTAGGTGACTATATTTGGGATGAGGGGGTCAAACTTACCTGGGTGTCTGGCTGTTTGGAGCAGGGGCCTCTGTCTGTGGGGAGGTCATTGTCCAGAGGGAGGGGAAGGCCCTAAGTCAACTGAAAGCTCCTGGGTGGTGTCTGGAAGGCTACCCGGCAGGCCCTTCTGCAGCAAGACAGTGTCTCCAGTCTTTATTCATGCACCCCTGTAATTTAGGGGTAAGGTTGTGCAGTAGGGAGGGGCGGGATATGAAGCTGTTGGAAAAAGGAAAACGTGCACAGGACTGGGGAGGGGGACAGCTGACTAAATCGGAGAGGGTCATTGGATGGACTAGGGGAGAGCCACAGCCTTCCTGCCACCCACCTTTGGAAGCCCAGACTTGCCTGTAATTCTGCCTAAGGACCAGCAGAGTGGTGAGCATGGTGGCGCGTTCTGTGAATGACCAGCCCCTGGCATCCCCTCATCTTACCTCGTGACCTTCCTCTGGTTCTGCTGGTTGAGTTCCAACTGTCAGCCTCAGCACTTGCTGGAAGAATGGGCCGACCACCTTAGGGGATAATCTTAGCAGCCTTAAAGATGAGGCACAGGACCAAGGTGGCTGGTCAGTGGGAAGGCGGGCTCAGTTTAAGGACCCAGAACTCCTGCTAGGCTTTGAGGACACCTTCATGGGGACGAGTCTCAGGACACCCCCCTGTGGCCTCTGGGAACAAAGATGTCCAGGCCTGCATGTAGCTGAGAGGCAAAGAGTTCTTTAATTCCTCCAGTTGTAGGAAGTAGCTTTGTTCCCATTCTTATTTTTGGTGAACCTCTAAAAATGTCCTTTTTCCAGGTAAGATATCCTTCTTATCTCTCTTTCTCCAGGATCTGCTTCTTGGTCATGTCCTCATCCTATCTGGCATTCCGCATCTCCCGGCTGGAACAGCAGTTATGTTCCCTGAATTGGGATGGCCCAGTTCCTGGGCACAGGTGATGTCCTGTCTCTTCCTAATGCCTCGGGGATTGAAGGTAAAGGACAGGAGCCAACACCTATGGCCAGGCTGCGTGTTGTCCTGGTTGGACTTGGCCTTGCCCTTGAGCTGGCTTGACAGCTCAATCTGGCAAGCAAGGTTGGACAGAGAGTGCAGGGTACACAGATCCCAGCCTGACCAGCTCTCGTTGGGGGGCTGGGGGGAGGTGGAGAATGGCTCCACTGACCTGTCCGTCTGCCTTGTAGGCCCCTTGTCTGATCTGGGAATCTCCTGTGTGCAGGTAACAGCCACCTCGGCTTCTCCAGGAAGAAGGCTCTGGGTGCCAGGGTTCCACCAGTGACTCCCATGGTTTATGCTGCTGTGCTGAGACTGAGTATGAAGGAAAATACTCCAGATCCTTCCTCCTCCCCCCAACTCTCATCCCTCCTTTTGACACAAAGCTCCTACAATTTGGGGACTCAGACACAAAGCCAGATTCTTGGAACCGGCCAAGAAATTCTGTATACTAAGCTTCAGCAAGCACTTGGAAAAAGAAAATTAACTTGTTCCTTGGAAATGGCCTGGCACAGACACCAGAGCACTAGGAGCCACCCAAGGGACAAAGGCCAAGTTTTGGTACCTGGAATGCAGCTCTCCACTGTCATGTGGCTCACTGCATGAATGGGACGGAGGCCTGAACCCAAACCACCAGTGGGGCTCTGCTCTCTCCCAACATACCATACTCTCACCTGGGCCACTGAGAGTCCCTGTTCTGGGGCCCAAAGGGCCTAGGAGCTAGGCACCTGTTCAGGGAGCTAGGCACCTGTTAGGCCAAGGGAAGATTGGGGAAGTGAGAGGGAAGCTATGAAGGAGGAGAGGAGGGTGTGTAACTAGGATTCCAGCCAGAGGGAAAGGTTCACGCCCTGTGCAGAGGCTCTGTTCTGGCCCCTCACGAGGAGGCTGGCTGAATCCGGAGGACAGTACTTGCAGCACAGGACAGTGGCAGGGTCTGTGAAGGAGGGCAGAGGTCCAGCATTCTGGGTCCTTCGCTGCACTTCCTGGTGAGACAGGTGGAGCAGGGCCCATGATCACTGCAGTCCCAGACCCGGTACTGCATCTTCCCTGGTGTGTTCCAACAGTTCTAAGGTGCCCCAGGCGGGAAGTAGATGATGGGGGGCGGGGGAAGGTCGGTGACTTTGAATCTTTTTTTTTTTTTTTTTAAGATTTTATTTATTTATTTCACAGAGGGAGAGAGATCACAAGGAGGCAGAGAGGCAGGCAGAGAGAGAGAGGGGGGAAGCAGGCTCCCCGCTGAGCAGGGAGCCTGATGCGGGCCTCGATCCCAGGACCCTGAGATCATGACCTGAGCCGAAAGCAGAGGCATTAACCCACTGAGCCACCCAGGCGCCCAGGTCGGTGACTTTGATTTGAGCTTTGTACTCCCTGCCTGACTGCCTGAAAGGCCATGACCAATAGCAGCCTGTTGGGAAGGCGTGCTGGGCGGCTGGGCACAATGGTGTTGGGCCACCACAGGGCAGAGCTCCCTTGTGTCACCGAATAAGGTGGGGGTGTCCAAGGTGGGCCTGGTACAGTGCAGGGGCCAGGTCAGGGGGTTCTGTCTGATACCCCTGGAGACAAGAGAGGTAGGGAATGGGAAGAGTGGACACAGGGGTAGCTTTGCCTCAGAGACCCCTCCATCTCTGCCAAGGCCTTCTCTGTTCTGAACAGCTCCTCTGTGCTTCAGAACTCTGCCTGCTCTCCCTGGGACTCCAATATGCTCAGACAGTGCCTTCTGGGGTTCTAGAAGGGCCTTAGTGAGGAGGACAGAAGTATCAGGGAAGTCACTGGTGATGGGGTGAGTGTGTCAGAAACGGTCACTGCTTTTCCTTCTGCAAACACCTGAGAGGTTAATCAGGGAGAAATCCAAGTGGAACTTAGTTATCGTGGAGCCATGACTGTCCTGCTTATGACAAACCCAAATGAGGATGTGAGGGACGGTCTGCAGGGGACAAGTCCCTAAGCACAGACTAGGAGTCTCTTTATCCTCCGGCCACTGCGGGTTCCAGGGTAGAGGTTAGAGCCTGCCTGGGCTCAGTGCACCACATCTGTAGGTGGCAGGTGAACTCATAGTCCTTTCTCCCCACAGCACCACACTGGATAAAACCCCACTCTTTTTAGGAACGAGCCCCCTTCGTCACTCCTTTATATCACATTTTCAAGTAAATAATCCTACTTGCCCCAGTGTTTCCCCGCCTTGGTCCTTGCCGGAGGGCAGGGAGAGTAGATCCATTCTCTGAGTCCTGCTAGGATGAGCCCGAGGCTCATGAGAGGCCACAAGAGGGGCCAGGTCATGGGCAGCTGTGCCAACATGCTGGGGAGTCTGGTGTCCGGCCACGGCCCAGGCTCAGAAAAGGCGAGAGCCATGCCGCAGGGTGGGCGGCTCCAGAGGTCCTCTGGGGTCCCGGAGTTTCAGTGGTAGGAGTGTGCCTGTGGCTCTGGAGGGCCCTCTGTCCATTTCTCCCTTTTCTTCCTCAGCCGGGTCCTCTGGGGCCAGGGTCTTTCTCTTGGGCACGCTTGCAAACTACGTGTATTTATACAGACCTGCTCGCCCAGGCTGATGGTCCTCTGATTCCCTGACTGGTTCAACTGTCCTTGGGTTGTTCCAGCACGACATTAGCCGTGGAAAATATTTTCAAATACAAATATTTGATTTTTCTAGTGTCCTGTGGTATGGAAAGTTCATTTTTATCCTTTGACTACTCACAAAAGGTACTCGTGCTGACATACTTGGCACCAAGGAGACTGGCGGAGCCCAAGTCATCCCCAGAATCTCAAGTGCTCTGCAAATCTCACAAGGCTGTAACCGAGCTGCCTCATGCTTCTGGCATAATGGGAAGGGGAAGAGAGGCCGCAGCAAACCTCTGTGGCCTTCTGCCTCTGTTGGGGGGGACACCGAGAAAGCATCCCTATTTCTCTTGGGCAGCTCCAAAGCGATGTCCCTGGTTCAAATGGAATTCAAGTCCAGAACTCCAAGCCAGAAGAAAACCCCTGTGTCCTTTTCTATGACGTTGAGCTCAGATTAGGGAGGTTAAGTTCCAATTTGGGCCACATTACCTTTCTTTTTCCCGCGGATGCCCCTTCTGGTAATGATTCATTCATTCAGCAAACACTGAGCCCAGACAACGAGCCGGGTATTATGCCAGGCACTGGGGATAGAGCAGTGAGCCTGTCAGGCTGTATCCCTGTGTCCCCACGGCACTTCTGCTCCGTGTAAACATACGTTCCAAGTAAATATGTAAATAAGCAAGGGAAATACAGATTGTGCTTAGGTTCCATGAAGGGGAGAAATGGTGATACGAGAGTAAATGGGGAGTTGGCCATAGGTGGGCGGGCAGAAAGGCTCTTTGAAGTGACACTGAGATTGGTGTTAAAGGATGAGGAACCAGCCATGGGAGGAGCATGTCATGGCCAATGGATCAGCAACTGCAAAACATAGGAGAGAATGCACCTGTCTCTTCTGCACAGAGCAACTCGGCAGGACTCGAGGATACTGATCAGGTGGGAGAATGATGTGGAAAGAGGTTGCAGAGGGCAACACCAACAACACACAAAACCAACCAAAACGTGGGTAAGGAAGCTGAAAGGACATTTCTCTGAAGAAGGGACACAAATGGCCAACAGGCACGTGAACAGATGCTCAACATCTCTAGTCCTTAAGGAAATCAGAACCACCGTCAGGCGCTACTTCACACGCATTGGGACAGCTACTCTCCAGGAGAAAACAAGTGTTGGTGAGGATGCGGGGAAACTGGAGCCCTTATGCACTGCAGGGGGGAGGTAAAATGGCGCCACCGCTATGCAAAACAGCACGGCAGGTTTGCAAAAAATTAAAGGCAATTACCTTATGGTCCAGTAATACCACTTCTGGCTGTCTCAAAAGAACCGAAAGCCGGGGTTTGAAGAGTTCTCTCTCTGCACACGCATGTTCAGAGCAGCATTACTCATAATGGCCAAAAGGTGGAAGCAGCCCAGGTCAGGTGTCTAGTAACCAACCAATGGATAAACAAAGTGTGGTCTATGCATACCATGGAATGTTATTCATCCTTAAAAAGAAGGAAAATTCTGACACATGCTGTAACATGGATGAACTTTGAGGACATTTTGCCAAGTGAAATAAGCCAGCCACAAAAAAAAACAAACATTGGGGCACCTGGGTGGCTCAGTCAGCTGAGCCACTGACTCTTTGATTTCAGCTCAGGTCATGATCTCAGGGTCTTGGGATCGAGCCCTGCATTGGGCTCTGTGCTCAGCAGGGAGTCTGCTTCCCCCTCTCCCTCTGCTCCTCCCCCTGCTCACACTCTCTCTCTCAAATAAATAAATAAATCTTTAGGAAAAAAAAAAGACAAACAGTATGATTCCACTTATAGGAGGTACCTAGAGTGGTCACATTCATAGAGACAGAAAGTAGAATGGTGGTTGCCAGGGGCTGGGGAGAAGGGAAGCGAGAGTCATTGTTTAATGGGCATAGAGTTTCAGTTTTACAAGACAAACAGAATTCTGGAGATGGTGATGATGGTTGCACAACAATGGGAATATACTTGATACTATGGAACTATACACTTAAAAATGATGAAGATGGTAAATTTTATGTGTATTTTGCCACACACACAGGTGGGCAAGCACACACAGAAAAGAGGCTAGAGAGGTAGGCAGGAAAAGGGAGTTTGGATTTTATATAACCCCTGGGTATTGCTGCTCAGATCTGAGTCTGCTCAGTCTGTAGGATCAGTGGTTGCTGAAACCAAGTGCTTTCTTTTGCTAGAGGAAATAAACACGTGAGTGTAATGTGCAGGAAAATATGGCTGATGATCTACAGAATATACCCCCTTTCCATTATTCTCATAGCAGCAGCATCACAGAGAGGGCATATAATCTTTACAATTTTAAAGTTGAAATGAGCTAACTTCATAAGGAAGAAACAACTGCCTTAAATTTGAAGAAATTGGTCATACGTGTGTGTGTGTGTGTGTGTGTGTGTGTGTATGTATATATATAATGCAGGAGCCTGGGTTTAACAACATGGGTGTAGCCAGACAAGGCAGGGTCGTGGGAGAAGCAGGAGCTCTGGCGAAAAGGGCATTCAGAAATGAGGGGAGCTCTGGCAGAACCGTATCCCACAGGGGTCCCCTGCTAGTAAAAGACTTCCCCACCCCTACTCCCGGCCCCCAGCCAGCCAGCCTTGGCCCTCCTACCTGGTGGCCATGGCATTAGGACGCCTGTCAAGTTGGGTGAGGTCATGAACCTGGGCTGCTCCTCTCGCTGGGCTGTAGAAGCAGGGCGTCCTAGGGTAGAGAAGCTTCTCAGAGAAGGCTCTCAAGTTTGCCTCAGGCCTGGGACTGAAGCCAGATCTCCAGGCCGGTCTCTTTGAGGGAGAAGAGATGCCATCTGGGCCACTAGGTGGCAGCAAAGTCCAGCAGGAGCTGGAGCCGCAGAAGGAGAGGAACAGACTTCATTTCCCTGGTCAAAGGCCCCCGCTGTCCCCTTGTGGGGTGAAAACAAGCCAGGTCTGGTCCAAGTCCAGTGCATTGCCTATCCAGCAGCAGAAGGGAAGCTCTGGCAAGCTCCCATGGCCATTTCTCCACAGTCTCCTTTGGTCCTTTCTCTTTTCCTTTCCCTCTTCTTTCATGGAGGGGGGGCGGATGGTTGGTGGGGAGCAGAATGGAATGCCTTCCAGAGGGCTCTCCAGATCTGAAGGTCAGGCCAGTAGGGAGTTAGAACTGGCAGGTGTGAAGAACCAGCATGTGTTATTTATGTGTGTATGTGGCGGGCGGGGGGCGGGAACTGGTGGATGTAGGAGGGGGAGGGTGGGGAGCTCAGCTTCTCTTCCAAAAAGAGCATAGAAATCCCAGGTTTCCCCTTGACCTGCCCTTGCCCTAGGTAGCACCTTCTCTTACTCAGGGCCCAGATTACAGACATGTGGCTCCAGCAAAGTGTGATCTCAGGAGGCCACCAGACTCCTTCCTCTCCTACCTTTATTCAGAGATGAGGGGCTAGACCCCAGAGGAGAGAGGATTCAGGTTAGAGGTTTAACACTGCTTTTTCCACAGAAAGTGTGAGAGAGGGAGCTGTTTAAGCCTCTGATATGATAATCCAGAGAAACCCGAGTGCATTTTCCTGCGTGCCTGACCTCCACAGAGCCAAGGAGCACCTGGCGCCCAGCAGGCCCAGCTTGCCGGGCCGCCTTTGCGTTGGCAGGGCTCCTTGCCTTCCCGGAATGTGTTCCTTCTTGTTTGCCACTCAGTGCCTGGCCCGAAGCCAAACCTGGGCTGCTCGGAATACCAGGCCCCACTCCCTTCTCTCACAGGATCTGAGACTAGGCTCTCTTCCACTTGGGGAAAGGCCAGGACCTCTTTGCAGCCTCATCCCGCTGGTGCCCACTTCTCTAGGGGTATCAGAGCCTCCAGCTGCTGAAAGCAGAATCACTTAGGGAGGATGCAGCTGGGACCCCAGCAAAGCTGAGTGTGGCATATTGACATCCTATCCTATTGGCAGCCTTCTAAATTGGGCCAGAGTGGGCAAAGTGTTACTCATAAGCTATTCATTAACTTGTTAAAGGCAGAAAGGTTGGCTTGGGCAGCACTTTGAGAAAATGTGACACCCACTGCTCCTGGATTCACTCTAGCATGAAGGCGTGTTAATTGGTGTAGAATTTCTGATGCAAGTTTTTCTCTGCTGTTAGTTCCAAATACCAGGCTAGTCTGAATGCATGCTCTCTCCAGTACATAACTACTATTAAAAGATTTATTAAGCCCATTCTGAGGGCTCCCGATTGTAATCTTCTATAGATACTGCGATACTATAATTTTCTGAGCACTTAACTGGGTACCAGGCCCTGTACAAGGTGCTTTTTATACTCATCTCATTTGACTCTCAATACAAGAACCTCTCAATACAACAATACAGTTTTCACACCTTATGCTGTGCAAACTGAGACTGAAAGGCCAGAAATACAATATGGCGCCCTTCAGGGAGTTTATCGAGGAAACAAGATAGAGGGAAGAGCTATGTAACAGTGTAAGACATGTGAGCCCATGAGAAGTACAGAAGGGAGTGGTACAGAAAGAGACCGAATCATGGGCAGAAGAGTGTGCAGCATGTGTGGGCTTCAAAGAATGAGTAAGATTTGGATCAGAGAGGAGACGTGGGGAGGATCCTCACAAGGGATAACATCAGTAAAAGGATGATGGTGTGGAGGCTGGTGAAGATGAAAGAAAGCTTGTGAGAAGCAGAGTTCCTGCTGGGGAAGGAAAACATAAATGGGCAAAATCCTGAGGGATTTAAATGCCAGGGTGAGAAGGAAAGATTTGAACTTTCAGGCAACGAGGAGCTACTGGAGCTACTGAAGCTTAGGGTGATGTTTAGATAAATTTGGTGGTTTAGGAATCCTGGGTTGGCAGTGGAGTACAGAGAAGATTACAAGTCCGGCAGAATAGTCTAGATCGTGGATTCTCAACTTCAGCACTACTGATATTTTGGGCTGCCAAGTTCTTTGCTATAGGGGTATCCTGTGCATTGTAGGATGCTTAGCCACATCCTTGGTCTCTGCCCACCTCAAGCTGGTAGCAGCCCCTGTCCCTTGGTGTGACAACCAAAGACATCTTCAGATGTTGTCAAATGTCCCCTGTGGGGCAAAACTGCCCCTGATTGGGAGTCACTGGTTTAGATGGCAGGAGATTAGGGCTTGGGCCTCAGAATATTGGCAGGTATTTTCACAACCACATGTCAATCTATTGACTTTTAGAATAGCTGACAAAAATAAAAGTGGTTTCTTTGCCACAGGAAATTCATCATCAATGCCAAAGAACTTAATGGCCTAGAGAAAAGAGGTCTCAGAAATAGATCATTCTGCATATTAGAAACCTCTAGAGGATATGCCAAAGCTACAGATAATGTGTTCTACACTCATTAGCCAGAAAGTGGCTGATATCAGGATTTTTCTCCCTACCCCCAAGTCCTATATTGCTCAACAGCCATTTTGAGCAAGGAATGCCCAATCTGTCTACAGGCAGAGAAGCTACTCATCTGTAATTTTGCTAGGTTTGCATTCACTTTTCCAAAATTTTGTTTTTGGCAATTAGTAAAGTCAATGGGTAGAGCTTAGCCTGCCAATGAAGAGTTATGATTTACTGAGATATGTCTTCATCTAAAGGAGGGATCAATAAAGTAAAGCCCACTGGTTGGCTGCTTATTTTTGTAAATAGTTTTATTGAAACACAGTCATGTCCATTTGTTTATATACAGTCTCTGGCCACCCTAGAGCTCCCAAGGTAGAGTTTGCGTAGTTACAACAGAAACCATATGAACTATAAGGTGGTAATATTTACTAATATTTAAGAAAAAGTTTGCTGATCCCTGGTCTAAAGAAAAATATGTATGTTGTATGAAATTGTGGACTTAGATTCTCATTTTGTTGCTGGGGATGACAGATTTTCATTTGTTTTTTTTTTTTTTTCAGATAATTATCATTGAGTGAGTTAGGCCTTGATTGACTTAGGCATGATGCTGAGTGCCTGGGATATATTAGTGAATAAGGTACAAAGAGTTCTTTAGCTTCATGGAGTTTATGTATTGTAGTGGTGAGTGGAGGAAGATAAGACAATAAGCAACAAAGATAATAAATTATAATTGTTAACTATAACAATAAATTATATAGTATGCTAGAAGATGATTAAGTGCTACAGGAAAAAGTGTAAAGCAAGAGAATTGGGATCAGAAATGCTGCTGAGATATTGCAATTAAAAGAGGATGATGGTCATGCACTGCTAGTGGGAATGCAGACTGGTGAGGCCACTGCAGAAAACAGTATGGAGATTCCTCAAAAAATTAAAAGGAATTACCAGTAAAGGAATGATCCAGTAATTCCATTACTGGGTATTTATCCAAAGAATATGAAAACATTAATTTGAAAAGATATATGCACCCCTATGTTTATAGCAGCACTATTTACAATAGCCAGCTTGTGGAAGCAGCCCAAGTGTCCATCCACAGATGAACAGGATAAAGAAGATATGGTGTGTGTATGTATATATGTCCACTATTCTATATTATATTCCATACGTATGTGGAATATTACTCAGCCATAAAAAGAATGAAATCTTACCATTTGCAACAACATGGATGAATCTAGAGGGTATAATGCTAAGGGAAAGACAAATACTGTATGGTTTCACTCATATGTGGAATTTAAGAAACAAACAAAGAAAAAAAGAGACAAACCAAAAACAGACTTTAAACTATAGAGAACAAACAGATGGTCCCCAGAGGGGAGGTGGGTGGGTGGATGGGTGAAATAGGTGTTGGGGTTAAGAGTACACTTATAATGAGCACTGAGTAATGTATAGAATTGTTGAAACACTATATTGTGTACCTGAAATATACAACACTGTACATTAACTATCCTGGGATTAAAAAAATAAAAGAGGATGGTGGTTAAGGGAAGATCTGACTGAAAAGTTGATATTTAAAATGCAAAGATGTAAAAGAAGTGAGAGAATACACTTGGTGGGGTGTTTCAGGCGGAACAGCCAATGCAAGAGTTCTAAGGTGCCTGGCTTTGTTCAGTAACAGCAAGGACACAGGTGGAGCTGAAGAGAGACAACAAGGGGGCAGGACGAGGAAGTGAGGTCAAAGAGGGAATGGTGGGACAGGGCAGGGTGGGAGGAGATGGGGAGATCACAGAAGACCACTGGAAAAACCTTGGATTTTACTGTCGATGAAATGGGAAGCAGAGGAGTAACAAGTTTTACTATACAGGTTTTAAAAGGATCACCCTCGGCTGCTGGGTGGGAGGAGGTGGAAGCAGGGGGGCAGTCTGAGATTTTGGTGGTAATCCAGGTGAGAGATGATGGCGGCTCTGACCAGAGTGGTAGAAGTACAGATGGTGGGAGTGGGCAGATTTTGGATATATTCTGAAGGTAAAAAAAACAGATTTTCCTGTCAAACTAGAGATGGAGTATAACAGAAAAAGAGTCATAAAGGATGACTCTGTGTTTTAGCTTGAAAGGATGGATAGAGTTGAAATCGGCTGAGATGGAGAAAGCTATGAGTGGTGCAGTTTGAGGAAGGAATATCAGAAATGTAATATCGGACATGCTAAGTTTGAGATGAGCTTTAAAGATCCAAGTGGGGACTGTCAAGTGGGCAATACGCTATATGGGTTTGGAGTTCCAGAGAGGAGTCTGGGAGATATAAATTTGGGAATTGTCGACATAGGGATGGTATCTAGAAGCATGAAACTGGATGAGATATCACCAAGGGACTGAATCTGTCCACAGAGGAGAGGATGGAGGTCTGAGCCCTGTGGCACACCATCAATGAGAGATCAGGAAGCCAATTATCATATATCAAGGACTGACAGATGCTGCTAATAAATCATATTTATTTTACTACGTCTCAACAAAAGTACTTTTTCACTTGAATGCAACTCCAAAGTTTCCAACCTGGCAACTCCAAACAATTTAATGTTTAAGGGTCATTCTCTCAATATATAAATGGCCCCAGCCCCATTTCCATCTACTGCGGGAAGTCCTGAGACTTCCATTTCCCCAAGTGTTTCCAAGTTGCTTCTCTATCTCCTGGGTCGGACCGTGATGCAGCCTGCTTGTCCTTTGGCTATTGCCCTTTCGCCCATGATGTGCCTGTCCTCTTCCTTCATTCCTTCAAAGGACCCACCACCAAGATGTTTGGGTGTATCCAAATTGCACACAAGGTTTAGAGTTAATGGAAGGCTACAGCACAAAGCAGAAAACAACTTCAAAGTCAGTGTATACATGACTGCTCACAGAAACGGAAAGCTGTTCTCTACTATCTTGGGAAACTTCTCACTGGCCACCTCCAGCAGGCCCCTGCCTCCTGCTGTGTTTCCGTTGGGCATCCCTTCTCAGTTCTTCTCATCAATTCTCCCTCCACATCTTTCTTACCTATGCCTCATTCTCTTTTTCTAGGGCATCCAATGAAAATTCAATTCATTTTATTGTTGGGAGTAACTGATCTTTCTTTGTATCCCCCTGACCTACTCAAGCCAACCCAGGGAGTTGACTTTTCTCAACCAAAAGGTCCATCTAGATATTTACCTCAACAGACAACAAGCTTTCCAGAAGTACATTATGCCACACTCCTGAAATCAGAGAGGTTATTCCTTTTGAGAAAATAAAAGAATAAAACACTATCACTAACAAACATTATGGTGGTTAAGAATGCACTTCTGGAATTAGTACATCTACATTTAAACCTCATCAAGTTACTTAACTTGATGTTAACTTATTTAACGTTACTTAACGTGATGTTAAGCCTTAGTTTTCTGATTTCTAAAATGGAGATAGTATCTATTGTATAGTTCTATGGTGATTATTAAATGGGAAAATTCATATCAAATCCTTTTAAGTCCCTTACACATAGAAAGAACTCAGTAAAAGTTCTTATCTTTTAAACTTCACGAAATAAATTTAAACAAGTATAAAACCCAATGTTGGTAGGTCTACATGGAATTAGACTTAGGTTTTGTATTATATATTGCATATAATACATATAATTCATAGCATATATATATTTAAAGATTTTATTTATTTATTTTAGAGAGAAAAAGAGCACGAGCAGGGGGAGGGGCAGAGGAGAGAATCTCAAGAGGGAGGAAATCACTTGGGGCTCAATCTCACGACAACCCTAAGATGATGACCTGGGCTGAAACCAAGTCAGATGCTTTAAGGACTCAGCCACACAGGTGCTTCTGTAATATATATATATATGTATATATGTGTGTGTATATATATGTATATATATATACTTCTTAAATTATTTTTATTAACATATAATGTATTATATATTTTTAATGGCACTATACATTCTTTCTTTTGAGAACTCTCTGGCTATTTATATGAAGGGATAGAAATTGATCATATGCTTTGTTTTTTTTTTTTTAAAGATTTTATTTATTTATTTCACAGAGGGAGAGAGATATCACAAGTAGGCTGAGAAGCAGGCAGAGAGAGAGGAGGAAGCAGGCTCCCCACTGAGCAGAGAGCCCGATGCGGGGCTCAATCCCAGAACCCTGAGATCATGACCTGAGCCGAAGGCAGAGGCTTTAACCCACTGAGCCACCCAGGTGCCCGGCTCATATGCTTTGATGTCCTAATTCCACTCTTATATTCCTTAAGGAGATAATTTGAAATGAAAAGGTTATTTATGAATAGTGTTTGTGGCACTGGTATTCATAGCAACATCAGAACTAACCAAAAAGCCTAGCAGTGGGGAAATGGCTAGGAAAATCATGACCTATTAACTTGAGGTAATTCCATGTTGCCTTTAAACATAACAAGTAGAAAATTATTTAGGGTGGAAATTTGTAAAAAAGCAGAATTAAAACTGCTTACACATAGGGCGCCTGGCTGGCTCAGCTGGTAGGGCATGCAACTTTTGTTCTTGGGGTTGTGAGTTCAAGCCCAATGTTGGATGTAGAATTTACTTAGAAAAAAAAAAAGGAAAGAAGTGCTTACACAGGGATTACAGCTATGTAAATGTGAAATTCTCAAGTCAGCAGATAAACTGAAGAGATGTCCACATTAGAGTTACATGTTTCTTGAGTTTCTTATTTTCTTTCAGGTTGCTTAAGTTCATCAACCTCCCTTCCCCCACGATAGCTTGCTCTTATGCAAGCATGAAATATTATGCTGATAACATGGCATTTTGATTCCTGCTGCAATGCCATGGAGTGATGATGTGCTCTTCCTGATAAACTGCTTCTCTATTTGCATCTTTTCATTCAACAAATAACAAACCATGTCGATGTGCCAGGCATCATATTAACCTGCAGGGATTCAATGACGAACAAATCACACATGGTCCCTAGCCTCCAGGGCATTTATAGTTTAGTGGGAAGAGAGATTTAACACCAAAAATTATACATGATTTGGGCACACCGAAAGCAAATTAGTCTAGTACATCAGGGAAGATTTCCCTAAAGAAGAGATTACACAGGAGTTTCCCTGATGAAGAGTGTGGGGGGAACTAGAGGGGGAGTGATCATTAGGTGGGAAAGCTTTAAGGGAAAAAAAGAATGGGTTGTGTTGGAGGAACTACAAGAAAGTCTGCAGAGTTGGGGCACAGTAAACTAGGGCAAGGGTGGTCTAGCTCATAATGACATAGGAAAAGCAGGAAGGAGTCAGATTATGCTGAGCTTTAAGATACTGTCAGAATATGGAAGATTACCCTAGAAGCTATTGGGGCAGTGCAGATGAGTCCAGATGTTTGGACTACAGTGGCAGCATTGATGATAGAAATACACAAATTTAAAGGATATTTAAGATGTGCAACAAACATGATTAGGAGATTGATAGATATGGAATGTGTGAGAAGGAGACTAGTCAAGGATGACTCCTAGTTTTCTGGCTAGAACTTGGTGGGCAGTGGTGTCATTTCTTGAGGTAGGGAATACTGATAAAGCAGGTTTGATGATGGGGGAAGAGGAGTTGAGCTTTAGGATTCGTTGGGTTTAAATTGCTTATAAAATATCCAAGGGAAGATGTCTAGCAAAAGGATATACAGGCAGAATTTTGGAAGAGTTCAGGAGAGAAGAACAGGCCAGAAGTGCCCTGCCTAAATTTATCATTGACCTGGGGAATTGCTGGGAGAGCCTAGGAAGTGTGTACAGAATGAGAAGAAGAGGGTTTTTGGGACAAGACCCTGGGATCCTCTATCAGGTTGAGAAGAAACTTGATAATAAGAGTGGTCAGAGAAGTACTAGGAAAACTAGGTATCACATCAATTAAAGGAAGAGTGATTTGAAAAGGAAGGTTTAACATTGCTAGGAAGACTAGTAAAATAAGAACCATAAGCGATCTTACTGAGCTTTTTTGGTACAGTGGTGGGAGCAGAATCTAGATTAAAGTGGGTTGAGAAGGGGGAGGGAGGTGAGAAATTGTGACACTTTAGATTTGGCTGTTAAAGAGGAGGAAAGCAAAAGGTCAGTATCTAGAGGAAGATATGCATGAAATCATGCTTCTATTTATTTTTAAAGATGGAGAGATTTAATACATCTAGATGCTGATGGGAAGGAGCCAGCAGAGAAAGTGGATGATGATGATGATGATGATGATGATGGTGTGTGCGTATGTATGTGTGTGTGTTGTTCGCACAAGGTCCAGCGCATAGGTTCAGGGATTAGCCTTTTGCTATGAGGGTCATGCCTGAGGAGTGAAGAATGCTCAAAAATGGGTACAGGTACAGGTAGGTTTGTAGATTTGGTGTCGGGAAAGTTGGAAGAGTTCACGATAGTTCTATTTTCTCTCTTAAGTCACCGAGCACAGGAGGAGGTAAGGGCTTTGCAGGTTTGAGGAATGAAGACTGAGGTAGCAACAGTGGAGAGCTGGTGTATGAGCCAGCTAGCCAAGCACAACCCCCTGCAGGAAGCCTTGATCCAGCTGGCGTCATGGGGAAAGGGTTTTCTTCCAAATACAGGATGCTTAATTTGGGGACACAGAGGGAAATGAGCCAGGAAGTAATTCTTCTCTTGTCTTTTAACACAAACTACAGGATCTAAGATTAATTTTGTCCAGATTACTGGTAACTCCTCCCTACTACTGATACCGTAGTTGGCTACCATTTCCTCTGACAATCTGACACGTTAGTTTCTCCCTGCCTAAGAAAACTTCGTTTACTTGCATTTAACACTTGATCTTTCCATAGAGGATTCTGTCTTGTTTTCCCTGCGTTTGTACCGAGTGCTCCATCTGTGCTTGGTTTCATTTACATGAAACGAAATTTCTTTAAGTCCTCTCTTTTTTATGAGATCCCCCCGGCTACTGGTCTCGTTCTACTTCCCATCTTTCAAATACGAGGAATCTGAAAAGAAGTACAATGTAGGGCTTTTAAAATATGTTAGATCAGTCAGGAGCTGATCCAAAAATGACCTAATATATAAAACAAAGCCAGTTATTACCGAGGTTCTGCTACCTAGCAGTTAATTGAGATGAGAATTTCTCACTATTGCTTTCTGTGATATGCTGGCTGAATTTATGAAATTTATAAAGTGAGGTGAGATTATTTAAACTATTCAAGCAAGGAGTTCCGGCCACCATTTCTGGGAGAGGGAGAGAGGAAGAGGTGGAGAGTGTGAGGAGGGAGATGGAGGCCCTGCGTGTGAGTCTTGGCCCTGTCACTCTCAATCATGTGACTGAGCTTCGGAGTTGGTTTCTTATCTTTGAATAATGATAGCTGGCAACACATGACAATTAAATGAGATTATATAATTATAATATGTAGTAACATATATAAAATAACTTGCACATTAGAAAGTGATACAAAGATTAGTGTTGCCATTTACAATCCTTGAATAGTTTTCTCTTTTGTACATAACAGTATTTACCAGGCCATTTTTTATACAACTATTTAGTTGCAGTATAAAACTAAGTTTTCAAACTTGTTGCTAGATTTAAAATGGAACTGGGTAGGGCGCCTGGGTGGCTCAGTGGGTTAAGCCTCTGCCTTTGGCTCAGGTCATGATCTCAGGGTCCTGGGATTGAGCCCCGCATTGCATCGGGCTCCCTGCTCAGCAGGGAGCCTGCTTCCCCCTCTCCCTCTGCCTGCCTCTCTGCCTACTTGTGATCTCTCTGTCAAATAAATAAATAAAATCTTAAAAAAAAAATGGAACTGGGTAGTGAGACAGAATGGGAATAGGTTTTAGTGTATGCTTTAAATATAATATTTAATCCTTATAGTACCTGCTTAAACAGACTACGACTTTGATTTTGCAGATGAGGCTACTCAATCTTAAACCTGCCTGAGGCTATACATTTAGAACAGATAGGACCTGAATTTGATGAACATATTCATGCTTTCTCACAACCGCATGTAAATTTCTGTATTTTCCCCTTTTCTATATTAAGTGATGGAAGAAAAAACTTATGACTGAGAAATTCTACTTTGTCATTTCAATGAAATACATATTAAAACACATGGTCAATATGGAAATGGTAAAAATTATAGTAAAAATAATAAGGTACGGATCAGAAATATAATCCATTTGTGATTTTTAAATTATTCGGATCCAATTAGGACTAGTGAATATAAACTTTAATAGCTATCTAGCCAAAGGGGAGAAATATTTTATGATTTGAACAGTATTAAATAGAAAGCCCACAGTGTATCTTTGTCAGTGTAACATTGTCAGTTATACTCAAAAAAAAAAAAGAAAGCCCACTGGTACTTATTTTTATTTTTGACCACCATCTATAGCTGGGTTTACAAATGGTGACTTTTCCAAATTCCATGAGACACAGGTTGGATAAGTCTAAATACAGTATAGACCAATACTTCAGGGTATTTGAAAGCAGGGAAGTTCAGGATAATAATTGGTCAATCCAATTCTAAAAAATCTGCTTTCACTTTGAATATTCTGAAGCTGAGTTTTGCAGACCAGATTCTTCTGACTCTAAGAGAAAAGGAAACACAGTACCACAATAGTGCTTTTTCCAATTTTGTATCACATAGCATCAAAAGTATGGTGAAGCAAATGCATAACCTATGGCTATTATATACCTAGGGACATATTACAAGTAAACTCTTAAAGTCTCTGGTCATTTATAATTCTGACACTTAAAAATGGCATACTCAAAAGTTTTATAGAAGACTAACCTGTGGCACAGTCCAACCATGTTATGTATTTGGAAAAGGGGACCTTAGATTTTATCTTTTTTTTTTTTTAAGACTTTACTAGTTTAGTTCAAAAAATAATTTATTTCTGGGACAACTTTTAGGGAGTCAGGAAAGACTGCTCTCACATGGATCGACTTGTAAGAAGGAGACAGTCTGACATTTAAAGACATACTCTGCATTATCAGAACTTTTCCCAGAGAGCCTTTGAGTCTTTCATAGTCTAGATACCTAAGTCAACAGTTACTGAAATGATATTGCCTTATCTTTATCTACACTTACAGCCTCAGCAATCTATGTCACTCCTCTTGCTGTCCTTCCCTCCCTATTTCACCTCTATTGCTGATTGCCAGTTTCTAATCTTTTATTTTCCTGCTCCCATTTTTATTAGGTCTCTTTTTTATCCAAAACATACTAACTTGAAATGGACATTTTTTGTAGCTTTCTCAGACTTTCAGTTTCAATTCACATTCACTCAGCTGGCTATGTAACCTATATAACTTACACTGTGTTTTCCCTCCCTAACTAAAAGGAACTGAGTTACTGCCTTTGTGGTTACTGAGTGGTGAGGTTATTTTGGGCCATGAAGGCTGGGGACAAAGGTAGGCTGGGGAGGGAGGCGAAATAAATTTCACAGCTGAAACCAATCTTTGGTTTTCAAGCCTCATATGCACTGCAATCTAATTCTTGTTAGGAGTAGAATTAGTGTGTGTACCCAACATATCATCTGGTTGTTAATTATTTGAAACTCAAAAAAAAAACCACATCAATGATTTAGGAGGGAGAGCATTTCTTTTTATTCTTGGTTCCATATTTAAAAAATAACATCGTCTGCATTTTGAATTAAGTGGAAGGGTTGAGAAAGGTCACTTTTTCTGCTTTATAATCGCAAAAACAAACCAACTTTTAGTCTGCAAGTTTTAGATACAATACCCCTGATATCACCATGACATAACTGAAACCAATTCTGCCAGATTACAGATAGAGAGGAAAGGAAAAACTATGACTATCAGAAAGCAGCAATATTTATTAGAAATAACAGGTAACCTTGGGAAGTTATCAGCTACAAGTTTTAAAACCACAGAATTTTGGATGTAAGGAACGAGTGTATGCATGGGTAACAGACGAAGTAGAGAAAAGCTGTTATCAATGCAGAGCAGCAAGTCGACCCATTTCACTGAGCAAACTAAAAGGTCCAACTGCTGTAAATTTTAATGAAGTTACTCAAGATTCCCCCTTTCTTAAAGCAGTCCAGGAATCAGATGGGGGAAGATGGGCTAACATCATCTTTACCAAATATTTGCAAAGGTTACAAAGATAGCCAGGAATGCCTCTGCATGGTGAATAGAAGAGATACCACAGAAATGACTATTTGATTCTCCTAATATTTAGATCTTGAATTAGGTTAGATCTTGACCTGCTTCTAGCCAGTTGATCTCTGTGCAGTAAGTTTTCGATTCTTCTATAATGTTCTTCTTGCATTCCTTTAGATTTCACGTATACTTGATTTCTTTAAAGATCACTGCTTTTCCTTTGGAATAAGCCAATGTGGATAAGGGAGACAAAAAGGGAATTACTAAATGTTAAGATAGCGTGGTTTTAAGGTTTTGATACATAACTTCAAGACATTTTCGCAGAGCACACTGCTCTCAAGTTAGGATTAAAGTGAAACTTTTCATTTGGATAATGCAAAGGATGACATTCTTCCAGGGAAAAATAAGAACACTAAACTTCCCTCTGTTAGGCGTCTTCCTTCAGGCACTGAGACTGCAGCCATCCAATAAAAGGGGATGGGCAGAAAGAAGAGACTTCAAAAGTCACAGATACACTTTGATAGCTAATTTTTGGCAAGTCTGGCAATGAGCTCTTTCCATTCTCCTCTTTTCTTTGTGATGTATGTAGGAGTGAGTAGTTGCAATAGTGATTCTGGCTGTTGCCTAAAGAAGTTCTGACACAAGGCCTCAGTGTTACAAATCACATACATCCCACAGTCATAGCTGTTTTGTTGAGCAGGGGCTTTCTCTTCCACAAAGGCCAGTTTGTCTCCTTTTCTGCCTAAGAAAGCTTCCAGTTTCTCTGCTACCTGCTTTGCATGGACTGAGTTGCTTCTGCTATGGGAATCATAGTGAAAAAAGCTATTTTTATCTTGGACATAAACCAACAAACTCCAATGGGTTCCCCCAGCTGCCTCGTTGGAATTATCATTGATGGCTAAAAATACAATGCTCTTGTTGGGGAGGTCCAGAGGTTCAAGGAACATGGCAATCTCTGCTCGGTTGCTAGTGCACTTGATGAACTGGGTAACTTCGGGGCTGATGAAGCAGACATGGTCAGAACAGTCACGAAACTGACTGTTGGCAAAGTACTCAAAGGCAAATCCAATGATATGGTCATTGAGCCAGCTTGGAGGATCCAATAGTGAGACATCTGATTGCCGCAGCAGACTGTCCATGTAACTCAAGACTACAGGGTCCATCTTGTATTGACCAGGGTTGATCAGAAATCCCAGAAGCTGAAGGAGAGACAGAAGATAATATTGACTGTTGAATATGATACCTGGGTGTAAAATGAGGGTCATAAGTAGGAGCTACTCTTACAGAGTTTTGGTAAAGATTAAATATAATTGTAAAGTGTTCAGCAACAATGCCTGGCTAAGAGTATACTCTTATGTACTATATGTTAACAATTAGTTATAATGAAAATTTCAGAAATTTTTTCATGCTGAAACAATAAGCATGAATTTTTAACTTCCTCTTTAGACACAGTTTTGTTAAAATTATAACAAACATTTATGAAACTTCCTAGCATTAACCATATACTTATTTGTCCCTTTATGCATGATAATAATGGCAAATTATTTGTACATTAAAGTGAATTTTCAAAGCGTCTAAAGAAAAACGGTCATTAACAAAGGAAATAGTTTCCATTTCAACATTAATTTTGAAGAGATAAGATAAAAATACTGCTTCCTCATTCCATAATGGAAAGTGACAGTGATTAGAGTTGTACTTAAAAGGAACCACAATTTCAAGAACAGAAAATTGTGCTAGTAACACAAATGAAAATCATTTCTGGTTCTGCGCGAGTGTGAACATGAGTGATCTAATATGTCCTAGTCCATTTCCCATCTTTAACCTCAAGTGGTAAGATAAAGACCATATAATGTTTATAATATAAGTTATGGGGCACCTGGGTGGCTTAGGTGGTTAAGCATCTGCCTTTGGCTCAGGTCATGATCTCAGGGTCCTGGGATTGAGCCCCACATTGTTCTCTCAGCTCAGCAGGGAGTCTGCTTCTCCCTCTCCCTCTGCCTCTCCCCCAGCTTGTGCTCTCTTTCTCTCTCTCAAATAAATAAATAAATCTTTAAGAAATATATATAAGTTAGAAATTTTTTTTTGTAAACTGAAAGGTAGTTAGGCACAGGAATCAAGAGACCTGGATCTAGCCCCAGTCCTATCACAAAATTTAAATTTTGTCCTTGCTTTGTTGTCTGTAAAAAGGGTAGACATCTGGTTTACATACCTCAGTGAATTGTAGAAAAGGCCAAATAGTTTTACTCGAAGGTGTGAAAAGAATATAAAATGTTGTATCAATAGTATTCATATTATTAATTGCTATTACTAAGGTGATCAGAAAATCTAGATAGCACCCCACACCAGTGAGAGCAAATGAGGTTTGGAAACAAACATCTATTCCTATTATCTTGTCCAAACAAAAGCACGACTAATTTAGAGTACAGCAATATAGTCATGATCATCCAAGGTAAGGTGCTAACAAAGACAAGAAGTCTGATCAGTGTGGAAGGTAACATAATATCTGAGCAAAAGAGCGTTAACTGCTATTCATGACCTGGCAGCATTACAACATCACTATACATCACAAAGCAATAAACAGTCACATGTAGATAGAGAGTACAAAGCAAAGCATACTGTAAGAAAAATATAACCATTTTGAAAGACTGGGCTAGAATAATCAATTTAATCAATTCTGGCCGTTAGACCAGGTTTCTACCACTTGATTACACTACGAAAATAATAACATTTTGTGGCACAACCATTTTCCTGTAATTAAAACCCTACAAAAACCTATAGAGAAAAATAAATATACCCCTCAAGAAAAAAAGCCTAAAGTAAATGAGGTAAGTAAAAAGCATCAAAGATGGTTTTATGTGCATACAGTATATCATAATCTGAACTATTTCAGAAAAAAATATAAGGCTGTTTATAAGAAAAAATATATATACATATTAACATAGGTATACCAAATAAGATGGCATGAATTAAGATTTTCTCAAGAAGAGAGAATAACTTCAGCAGAGACACAAACTAGAGCCAGGAACAAAGTTAACGAGGCATAGAGCACATTTGCTATGGGTGGGCCACAAATCTGGCTGTTAGCTTTTTGGCAGCTAACCAGAGAGCATTAAGTTAAACATTCACAATGTCCATAAGGTAGAAACAAAGCAATTGCTCAGAGGAGGTAAAAGCATTCTTTGTATTAAGCTTAGACAGTTTTCTTTCAAGAAATTTTCATAAAAGACACGGTGTATCGTAATGAATAATGTGCCACAATATTTTTATAATAGATGAAGTAGTTTCAGAGGATTGTTTCGTATAATGATCCTTCATATCGAGCCTGATGGCAGGTGAATAAACAGCAATCTAGTAAAAACAAGTCTATGGAGGCTAGATATTCAGCTTGTTGCCCATCTGACTTAAGAATAAATGAATATGAAAAGGGAATGACTGCTTGTGCATCAAGCAAGTCTCCCTCAATCTCTCCCCCATACTTTCAACGAGTACTATGTAGTGGTAAGTGCCAGATTGTACTGCCTGGCAAATACTTGGGAGACCTACTCTCTATGCTGTCTGCTGAAATCAGGCCCACTTCTTAACAACCAAACCAACTAGGGGTAGAAGTCTACAAGGAGAAGAGTGCCTGAAAAGACAGGCATCTCATCTTGGAGGGAGTGACCAAAATGGCCAAGATCTCCTTCAGAAGTTTTAGCATTTTGTTTGATTTTGAAAATACCCCAAATACAGACAATGGGTCAATCAAGGATCTGGCTCAATTCCACTGGATGGAATGATTGCATGACTGCAAAAGTTTAACCACAACAATCCTGAAGCAAATGGAACCAAACTACCTTTGGCCAAACCATCATTAGCCAAGAAAAGCTCTAAACTTCACATCTGAAGACTTAAATTTTAGACTCAGTTCTGTTACTCATTGGTCATGTGATCATAAATAAACTACTTAATTTCTTTAAGCCTCAGTATCATCTTCTGTAAAGTGAGAATACTAATACATGACCTTTCTCATAGAGTGTTTGTCAATAAAAAATGAAGAAACCTTGATAACTAAGATTTTTAAAAAATATAACATAAAGTAGTATTTTTAGACATCCATTGTGTCACAGAGAAATTTATATCCCAATAACTGGTAACTGTAATGTATTTCATTCAACAAATGTTTATTGAGTGTTTCCTCTGTGCTAGGGACTGGAAATACAGAATGGGAATGAAATAGTCATAGTTCTTACCCTCACTGAGCTTAAGCCTATCATATTATAATGAAGACACTGTAAATATACAGTTCTTTTAGTCGATAAACACCTACTGAGAACCTAATTTTTTTTTCAAGATTTTATTATTTGAGAGAGAGAGAGTATGTGAGAGATCATGAGCAGGGGGGAGAGGCAGAGGAAGAAGCAGACCCACCTGCTGAGCAGGGACCCTGATGTGGGACTTGACTCCAGGACCCTGGGATCGTGACCTGAGCGGAGGCCAGACGCTTAACTGACTGAGCCACCCAGGCACCCCTGAGTACTCAATATTAGCTATTGTGGGAGATACCAAGATGTAGAAGGTGGCTTATAGTCAATGAGATAAGAAACCAACAAGGAGGGTGCCTGGGTGGCTCAGTGGGTTAAAGCCGCTGCCTTCGGCTCAGGTCATGATCTCAGGGTCCTGGGATCGAGGCCCACATCGGGCTCTCTGCTCAGCAGGGAGCCTGCTTCCTCCTCTCTCTCTGCCTGCCTCTCTGCCTACTTGTAATCTCTCTCTCTGTGTCAAATGAATAAATAAAATCTTAAAAAAAAAAAAGAAACCAACAAGGGACAGAAATAAAATATATGGGAATTCAGAATAGGGAACAGTCATCCCTGGCTAAGAGTGTGAAAGAGAAGGAGAGCTGAAATCAACTTCACAGAGAAAGTGACATTAAGAGTAGGCTCTTGAAAGGCAGGTAGAGTTGGATGCCTAGAGAAGGGCATTAAGAAGGTGAAAGACACAAGGGAAGTACCTTAAGAAGAATGGTCCAGTCTGGCTGGAATGAAGTTAAGAATAAGGGTGCAGGTGAGGGTAGAGGAAGATTATTAGAAGCTAAATGGTAATGGACTGAAGTCCAGGTGAAAGAGTTTGGAATTTATACTGGAGGAAACGGGAAGCCATTATGGCAAGGCTGGTGCTTTATTACGTTTACTAATTCAGCTATGGTATATAGGATTAATTGGTAGGGAGAGAATTTAGAGGAAGAGATCAAGTAGATTTTTACTGAAAGTAAAGATAGAGGAGGAAATGACCTAAATCAGGGGAAATGGTAGTAGAAATGGGGAGGCAAGGAAGAAAAGGTACTGTAGACAGAGACTCAGTAAGTGATCAGAGAACAGTGGATAAGAGAGAAGAATTAGGAAATGGTCTGCGGGTTTTAGTTGGGGTGACTGAAAGGATGACGATCCCATTATTAATGGGGTGAGGGAAAGGGAGACAGAAAGGGACCTAGCAAAAGAACCAAGAACCGTCTAGAACCATCCTAGGGATATTTCCTTTCTATACAGTGAGCACTGTGGTTGGTGTATCTGAGGTACAATAAATGTTTGCCAGAGGACTGAAGCATTTCAAAAAAAAGGAGTCAGAATATACAGATGAGGGAAAACAAGATAAATAAGGGCTCTTAAGATGCTTATATTGTCTTTCACATCCCCACTTTTGCCTTGGTTTTGTGTTTTTTTTCTGTTCTCTGTTAATAGTAAATTCCTTCAGAAATAAGACCTATGTACTCGGTCTTGGTGGATGGTAAGGAATATTGGGGAGTGAACTAGGGAAACAATAACCTTCCAATTCTATTTGTAAAGTTCTACAAATTATATTATAGTTCTATGTTTTGGGGTTAGTAGGCTTTGGGTCCTATCTATATGACTCCGGGCAAGTTATTTATTTTCTTTCTGAGCCTCATTTTCTTCATCTGTAAAATGAGGTAATAAAAACACCTGCCTCACAGGGTTGTTACACAAAATAAAAACATGAGTAAAAACATTCAGCGTGGGGACACCTGGGTGGCTCAGTCAGTGAAGCGTCTGCCTTTGGCGCAGGTTATGATTGCAGGGTCCTGGGATCAAGCCCCACATTGTGCTCCCTGCTCAGTGGGGATCCTGCTTCTCCCTCTGCCTGCGGCTCCCCCTGCTTGTCCTCTCTCTGACAAATAAATAAAATCTTAAAAAAAAAGACCCAAAACAAAACAAAAACCACCACTCAGCAAGTCATCTGACATACAGCATGCTCTCAAAAAGAGTTTTCTTCCCTGCTCCCTATATTTTGGGTGGTAATAATGGGACTTAGAAATTTTTTTTTTTAAAGATTTTATTTATTTGAGAGAGAGAAAGAGAGGAGAGAGAGAACAAGCAAGGGGGAGTGACAGGCAGAGAGGGAAAGGGTGAAGGAGGCTCCCCGTGGAGCAGGGAGCCTGACGCAGTGCTCTATTCCAGGATCATGATTGGAGCTGAAGGTAGAGGCTTAACAGACTGAACTACCCAGGTGCCCCAGAAATTTTTTTTTTTAAAGATTTTATTTATTCATTTGACACAGAGAGAGAGATTACAAGTANCACCCAGGTGCCCCAGAAATTTTTTTTTTTTAAAGATTTTATTTATTCATTTGACACAGAGAGAGAGATTACAAGTAGGCAGAGAGGCAGGCAGAGAGACAGGGGGAGGAGGAAGCAGGCTCCCTGCTGAGCAGAGAGCCCGATGCGGGCCTCGATCCCAGGACGCTGAGATCATGACCTGAGCCGAAAGCAGAGGCTTTAACCCACTGAGCCACCCAGGCGCCCACCCCAGAAATTTCTTGAGAATAAAGCATATTTGTCTTTTTTATAAAGTCACAAAATCATAAAGGATAGACCTAGCTGGGCATGACTCTGTGCTCTGTGCTTTATCTTTGGCATAAGGTGAGTGAATGCTAACTCCAGAGAAAACTGTTCTCTCTGCCTGAGTGAAGCAATGATGTTAATGTGTTGTTGGTATACACAAGCCCTGCAATGACAGTTTATTATATCTTCCAACTTCTGTAGCTAAGTGAAGCTAATATTAAAACTATAGCATAAGAACACTTCCAAACAAAGGCTTAATTTTTTTAAAAAAAAGGAGACTACTTTTTCATATTAATCTTAAAATCCTAAACCCAAGCATATTACTTGAATATTTGTTATAAAAATAAGGTAATTACATACAAGTTAATAAAAACTTTCTTTTTATTTTTTTAAAGATTTTATTTATTTATTTGACAGAGAGATAGAGAGCACAAGTAGGCAGAGTGATAGGCAGAGGGAGAGGGAGAAGCAGGCTTTCCGCTGAGCACAGAGCCCGACATGGGACTCGATCCCAGGACTCTGGGATCATAACCTGAGCCGAAGGCAGCGAAGGCAGCGGCTTAAACGACTGCGCCAACCCAGGCACCCAATAAAAACTTTCTTAAAGGGAAAATTTGTAATTCAATAGGCGCCAACCTGATTACCTGCTGATATAAGTAAGGGAAGAAGCTGCTGGTTCAGTAGGAAAAAACACTAGGTTGNTTTTTTATATATATATATTTTTTTAATTTTTTATTTATTCATTTGACACAGAGAGAGAGACTACAAGTAGGCAGAGAGGCAGGCAGAGAGAGAGGAGAGAGGAGGAAGCAGGCTCCCTGCTGAGCAGAGAGCCCGATGTGGGCCTCGATCCCAGGACCCTGGGATCATGACCTGAGCCGAAGGCA
>LNAC01000425.1:592628-629584 GCA_002007465.1 Ailurus styani
ATCAATAGGTTTTGGAACAATACAAGAACTTGACATTACAAGTCCAAATATTNTATAAGTAAGGGAAGAAGCTGCTGGTTCAGTAGGAAAAAACACTAGGTTGGGAGTCAGTTTCAATGAACTATGTTCCAAAGGAGTGCTGTCCAATAGTACTTTTGGTGATTATGGAAAGGTTCTTTTTGGTAATGTCCAAAACACTAGTCACTTGCCACATGCGGCTACTAAGCACTTGAAATGTGGCTAGTGTGAACTGAATATTTAATTTTAATTAACTTAAATTTAAATATCTACATGTGGCTATTGGCTACTATTTTGGACAGCACAGTTCCACAGATTTCATAGGCATTTCTTGACAGGAAAAAAAAATAAGATTATATGGTTAAATAAGGTAGGAAAATGCTGCATTCCTCTCCTTATCAGAGATTCATAAGGCACATAAGCATATTAGAAGCAGGAAGAAGTACTGCAATAAAAAAAGATAACTTTTCTTGGTAATATTTTTTTCTCAAACTCATGTGACCATGAGACTTTTTTTTCTAAACAGACTATCGATTGACACCTTATTGTCTGTTCAGTGAAGTTTGGGATATGCTTGCTGAGCTATTTAATAAATGGCATTGAGACAAACTGTTAAACATTTGATAAAAAAAAAGTTAGGTCTCTATCTCATACCTTATATTACATTTTAGGTAAAATTTAAATGTTAAGAAAGGAAACAAAAATATTAGAAGAAAATGGAACTTAATACACTTATGTGACTGGCCAATAAACGTATGTAAAGAAACTCAACACTTTACTAGTAATCAAAAGAAATCAAGTTAAAGCAAGATTTCGTTTTTTACCTATCAAATCAGCAAAGATGAGGAAAACTGATAATAACTAGCAATGCTGAGAGACCATGGGAAAACAGGCATCTCATTGTTTATAGGAATATAAACAAATGCAAGCTTTTTGAAGGGTAATTTTCCATTATATTTTAATTATTAAGAAATATCTACATGCAGGTATTACACTTTCAGAAATTTATCTTAAGGGAAACATTAAGGATGTGTGCAAAAATTTAACAAGAATGTTCATCACAGCAAAACTGAAAGAATCTGAAAGTTCAAAAGAGGACTGGTAAATTTAAATAATAGGCTTTCATGCAATGAAATATTTTCAGCCATTAAAAAATAAAATTGTAGATACGAATTTATTGACATAGATATTCATGATATGCTATGAAAAGGAAGTTTATATAAAATTTGTACAAAATATACACAAAAATAATCAAGAATGATTATTGAGAGTTGATTAGAATTGATTATTCAAAATTTAAATATCATTTTAAAAAGAGAATTATTAGTACTTAACTTTTTTCCTTCTACCTTTTGATACTGTCTGCTTTATTTTTTTACCCTTTCTTTTTGTAATGAGCACATAACCAGTAAATACGGCTATTTCAATTCAGGAAAAAAAAAGATGTACCACCTCCCACTCTTACACTGACCTAAAATACGTCTGTTTCTTCAACTCACTGGTCTCACTCTGTCCTCTGGGGAAAAAAAAAAACCCAGAGAAAGTCTACTCTCTCTTCTATAAACCTTCAAACACAAAGATGTAAAATTAATCTATTTACCAAGGTTAGATTATGTCCAACTTCTAACGTATGATTCCATTTGTGATTTCACAAAAAGAATAAAATCCAAGACCAAATGTGCTTTTCATGGCAGCATAAGCAGAAATATTTTCAGGAAGGAAATTCGAACTTTTTTTTTTGGTTTCAATTTCCCCCTATTAAACATTTCCTTTTAAAGCTAGCCTAAACCATCCAAAGATTTGTATAAAGTGGAATGTAAAAATTACCATCAAGATTTATATATCTCTCTTGAAGGCAGAGATTATTAGATTTTACTCATCCTTGTTTTCTTCAGTGCTTGACAAACTAGAGAAATTTTAATAAATGTTTTTCCTGAACAAAATACAGAACTAAAAATACATTTTGAAAAACTCCTAAAAACACAAAATTGTTATGAAAATAGGAAGATCTCTTAATTTCATAAACTGTTTATAAATTTGAACATTCCTCTGACATCAATATTTTATAAGTAGAGGAATTCAGCTCTCAAAGTAGAAAAACTACTTGGTATGATGATAGTGCCTGTTAACTCTAACTACCGTAAATTCCATTTGGTCCTGCCTTGGGCCAGGGAGATAAACTAGGTGACTTTTTAGGATTTCTTCCGGAACTAAGGTTCTCTATTTATTGCTCTATTACTAGGTATGGCTATCAAGGGCTAAGGTATCATTGACTATGAAAAGAATTTTATTCTCAGTCTCATTTCTAACTCAAAGTTCCCATTTATAATTGTACCACGTTTTTTTCCTTCATCTAAACCTGATGTAAACACCAGCCTTTTCTTAAACTGTGCTTTGCCGAGAATTTTCTGAGAAATGACTTTATACAACTGTGAAGTTTAAAATAGCTGGGGTTGTTAAGACAGTTTGTGGGGAGGCGAACAGGTTCAATGAGAGGTCTGAGTAAGATAGTATTTTACAAAAGAGTGGACAGATTTTTATCATATGCATTAACAAATTAAAGCTAATAAGGTGTGCTCAAGCTAAAGTTATAATCTGCCTGATTTCTTAAATAACCACTGTGTTCAGCACACAGTAGATGTGTATGCAAACATAGTTTGAAAGAGTATGAAAACCCACCATCTTTTAATCTCATTTTTCCTGTAGATTTCAAAGCCTGGTAAATAATTTTTTTCATTAATAGTTAAGAGGTAAATTGTTATTACAAACTCCTACTTAATGGATTTCAAAAACGTGGCTGGCACATAGTAGGGGCTCAATAAATAATGAGTTAATGAAAGAAATAATGAATATATGTTTTACGTATTATTTTTTTTATGTATTTATGTTTTATGTATTGTATTCATAGGAAAACAAGATCTGAAGCGGCCCAATTATACATAAGGAATTTTCTGTCGTAGCAATTTGTCTTTAAATGTTAATTAACGCAAATATTTGTGAGTTATCTGACCAAGCTTGAATTATATATTATTAAGTAGGGCTAAACATTTCTAGCAACTGTTTATTTTAGCTGCTAATGTAAACTGCTAAGTTGCTACAACAAAATTAGAGCCAACTAAGGCCAAAAATCCCAAGCTATTGTTTTCAAGAAATTGAACCTACCACAGTACTCTGAGAGAGTATTTATTCATTGGCCATAAGAGAAGGAGGGCCTCAAGTTTTTTTTTTTTTTAAGCTTTTATTCATTTATTTGAGAGAGAGAGACAGCGATAGTGACAGATAGTGAGAGAGAGCACAAGCGGGGAGGAGAGGGAGAAACAGGCTCCCCCCTGAGCAGGGAGCGTGATGTGGGGCTCAATCCCAGGACCCTGGAATCATGACCTGAGCCGAAGGCAGACGCTTAACTGACTGAGCCACCCAGGCACCCCAGAAGGCCTCAAGTTTTTAAAACCTATAATCTAGATGCTCAAAAATAATAAATGTAATTGGGACAATTTTTTTCAGTTTCAGGATTGTGTTCTAGTGCTTTTCTGACAGCCGAAGGTGTGGAAGGGGTTGCCATTTAACTGGAAGCCAGAGAAAAGAAATTTCAGAGCTCTTTCGTAAGTAATAAAGATTCTTAAAAAGCTTCATAAGTTTCAAGTATTCTTGCTGCAGATAGAACTGTTCCCCGTTCCCCTAAAAAGGAGACAACAGGTGAACCTCAACCTTTATATAAATTTGATTCTCAGTCTGTATTGAACCATATCACTACCCATATGGTCTCCAACAATTAGATGGACAAGATCAATATACGCTAGTCATGCCGAAGAAGGTAGTTTTTTAGAGAAACTGATTCAGAAAGTTAACTTTACATTACTTATTTGGATTAGTAAGACTTGCACCCCATAATTACTTTTTTTGAATATGTTTAAAAAGGCATACAAGTTGGGCACTAGCTGGAATTTGTAAGTTTTGCATACTCTGGTATCAATCAGTTTCTAAAGAGATGGGTTATCTGGGCTTTGAGGACTTCCTTTTTGTTTGCTAATATTCTACTCATCCAAGAGGTTTAAGGGATTGACAAAGAGAGAGCAAACTCGACCTCAAAAAGTCAGAAATATAGGACTTAACAGGTGTAGATGGCATTTAACCAAGGACGGCCTTAGCAACACCTGGGAATCTATATATATGGTAAAAGCCATTACCCATCAGAAGTACTAACATTGGGCACCTGGGTGGCTCAGTGGGTTAAAGACTCTGCCTTCAGCTCAGGTCATGATCTCAGGGTCTTGGGATCAAAGCCCGTGTCGGGCTCTCTGCTCAGCGGGGAGCCTGCTTCCTTCTCTCTCTGACTGCCTCTCTGCTTGTGATCTCTCTCTCTCTGTCAAATAAATAAATAAAATCTTAAAAAAAAAAGTACTAACATTATCACTTATAATACAAAAGAATGGGGTAGCCTCTTGACCATGTCAAATGCTAATTAACCTCCACAGTGTTGTGCACATCTCTATTGAAAGGTATGTGATTTAGTCCAATCTATGTTTCTTTAGACTAGTTAGTCACACTGGGGAAACAAAGTAACTTAGCAGACCCTTTAGAGATCAAGTTATAGTAGAATTTAGTTAAAATTTTTAAAAATTATTTATTGGTCCAGACTCTTCATTCCTATCTTCTCTTTGTGACAATTTGACAATGTGTAGGAACCTACACATTACTGCTAGATTAATTTTTTAAACAGAACTCTAATTACATTATTCTACTCCAAAATTTTAACATCTCTTCATTATTTACCAAATTGAGTACTAATTATACCCTGGCATTCAATGATTTCCACAAAAAGAGCCCCAATGTATCTTTCCCAATTTATTTCCTAGTACTGTTTCCATATTGGGCCACAGTGGATTAGTACTTGTCGCTGCCCTTAGGTACAAGAGGAGAAGAAAATAGCCAGTTCCCTACTCCCACAGAGAGGCTGGGAAGTGAACGCTACGCCAGTACCTTCTAAAATACAGATGTGATCTGTCATGTTCTTGCTTAAAACCATTATAGTCAGCTTTTTATAAATCTATGGTCCATGGGCCAGGATGCAGTTAGAATGAAAGGTTCCATGAACTTGGACTGGGAACAAAATGGCCTCTTGATTTTAGATAATATCTAACTGAAATTTAACATTTTCTTCAATAAGTATAGGAAAATCCACAGTAGTATTAGCAGTCCCTATATCTTTTCACCAGTAGGAATATGATATTTTCATATCACACTGAAGTTGTACAAGTATCTCAAAATATAATTTATACTCATCACTATTTTGAAATTATTTGCTGCCAGATGTTATTTAATGCATAAAGAAACAGATATACAACTGCATCATACACCTGTTTTTTTAACATTTTTAAATTTTCAATAAAATTGATTTTGTTTCTATATATTTTATTTTCACATTTAAAAACATTCTGAGGGGCGCCTGGGTGGCTCAGTCGGTTAAGCGTCTGCCTTCAGCTCAGGTCATGATCCCAGGGTCCTGGAATTGAGCCCCTCAACAGGCTCCCTGCTCAGCGGGGAGCCTGCTTCTCTCTCTCTCCTTCTGCCTGCCACTCTGCCTACTTGTGCTCTGTATCTCTGTCAAATAAATAAATAAAACTTAAAAAAAAAATTCTGAGATAGGGTCCACAGGCCAGGCTGCCAAAGAAGTCCATGGTGTAAAAAGAAGGTTATTTTATTTTTATCTTTGTTTTTTATACCTATTAATTGCTTATAGTAGATAATCTAAACACTTTAGCCAGGAATTCAAGGCTCCTCATAATCTGTTCACACCCACTTTATCATCTTTATCTGCCCCACCCCTACCCTCCATATTAAGCCCTAGTCATACCAGACAACAGTAACACTGTCTTATCTGGAGGCAGATAGACAAGTTTTTGGATTAGCCCTAGTTAACAGACAGTAGCCATGCACTGGCTTTGGCTTTGCCATACAGAGACCTCTCTGCCTGCCAAGTGAACTGCTGTTTTAAAAGGTTTGTTTTCATTAATAGTATGAGCTCTTAATAGAGTTATGTCTCAACTTTTTTTTTTTTAAAGAATTTATTTATTTATTTGATAGAGATCACAAGTAGGCAGAGGGGCAGTCACAGAGGAGGAAGCAGGCTCCCTACTGAGCAGTGAGCCCGATGTGGGCCTCGATCCCAGGACCCTGAGATCATGACCTGAGCCAAAGGCAGAGGCTTTAACCCACTGAGCCACCCAGGCACCCTCAACTGTCTTTATATCTCTTTCCTAACTTACATGATTGATGAATAACAGAAGACAGATTCTAAATTGGCAAGACACTGTATGCCGTAATCTCTAGGGGAGTAAAGTTAGTCTTTGAATCTTAAACTGACTTAGCTCTTTTTGGGGACAGAATGAAGATGCCCTTGATTGAGCCCTAAGGTTGGATCCCCAGCTGATAGACGCTGGATGGTAGGGAAAGGGAAGAGAGCCCTGAGGTGGACTTCGTTAAGACTGAGGTATGGAACTGTGCTGAAGGGAAAGGCAGAAATGACGCTTTTCCCACTGCCCAGAGTAGTTATCCAAAACTTCCATCACTGTGCTCAAGCTTCTCATTCCATCCCCAACTCTCCCATCGAATGACTTCCATAGAAATGTTACAGAGCCAATGCCATCAACTTCCTGCCCTTCCTTACTTCCCATCCTTTCCTCTCCTCTAGTGGTTCTCAACCCTCAGTGCACCTCAGGAGCTTTAGAAAATACTGATGCCTGAGCCCCTAGCCCCAGAGTTTAATTGGAACAAGAGCATTGGTTTTATAAAAAAACAAACCACAAAACACACAAAAAAAGCTTCTCAGGTTATTCTAACGTGCACAGAAGGTTTGAGTTCCACTAGTGCCCTCGATGCTTTAAATTAGCTACCTTCATCCATGAATTGTCCACTTCTGGGTTCCATGGCACACTTTTATGCCTAAGTCTCCCATCTTTATTTATTTTTTAAAAAAGATTTTATTTGACAGAGAGAGGCACAGCGAGAGAGGGAACACAAGCAGGGGGAATGGGAGAGGGAGAAGCAGGCTTCCCACCGAGCAGGGAGCCTGATGCGGGGCTCCATCCCAGGACCCTGGGATCATGACCTGAGCCACCCAGGCGCCCCCTAAGTCTCCCATCTTTAAAGAAAACATTATTTCAGCCCACGTTCTCAGCCCCTCTTCTCTCTCACCCTTTACAAGGATGCTTCTTTAAAGGGGAATCTACACCTATGGCTTCCACCAACTCTACTCCTTTAACTTTTTACTCTTACAGCCAGTACTATCATATGCTTTTGTACCCGTCATTCTCTCTGTTCTATCTCCTCTTTCGCGAACACTAGCCTTTTAACACAAGTTAGGAGTAACTCAAAGGTCACCTTGGAAAGGGTTTCCTCTAGTCCTTCCACACAATTAGGGGCCCCTCTTCTATGCTCAGAGGGTCCTCTGTCTTTTTTCTGTCGTACTTTTACTTTATTTTTTAATTTTTTAAAAAATATTTTATTTATTTGAGAGAGAGACAGAGAGAGAAGGAACACAAGTAGGGGAAGTGGGAGAAGGAGAAGCAGTCTTCCTGAGAGCAGGGACCCCCACGCGGGGCTCGATTCTAGGACCCTGGGATTATGACCTGAGCCGAAGGCAGACAGCCAACGACGGAGCCACCCAGGTACCCCCATACTTTTACTTTATTACTACTGCGAATTCTCTCAACGTCTCCCACATAACACACTTCAGAAAGCTGAAACTGTTTCATTTGCTTCTCACTTCCTAGGGTCTAAAGCACGAGAAAGCACTCTGTGAAAAGTCTGAGGAATGAATGGAAAGTCAGACTGGGAAACGGAGGTCGGGGGCGGGGAAATGCGGAAGGGGTGGTGGGGAGAGGGCGTGTGTGTGGGAAGGGGCGGGGGCTAAGAGGGGCGGCGCTGAGAATCCTGCACCAGAACTGGGGAGGGGGCAAGGATATGCTAAATCTGCGAGGGCTGAAAAGCGGCTCCCTGCCGGGACAGACCGCCTGACCAACCCGAGTGGGGAGGCGGCCTCTTACCTGCCTCGGGCCTCACCACCCCAAACAGCCTTCAGGCACCTCTGTATTGGCCGGAAAGCGAGAGCTATGGTCGCAAACCCAGAGTTTTTTTACCCCAACCTTGCGACATTCCTCTCTAGTGGAGGGAGAATCTGAGGCACGCTTCCCAGCTCTGCCGTAAGGTGAGGAAGAAAAGTTTGGGCGGGGCCGCCTGGGGCGGACGAATGGGGCGTGCCCGCGCAAGCGCCAGAGGTACTCTCCGGCGGCGTCACGTGCGGGGGCCAGGCCGGCAGGCTGGCCGGCTCCGGCGGGCGGTAGGGGGCGTGGGAGGTAAGTGCGCGCGCGCCTGCTCATCTGCAGCCGGGGAGTCGCGCGGGGCGGGGCCGCGTGCGCGGGTCGGGGGCGCGCGGGCCTGAGCGGACGAGGGACGCGGCGGCGGTTGGCGGTGGCTGCTGAGAGAACCACAAGGACTGTGAGAGGCGGCGGCGGCGGCACCCGCGGCACCCGCAGCACCGGCGGAGACAGCGACAGCGGCTGAGGCAGCGGTCCGACGCGTGCTCTCTGGGCGGGGTGCGGCGGGGGATGTGCTTGCCCGGCCCGGGCGGAGTCTCTCTGACAGGGCGGGGGATGCGCGGCGGCCGCTCTCCCGGACCCTGAGGCTGCTGGGCCCACCCTCCCGGAACCGTCCGACCCTCGGTAGCCTCAGTCTCAGCTGTCTCCGGCGGCCTGACCCTGGGGCCGCGGGTGGGAGGTGGCTTCTGGCGAAGAGGAGGGGGCTGTTGTGGCCACCGCGGCGGAGTCCGAGGTAAGACCCGCCCAAGCCGGCCAGCGGCCCTGCCGCCCGGCCCGGCCCACGTCTCGGTCTCGCTCTTTGGCTCCTGCGGGGCCGCCCCGCCCCGCCCCAGCGGAGACGCCCCGAGAGCGGGTCTGCCCGCGAGCCTCCCAGACACCCGATCGCTGCGCGGGGTCCCTGGTAGACCCCACCCAGCGTATCTTCCATTGCCCAGACACCATTCCGGCCCTCCAGCCCCGGCGGTTCTGTCACGGGCCCCCACCCTAGCACAGCTCATTAGAAACCCCCTCGGACTCTCTTCGGACTCTGAATGGAGCCTCCAGACTCTGTTACGGCCTCCCGTAAGCTGACCCGGTCACAGTTCCTCCGAGACCCAGTCACGGCCGCCCCCTAACCCTTAGCAACCCCCAGCTCCAGGGCACATCCATTGCAGCCACCCCCTTCCTGGTGACCCCTCCCAGCTCGCTCCTCGTCAGCCCTACCCACCACCTCGGCTTTGGGGTAGCCTGTTTGGTGATGCTCTCACCTCCCAGGGGATCTGGTCAGCCCCTCTGTAGACATCATCAGACAGCAGCCTCTCCCCCAGCCCTTCTCTCGGGCAGACCTTGTTATCTTTCTCTTTTCTTTGGTTGAAAGGGTTTGCCATTAAATCCTGGAGGGATGTTTGCTTAACTTAGTGTCTCCCCGCCCCCTCCGCCCCCCGCCCGTGGAGCTTAAGGGGGACCAACTGACACCCGTGTTTGGAGGGTTTAATCTGGTGGCTGAGGAGGGAGGGACGGGGAAGAGTGTGGAAGCCCAGGGCAGAGAGTGTGTGTGCTAATAGGTCACACAGCCTGCTTCTCATCTTGTCTCTTCTGTAGAACGTGTGACATTAAGGGACCTCTGTAAGGATTAAATCACGTAACACTAAGGGATGTGACACTGTTTCCACGTAATATCATTTGCTTCACCTTCCTGTAGATTTTTACGCATTTTTTCTGTTTTTGAATGATACCGGGGGATTGTTTTTTTAATGCGTTGTTTTGAATTTGCTGGAAAAATAAATTTTGTAGTTTTTTTAATCCTTGAAGATTTTAGTGTCAGTTTAATAATAAATTTCTGCTTCCTGAAGCAAGTACAGTTATCATGCAGTGTTGACTGATGTCATTACCAACAGCCTTCTCAGCAGTAGTGAAATAGTGGATAAAATTTTGTTTGTGGAAGTTGAACTTTTGAGTTCTCAAGAAGGAAATGTAATGTTACACTAAATGATCAGTACCTAATTTTAACGTTGGTGTAGGGATGAAGTATAGTGAGGTTTTTGTAGTTAGTACTTTTAAAATTTTTATTTTGTGTGTGTGAACCTGAGGAGGGAGAACATCATATTAAAATTATAGGTAATAATTAGACATAGTATAAAAGTCAAGAAATTCAAAGGAATATTAAGTAAAAAGTTTTTCTTCCCCCTGTATCCTCCAATCACCTGTTTTCACTCTTTAGAGGCAGCTTCTATTTCCATCTTTATGTGGGTCCTTCCTGTGATATTTCTAGCATGCACAAACCAGGTCTTCAGGAACCTGTGAATCATCCTCCACTCTGTACCTTACTACCAATATCAAGTCCTGAAAATTCTTCCTTATGATATTTTAGATAACTTCTTACTGCTATTTTTGTTGTTTCTCCTGTATTTTAAAAAAGATTTTACTTATTTGAGAGAAAGCAAGAGAGAGAGAGAGAGAGAGAGAGAGCGCGCGCAAGCATGAGAGGGGGGAGGGTCAGAGAGAGAAGCAGACAACACGCTGGTGAGTGGAGAGCATTAAGTGGGGCTCTGTCCCAGGACTCTGGGATCATGACCTGAGCTGAAGGCAGACGCTTAACCGACTGAGCCACTCAGGTGCCCCGTTTCTACTTTATTTTAACCCCAGATGTCTGTTGTGCTCCTGTAATGTTTTCTAAGTAGTCTTGTTGCTTTCTCTTCAGGCAGAAAAGATGCGACTTTTTCTCCCGTTCATTCTCTGCACTGCTGCCAGATTAGGTGTTCTAAAATGCTTTTTTCGTTAGGCTGTTTCATTTGCAAAGAAGAGACTCAAGTTACAGTAAGTAGTAGAGTGCTTTTTGAAAGGAAACACGCACAAGGGAACCTAGGAAAAGTTAAACAACTTGGACTCAAGAAGAATAGGAGTTTAATAAATAAAGCTGGAAGCAGGAAAAGACATTTTACTCTAGAGCTCTATGGTTAACTTGTCTTAACTACTTTGCTATTTCTCTTTGACTTACTTTTTCTCTCTACTCCAGTTTCCCCCTCACCCCTATCTCCCAAACTTCCATTTATTCCTAACTTCTGCCTCCTTATAACTACTGTGTCACTCCTGTGCCATCATTTTGCCTTCTGGATGCTCTCGTTTTAACTTGAGCTCCTGTTTGCTAACTTCTTCCTTCTCCCTGGGATTTTGTGGTTTGAATTCTTTTTTTTTTTTTAATTATTTATTTATTTGACACAGAGAGATACAAGTAGGCAGAGAGGCAGGCAGAGAGACAAGGAGAGGAGGAAGCAGGCTCCCTGCTGAGCAGAGAGCCCGATGCGGCCTCGATACCAGGTCGCTGAGATCATGACCTGAGCCGAAAGCAGAGGTTTTAACCCACTGAGCCACCCAGGCGCCCTGTGGTTTGAATTCTTAAGAACAATCTCTTTGGCTCAGGTCTTTTTCTCATGGGCTGCTACAAGTCTGTATACTTGGGTCTCGTGATCACTCCTGGCCATTTAGTGTTGGCCATGTGTTTATTTGTGCATGTGGGTCTGGGGCAGGATCATAATGTTGAAAAGCATGGGGCAGTGTGCAGGCTAATTTCTCACAAAATGGGATTGCAAACATGGTACATACTATAATTGGTATTTGTAGTACAAAACCAAATCTGATCATGTCCTTTCCTATTGAAAGATCTTCAGTGCTTTCTCATTGCTTTCAGGATAAAGCTTAACTGTAGCATGGCCTGTATGTGAGATTCTTCATGACCTGTTATTTCTCTAGGCTTTCCTTCCTTGCTCTCTTAAATTCTTTGATCCACCCTTACTGAACTGAGGTTTCTGCTCAGATAAGGCACTTTTTCTCTTGTCTTAGTATCTCTGTTCCTTTCCTGTCTTTCCCTTCTCCCATTCAGAACTCAGGTCAGTTACAGCTTCAGAAAGCATTTTTTTTTTTTTAAACCTCTAGGTTGAGTTAGATGCCACTCCTGTGTGCTTGCTTCTTCATAGCTCCCTAAAGAAATTCCTAATTATTTGTCTATTTTCTTCACTAGGCTTTAACATCTTTGATATCCCTGTAATATAGGAAGGAAGGTTTTTAGATTGGGGATTTAAATAAGCTTTTTGTAAATTTTAAAGTATACAAAAAAGTACACAGATCCTAAATGAATTTTCACCAAGTAAACACACCAGTGTACTCAACACCCATAGTAAGATGGAGAATATCACAACTCCATAAGCCACCTCATGCCCTCTTCACTAATCCAGTTCAAAGAGGATTTAATTTTAAGTGGGAAAAACTCTTTAACGTACAGATTTTTCTATGTATTTTGTGTGTATCTTTAAACATAATGGAGACAAGGATATTGGGATTTTGATCCTATAGAAATAACAAAAGTTATGTTGTAGAAGTACAGTTTTTGCATACTGATATGTAACAGATTTAAAATCGCATTGTACTAATACTCTAATATTCACCGTGGGATGTTTGTATTTAGGTAGGTTTTCTTGTTTATAAGTTTAATATTTTAGAGTGGCAAAAAGGATATCATAGATCAAAGAACATTTGTTGAAAATCGCCTGTTAATTTTGAATGGTGAACTTGCTGGAGATGTGTAAACATGTAAAGCTCTTTCTAAATGGTGTTTGGCCTCTTAGTTTTAATGTGAATTATGTTGCTAGCATATTTTGGCAGTGGGGTCATCCAACGGGCAACTGGAGTGTAATTTTACATGTACAGTGAGGAAAGTACTAGCTGTCCTATGTCATAGACAGCTGGCTTGCTAAGAATTGGTTCTTTTTTACAACCAGCAATAATTTTAGAGTGTATTTTTTCTTTTTCTCAGTTTTTGATTTTTCTTTAACATTATGTAGCTCTTTGAATATGAAAGTATTTTTTTAAACATACTTTTTCCTTAGATGGACTTTTCTGTCTGTAAATATTAAATCCATTAAGGCCAATTGAGTGGAAAGAATACGGACCTTCAAACCTGGGTTTCCAATGACCTCAATTCAATTTCCAGCCTCGTCACTTAATAAGCTGTCATTTATAGGCAAGTCACTTAACATTTCTGAGCTTCAAGAATGTTCATTTCTCAAACTGGAAGTATTTACCTGAGACAAGATTATCATTAGAGTTAAACACTTTATGTAAAACAGTAAGCACTTAGTTGATATTCAACAAGTTCCCCCCACTCCCGCAAACATGTCTGTTTCTTGTTATATTTAAATAGGAGATCAGAAATTTAAAGAATTTCATTGTATGGTGTTTAGAATAAGTGGCTAATCAAACCTAGGTGCTAATAGAAGTAAATCTAGAAAGATTGTTGGCTAGCTGTCTTTCAAGTGTGATCATACTTTTGAAGTAAAAAAATTTCAAAGAAATGCTTTTCTTGATTTCTTACTAATAGTTTAATAGATGTGTTAGAATATATTTTGATTCACTCTGAGGTATCATAGAAAATGTTCTGTTTGCCAATGACAAACATTCCTTAAATCATTGACAGATTGTAGTACTATTGCTGTTTGTAGTGTGTAAGTATTTGTTTGAAATCTGTTTACTTATATTGATCAGATGATAGTGGGATGAGTAATCTCTGGATTTTTTTCTTTTTTAAATGTAAGGGAGAAAGTTCTTCAGGTGACTGTGTAGATACGTGTTTATAAAGGACTTTGAGATCATATTCTTTCCTTACTTGCTTTTGCAACTCTGTCTTCTTTTAGTTATCTTCCTGACCCTCACCTCCTTTTTTTTATAATAAAAACTTAGAAAAAAATATTTTTAAAGATTTTATTTATTTATTTGACAGAGAGAGAGAGAGATTACAAGTAGGCAGAGAGGCAGGCAGAGAGAGGAGGAGGCAGGTTCCCTGCTGAGCAGGGAGCCTGATGCAGACCTCGATCCCAGGACCCTGAGATCATGACCGGAGCCAAAGGCAGAGGCTTTAACCCACTGAGCCACCCAGGTGCCCCAAAATTTAGAAAAATATTGAAAAGTTGAACAATTAGAACAAAGGTCCTTGATAGGTCTGCCCCTTAGATTGAAGTTACCAGTAGCCATCCTTATTTGCTTTATTGTTTTCTATATGTATGTGCACTTGTATACTTTCACTGAACCTTTTGAAAGCTGTGAATGTTATGATGTTTACCTCAGAATACTTCAGTATATATCTTCTAGGAAAGTAGATATTCTTGGGGCACCTGGCTGGTTTAGTCAGAAGAGCTTGTGATTCTTGATTCTTGGGGTCATAAGCCCAACATTGGATGTAGAGGTTACTTAAATAAAACTTAAAAAAAAAAAAAAAGAAAATAGGTATTCTCCACAGTCACCACTGTGCCATTTCCAGCATCTAAGAAAAATAACAGTAATTTCCTAATAGCATTTAATATTCAGTCTGTATTTAAATTTTTCCATTTGTTCCATAAAATGTTTTTTTCAAACCAGAATTCAGTCAAGATTTTTGCATTGCAGTTGATTATCTTTTTAGGCTGTTTTAATCTAGAAAAGCTCCTTCCTCCACTCTTTATGATATTGATATTTCTTTGAGAAGATCAGATCATTTCCTTGTAGAATGGCTTTGTTTTCTAAAGTTATCTGATTGTTTCTTTGTGCTCTTGTTTTACTTGTTCTGTTTTACTTGTTCCTTTGTTCACTGTATATCTTATAAACTGGAAGTTATATTTTATATTTTATTTTTATTTTTTTTTTAAAGATTTATTTATTTGACACAGAGAGAGAGAGATCACAAGTAGGCAGAGAGGCAGGCAGAGAGAGAGGAGGAAGCAGGCTCCCTGCTGAGCAGAGAGCCTGATGCGGGCCTCTATCCCAGGATCCTGAGATCATGACCTGAGCTGAAAGCAGAGGCTTTAACCCACTGAGCCACCCAGGTGCCCGGAAGTTATATTTTAAAGGCTTGATTAGATGCATATTAAAAAAGATTTGGTAAGAATACATCATAGGTGATGTTATATTTCATATTACATATTATGGGAGGTATATACTATCACTATTAGTGATAAAAGTTTTATGAAGTTTAAGGTTGGTGTTTGCTGTCTTTCCATTGTAGAAATATATTTTTCCTGCTATGATCATCAAGTACAATAATCTGTGGAGTATAATATTATACTTTGGTACCATATAAAATTCTGTTCTTGAGTATCTAGGGCGCCTGGTGGGCTCTGTCATTAAGTGTCTGCCTTCGGCTCAGGTCATGATCCCAGGGTCCTGGGATTGAGCCCCACATCTGGCTCTCTGCTCAGCGGGGAGCCTGCTTCTCCCTCTCCCACTCCCCCTGCTTGTGTTCCCTCTCTCGCTGTCTCTCTCTGTCAAATAAATAAAATCTTAAAAAATATTTAAAAAGTATGCTTTATTTAATAATTTTAGCATCCTTTATTGAACCTTAGGCAAATCAGTTACTTAACTGAAGGTTGAAAATTGGTGATTTTTCTAATTCTGTAATTCTTTTACACTTATTAGCTATCATTCTTCAGTTAACAAGAGCTTTTTTTTTTTTTTTTTTTTTTTAAAGATTTTATTTATTTATTTGACACAGAGAGAGAGATCACAAGTAGGCAGAGAGGCAGGCAGAGAGACAGGGAGAGGAGGAAGCAGGCTCCCTGCTGAGCAGAGAGCCCGACGTGGGCCTCGATCCCAGGACGCTGAGATCATGACCTGAGCCGAAAGCAGAGGCTTTAACCCACTGAGCCACCCAGGCGCCCAACAAGAGCTTTTTAACCTTCCATCAGCTGGGAGTGAACTGTAGTCCTCCTGAAGGGTGGAATTTATTTACTCTAAAGAGTAAATAAATGCTTAGTTCTTTCTCATCTAATTTTCAGAGTGAGCCGTTGGTCTAATGGTTATCTACAGTGGTGACAATGAATGGTTTTACATTCTATCGGATTTTTATTTGTTGTATTATAGTGGGTTACATTGGTTTTTTTGATGCTGAAATTGTCTCAGATAAGGACATTGGGAGCCCCTCCAAGCATACTCCTCAGTTCTTTTATTTTTTTTTTTAGATTTTATTTATTTATTTTAAAGAGAGAGTGTGTACGCATGTGCAAGAGAGCATGAGCAGGGGGAGAGGCGGAAGGAGAGGGAAAGAGAGAATCTCAGTCAGACTCCATACTGAGCGTGGAGCCTGGCTCAGGGCTTGATCTCACAGCCCTGAGATCATGACCTGAGCTGGAATCACGAGTCAGATGCTTAACCTACTGAGTCACCCAGGTGTCCCCTCAGTTCCTTTTGCATAAATGCATTATTAGTTTTTGAGCGAGTCCTTACTTTTGGGTATAAGATATCTTGGCTCACGATGGACTTTTCCTGTTTTAGACTGCAATCAGCAGTTTCTCTCAGGAGCTCTGTCTCCTTTGAGTGGAGGATGATATTTAGAAACCAGTATCTGGATGCTAAGTATGCTCCTTGGTACAGGACTGTCATTGTTTTTAGGTCTTGTCTGGAGGGGAAAAAAAAGCATGAGGTTATATTGATAATTTTAATTCAAATTTAATATTGTGGGGTTTCTTTAATCTTTTTAAAGTTGTTTTAATATCTTATATTGAAACTCTTAGTTTTTATTAATATTTATTTATTTATTTAATGTACACCTAAAGTAGTTTCAAAATAAATAAACCTACGCAGTGAACCTTAAGATTTCTTTGCATTTCATTTTGTCCTTAGAATGTATCCCACTAAGGATATACTTTTTGTTAGTACTATGTTTAAAAGTCGCTTGAAATCATTATTTTCTCAGTGTGATTGTTACCAGTTTAGTATGTATGTAGTCAGGTCCATTTGTTTTTCATTTTAGGGTTTGCTTCCCCTGGTTTTTTGGTTTAATGTTACCCTTTGAACATATGAAACACTTACATAGTTCAAAAGGAGACACCAAATGAAAAGGTATATATAGAAATCTCATTTTCCACCCCCCATTTCTTCTACTCTGTTTCCTCCTTGCTCTCCCATAAAGGTAACCATTTTTTGAGTTTTAGATCGTCATTGCAGTATTTTCTTTCAAAAATAAGATATATGTATGTATTCTCCCTTCATATGCCAAAGGTAGGGGTGTTTTTGTGTGTGTGTATCTATCTATATATACTGTTCTGTACCTCTTTTTTTTTATTCCCTCCATTTAATATATTCTGGAGAGCACTCCATATTGCATTCAGATCTTTCTGATGGAGTCATAATACTCTGCTGGGCTGGTATGCCATGATTTTATGAATGAGTCTAGATCTGACATTTGTGTTTAATCTTTTGGATTAATAAGTAATACATAAGGAATAAATTAATTAAAAAAGTTTCTTTCTGGGCGCCTGGGTGGCTCAGTGGGTTAAAGCCTCTGCCTTCAGTTCAGGTCATGATCTCAGGGTGTTGGGATCGAGGCCCGCATCGGGCTCTCTGCTCAGTAGGGAGCCTGCTTCTCCCTACTCTCTCTCTGCCTGCCTCTCTGCCTGCTTGTGATCTCTCTATCTGTCAAATAAATAAACAAAATCTTAAAAAAAAAAAAAGTTTCTTTCCTCAAGTAATTGAGAAGGAGTTGGTTTCTTCCAGAGAGCCTATATTTTTAGGGGGCTTTATTGTGTTTTTTGTTTGTTTGTTTGTTTTGTTGTTTTTTGTTGTTCAGAGACTTTCAGAAGTAGACATATCTTGGGACATAGGTCCACTTTCTTGCCCCTAAATATTAGGTAATTGGTAGCAGTGTAATTCTGCTTTAATTGTTGTATGAAACCTGGATCAGACAATAGATGATTTACTTGTTTTTTCTCCCTCTGCTTCTTGGCTTCTTAAAGCATTAGGACTAAAGATCTGATGTCCTGGGTGTTTTCAAGTAAGGATAACTCAAGTTCTGTCCCCACTGTTTTTTTCCACTACTTCCCTCTCCCTAACTTTAGCTTTTCTTATTCTCTTTTCTGCCTTAAACGTCTCAGATTTTAGATTCCAAGCATTCAGTGACAGTTGCTGACAGTCTGATGTGTATAGTAAGATGTATACTATGAGTATAAAGAGTAAGAGATCAGGAATATTAAAGGGAGAGGAAGGGTACCTCTTAGGATAGTAGGAATTCAAGCTCTGGGGCTTGTGAAATAGAAACTGGAATTTAGGAAACCTAGCCATTCAGATTTTAATTGTCTTTTACTCCAGTGATTCAAAGTAATTTGTTTCACTTATTGGGTTTTTTTAATTGAAGTGTAGTTGACCTACAATGTTGTATTAGTTTCAGGTGTACAACATTGGGAATCCACAGTTCTATACATGACCCATTAGGCAGTGTTCACCATGGTAAGTGTATTTACCATCTGAATTTGTTTCATTTACTGGACATTCTATTTGAGTATCTACCTTAAGCAACTTTGGAGGATACAAAAATTATATAATTATAGTAGTTTTTTTTAACGCACACTTACATAGTTTGCTTTATTGTATTAAATTACCATAGCAATGTATGCAGTTGTTACTTTTCCTCTTTATTCATATGTATAGCAGAGTAGAATAAAACTTGCAGTTTAAAGAAAATTGTGAAGTGAATATTTGTGTTGTTATCACTCAGGCCAACAAACCAGGATTGCCTCCCCTATACCTCTACCTTCCCTTGCTGTTGTTGATATACATCCCCCTTTGTGGAAGTAGTTAATACCCTAACGTATTTTTTAAAAGGTTTTATTTATTTTTTGGAGAGAGAGAGAACCAGAGAGAATGAATGGGGGAGGGACAGAAGAAGAGGGAGAAGCAGATTCCCTGCTGAGCAGGGAGCCTGATGCAGGGCTGAATGCCAGGACCCTGGGATCATGACCACAGCTGAAGCAGATGCTTAACTGACTGAGCCACCCAGGTGCCCCTGTACCCTAATTTTTTGATTATCATTTTCTTGATTTGCTTCATAATTTTGAATCTCAGATATTCATAAACAATATAGTTTAGTTTTCCTTGTTTTTGAATTTTGTATAGTATTTTATGCGATTTAAAAAATTAAGTTCAGGGGGACCTGAGTGGCTCAGTTGGTTAAGCATCCAACTCTTGATTTCTGCTCAGGACATGATCTCAGAATTGTGAGATGCATGCAGTACGGTCTTGTGCTCTGTGCTGGGTGTGGAACCTGCTTAAGATTTTCTCTCTCCCTCTCCCTCTGCTTCCTACCCCTGCTCTCTCAGTAAATCAATAAATAAAGTAAAATAAAATAAAAAGTTTAGTTCAGCATTTGTGAAATTTGTTTTAGGTTGTTGTAATTAGCCGTAGTTCATTAGATTTCACTATGGTCAAGTATTTTGTTTTATGATTACACTGCAATTTATTCATTCTAGTTTTAATGGACATGTAAGTTTATTTCATTTTCTTGCTTTTATACAAACAGTTTGGTGGTAAGTGCTCTTCTACCTGTTTCCTGTGTGCAGATGTTTCTCTAGAATTTGTAGGAATGGATTTGTCAGGTTGTAAGGTATGCACATGTTCAATTTTGATAATGGCAAAGTGTTTTTCAGAATTACTATGTTAATTTATACTTCAACAACACAGTATTTGAGGTCCCATTGCTTTTACATTCTTTTTTTTTTTTTTTTAAGATTTTATTTTTAAGTAATCTCTACCCACCCAGCATGGGCCTTGAATCCACAATCCCAAGATCAAGAGTTGCAGGCTCCACTGACTGAGCCAGCCAAGCACCCCTTTATTGTTCAACATTCTTAATGCTTGGTATTGCGAATCTGAAGGGTGTGATGGTATCTCATGATTTTAATTTGCATTTCTGTGATTACTAATGAAGTTGTACATCTTTCATAGTCATTTGAGTTTTTTTCAAATGATGTGCTTGTTCAAGTTGTTTGCCCAATTTTTTTCTTTTAGATGGCCACTGCTTTTCAGGAATTCTGTATGTGTTTTGGATGCTGGTCCTTCAGTTATACCTGTTAAAAGTATCTTATGTTTTTGGCTTGTTATTTTACTCTCTGTGGTGCCTGTCGATCAGCAGAATTTCTCAGTTTTAATATAGTTGAATTTACCAACTTTGGCTAGTGTTTTTTGAACCCTTTTAAAGAAACCCTTTCCCAGGCAACACTACAGAAGATGTTCTCCAATATTATCTAAGAGCTTTTAAGTTTTGACTTTTCAAAAATTTGCTCTTTATCTGGAATAGATTTTGTGTGTAATGTGAGGTCTAGTTTCATTTATTCCCACCCCAGATGGATACTTGATTATCCTAGCATTGATTTTGAAAAGTTTATCTTTTCTACACTGATCTCAGTGCCACATCTGACATATAATTAAATATCCATCTTTGTGTAGGTGTGTTTCTGGACTTGGTCCTCTGCTGTATTGGTGTCTATTCCTGTATGTGTAACACACTTTTTTTTTTTTTTAATTTGACACAGAGAGAGAGATTACAAGTAGGCAGAGAGGCAGGCAGAGAGACAGGGAGAGGAGGAAGCAGGCTCCCTGCTGAGCAGAGAGCCCGATGCGGCCTCCATCCCAGGATGCTGAGATCATGACCTGAGCCGAAAGCAGAGGCTTTAACCCACTGAGCCACCCAGGCGCCCTGTGTAACACACTCTTAACTACTTCTGGCTTTATAGGTTTTGATAGCTGGTGAGGCAAGTCTTCCCGCATTGCGCTTGTTCATCAGAAGATCCTTGGCTGTTTTTGGCCCATTGCACTTTCGTATATATTTTAGAATCACTGTGTCAAATTCCACACACACACATTCACACTAACTAATCCAATGTAAAAACATTTGGGATTTTTAGTGAGACTTAGTTGATTCTATAGATTAATTTGGTGAGGACTGGTATTTTTCCAACATTGAGTCTTAAAGTCTATGAACATGGATATCTTTCCATTTCTGTAATGATTCATAATTCTCATTTTTTCTGTAGATGCTTTGTCATTTATTTGTTAGATTCCTGAGCACTTCATATTTTCTGATGCAATTTTAAGCAGTGATATCTTTAAAAGATTATTTTCTGATTGTTGCTGGCATATAGAAATATGAAACAAATATCAATTTATATCTGTTTCTTTTTTCTTTTTGTTCCCTTGCCATACCTTTCATCCCAGTGACTTATTCATTCCATAACTAGAAGACTGTACCTCCCACTCCCCTTCACCCATTTTGCCCAACCCCTAAACCCCCTTCCTCTGGCAGCCACCAGTTCTCTGTATTTGTGGGTCTGTTTTTGTCCTTTTTTTTTTTTTTTTTACATTTCACATACAAGTGATATCATATGATATTTGTCTTTCTCTGTCTGATTTATTCTACTTACATAATACTTACTTACTTACATACTCTCTAAGCCCATCCATATTGTTGCAAATGGCAAGCTCTCATTCTTTTTTATGGCCGAGTAATATTCCATTATATATATGTACATATATATGTATACACACATGTATGCACACACACACACACACACACATATACCACATCTTCTTTATTCATTCATCTGTTGATGGATGCTTAGGTTGTTTCTATATCCTGGCCACTTGTAAACAGTGCTGCACTAAACATCGGGGTGCATATTTCTTTTCAAATTACGGTTTTGTTTTCTTTCTTTCTGGTAAATATCCAGTAGTAGAATTATTGGATCATATGGTATTTCAATTTTTAATTTTTTGAGGAACCTCCATACTGTTTTCCACAATGGCTGAACCAATTTGCATTCCCACCAGCAGTGTATGAGGATTCCCTTTTCTCTATATCCTCTCCAACAGTTATTTCTTGTCTTTTTGATTCTAGATATTCTGACCAGTATAACGTGGTACCTCATTGTAGTTTTAATTTGCATTTCCCTGATGATTAGTGATTTGAGCACCTCTTCATGTGTCTGTTGGCCACTTGTATGTCTTCTTTGGAAAAATGTCTATTTAGGTCCTTGATTTGTAACCAGTTATAAAATTAACAAAAAGTTTATAGATTCTTTCAAATTTTCCAATACAAAATTATGTCATATGCAAATAAAAACAGTTTTATTTCTTGTTTCTAATCCTTATGGTTTTTATTATTTTTTCTTAGCTTCCTTTGCTTCTTAGGATCACCAGTATAATGTTGATAGAAGTATATAGGTTAAAAAAAAAATAGAAGTATATAGGGGTCATCTTTATCTTGTTCCTGATACCAAAGGAAAAATGTTTAGGCTTTTCCCATTAACTATGCTGTAGGTTTTTGTTAGGTACCTTTTACCAAATTAAGGACGTTTTCTTCAATTCCTAGTTTGTGAAGACTCCTTTTGAGACATGAATAAATATTGAATTTTTAGGGATTTTTAAAAATATGGTTGATTGTATTAATTAGCCATCTGATAATAATAATTGGTTTTATCTTTTCTTTCCTGGGGTATGCCTAACTTGATTATAGTATATTATACTTACAATGCTGGTTTTTGTTTGCTAATATTGGTTTGGATTTTTTGCATACAAGTTCAGAGGTAAGATTGGCTTATGATTTCTCTTTCTAGTCTGGTCCTTGCCAGAATTTTTGATTTGAGAGTTATGCCAGCTTCATAAAAAGAATTGGGAAGAATTTATTTAAGCGATGTGGATGGAACTAGCTAAGTGAAATAAGTCAGTCAGAGAAAGACAATTGTCATATGATCTCTCTGATATGAGGAATTTGAGGGGCAGGGTGGGGGGTCGTGGGGGGTAGGGAGGGAAAAAAGAAGCACGAAGTGATTGGGAAGGAGACAAACCATAAGAGACATGAAACAAACTGAGGGTTACTGGGGGGTGGGAAGGTAGGGATAGGGAGACTGGGTTATGGACAGTGGGGAGTGTTTGTGCTATGGTGAGTGCTGTGAAAGGTGTAAGCCTGATGATTCACGGACCTGTATCCCTGGGGCAAAAAAAAAAAAAAAAAAAAGAAATATGTTGTGGAAATAATTTCATCCAGAGAATTTGAAAACAGCTTCTAATCCTTAAAGAGTTGAACTTCCAGTGCATTGGAAAAGTTGGATTTTTTAGAATGACTTCTCAAAAATTTAAAATAGCTGAGATTTTACTGGTGTACCAATAAGTAATTTGTGACTTGCTGTATGTCTAATTGTTTGCAGTAAAATAATGGTTAACTAGCACTTTTACATAAAACTATTAGCTTCTTATCATGAATACTTATTCTTCATAAGTTATTTAGCATTGTTATCTCACAGAGTGACAAAGTAGAGGTAAGATTGTTTAGAATTCCACTTAAAGTCATTGGCACAGGGGTGCCTGGGTGGCTCAGTGGGTTAAAGCCTCTGCCTTCGGCTCAGGTCCTGGTCTCAGGGTCCTGGTCTCAGGGTCCTGGCATCGAGCTCTGCGTTGGGTTCCCTGCTCAGCAGGGAGCCCGCTTCCTCCTCTCTCTCTGCCTGCCTCTCTGCTACTTGTGATCTCTCTCTCTGCCAAATAAATAAAATAAAATCTTAAAAAAAAAAGTCATTGGCACAATATAGTTTTTGACATATAGTGAATGAAGACACCTTTTTAAAAGGATCAAAACCTAAGAAAACTTTTAAGATTAAACTTTTCTGTAAGTGGTCTGGCAATATTGTGTTGATAAAAATCAAGATCTTGAAGGAATAAAAATGATACATCTTTCCATAATGTGTTGCTTCTTACTGAGGCAGTAAGGCCATATTTGATGAGTATTTTGAAGCATTAACTTAGTTGTTCAGTGTACTATTCTAATGAAAACAAAATTTTAGTCTTTATTCTTCAGTAAGTTGGTAAGGGATACTCTATTCTCTGAACATACTCCTATTTTTGGAATGCTGTTGCTTTGTAGAAATGCACATCATTGGTCAGAGAAGGGAGACTGGATAACTGGATAAATGAGCACAGACCTATTAATGTAAGTAGAAAAGTCAACTCTTAGCATATGTTTTATTAATGGAAATCCACAAAGCTGGAATCTTTTTAGATAGTATTTGAAGAACAGAGTTTTTCACTTTAATAGCTACATAGAGTTAAACGTCGAATTTTCCCAACTCAGGGAACAGCTGCAAAAGATAGCCTTTTGGTATGAGCAATAAGATAAATAATGGAAAGCAGCATGGTGTTTTGTTCATGGACCAGAAGTGCTCTCATTGGTTGGTGATGCTGCTGAATGCCTAGTGTCAGTAGTGCCAAGGCTGAGAAGTGTATGTGAAGCAGATGGTAAAGGGCTGATTGGGGGTAGGGAGGGGAAGGTGTCAGAGTGGCAAGTGGCAAATATGTCAGATTACATATTTGATAGTGTGTTGGAAAGCAGATGTCTGACTATCATAAATAAGAGTAGAAATCAAAAGTGATCACAGTCGAGGGGTAGAAGAGAAAGGAACTTGAGTATAATATTTCAAGCTCTGATGGGAAAAGAAAGCCATACATATATGAGGCACAGAGGGAGGGCATTGTATTTCTCAGGCATGGCAGAAAACTAGAATTCATATCCTGTAGAGTTCATTACAATATAGTATCAAGTTAAGGTGTATTAGTAATTGTGTACCGAAGACTGATGTATAGTTGTGTTAGTTTGATAGGACTGTCATAACAAAATACCATAGACTGAGTGGCTTAAGTAACAGAAATTTATTTTCTCATAGTTTTGGAGGCTGAAAGTCCAAGGTCAAGGTGTTGGCAGGTTTGATTTCTCCTGAGGTCTCTCTTAGGCTTGCAGATGGCCACCTTTTCCTCACATGGCCTTTTCTCTGTGCATGTGCATCTCTGGTGTCTCTTCCTATTTTTTTGTTTTTTTTTCCAGTAAGGACAGCTGTCTTACTGGATTAGGGTCTGATGATCTCATTTAACCCTAATTACGTCTTTAAACATCCTATCTCCAAATATAGCCACATTGGGGGTTATGGCTTCAACATATGAATTTTGGGGGAATACAATTCAGCCCATAATAGTAGTGTAAATCCAAACAGCAGAACAGAATAGAAGCTAAGTCTTTTCTAGAGAAAGCCATGGTGGAAGAGTATAAGAGAAAAGACGAGCATAGGACAGTTTTGATGGATTGGTACATTGTTTATTCGTGTCATGATAGCATATCTCAGGTCAGTTCTTTGCATATTTGGAAATAATGGATGCCATTGAATGCTATATTATAACCTCACTATTAAAGTTTCAGGGTATCAGACCCTATGCTAAGGTTTTTTGTGGGGTTTTTTTGGAGGGAGTATCTAGGAGTCAGCTAAGTAGAGAAAGAGGAGGGTGCAATGGAAATACCATAATCATTGTAGGGATAGAGTTCTTGATAAACAGATATCAGCAAATAGTGCTTGTTTATTGCCCAATCACAGCTGTGCAACTTAAAATTTCTTATATGTATGGAAATATTTACAGATAAAGATCTATTTCCAATGTTAATTTATGCCAACGCTGTTTATTCTTAATGGTTTAGGAGACCTTGAGTTAAAAAATTCATTAAAAATTATATTTGTTGGGGCGCCTGGGTGGCTCAGTGGGTTAAGCCTCTGCCTTTGGCTCAGGTCATGATCTCAGGGTCCTGGGATTGAGCCCCACGTCAGGTTCACTGCTCAGCGGGAGCCTGCTTCCCCCCCCACCTCTGCCTGCCTCTCTGCCTCTTGTGCCTACTTGTGATCTCTCTCTCTTTCTGTCAAATAAATAAATAAATCTTTTTTAAAAATTATATTTGTTCATTTGTACAGATTGAAGAGGTGGTGTTCTATTAATTACTTAATAGCATTAATAAGTTTGTTGGTATGTCTGTGAGCTTTATGCTTTGCTTTCCTTTTCATTTCCAGTGAAGATGATATAAACTATGGAGCATGCTCAATTTTTTATTATAGCACAGGAATGTCAGGTCATATCTAAATTTTCATTAGTTAATTTTGGATTTCAGCTTTTATGAGTAAAGGCCAGGTGATGTAAGGGTAAGTTTTTGTTTATAGTTGTTCTTGTGCTACAAGGGCAGATTTGAGTAGTTGGCAAAGAAACCATACAACCTGCAAAGATTAACATATTTATTGTCTGGCTTTTTACAGAAAAAAATTGCAGACCCCTGCACAGACCATGATTAAATGCCATTGAATAGTAATGCAAGTTAAATAACTTGTTCTGGGTCTCACAGCTACTTTGCTTTTGGCTATCGTTTTTGATAACTTTTTGGAGAGCCTTTTAATTTCAACAAACTGTGGTACCAAATTTACATATTATTTGTCATTGTTAGTATTTCCTGTTGGTTACTTTCTGTTAGTAGCTCCTCAATTCCATCTATAAAAGATCTCCAAATGGAGGAAGAATATTGTATATCAGTGCTGTTTTTTTGTTGTGTTTTTTTGTTTTTTTGTTTTTGTTTTAGCTCCCTAGGGAGCTTTTGCTATAAAGTCAGTGCCTTGGTGAACTATTGCTAAACAGCTAATCCCAGCTCTAGTTTATGTATTTGTTTGTTTCAGTCAAACACATGGTTTCTGTGGCTCTTCCTAATCTAAATTTCTTTATATTTTTATGAGACTATTATTGATACTTTAATTTAGATTCCCTTGAGGTATGAAAAAAAGCATGTTGGCTCTATGGAATAAATTTACTAGAGTGGGGGTACACTTAAATCTAATAGCTGTAGCCAAAATGCATTACTTGGCTATGATTTTTTTTCATGTTCCATGGACCCTTATTGCATCGGTAGTTGGTTGAGGTAGGTACACTTTCTAATTCATCCTAGTTATAAGAGCCACTTGGAATAATTTTTAAGTATCTGAGGCAAATGTTGCAAGTTGTTGATCTTGACATAGGTACCTCTTTTGAGGTAAATACAAATTTAGTGGAAGGTCACTCTTACTGGGTCGTTAGTAGTGGCTTAGCTTTAACTTCTGGGAACAAATGATTTGCTGTATCTCCACAGTGTCTTAAATATTCATATTGTTAGAGAATGATATTATAAAAATAGATTACTAACCATGAATGATTTATAATAAGAAAGATGAGATGTCTGTTAATAGGTAATGGAATACTCAATAATAACTTATTTATGTCTCACACTAACCCCATGAGGAGATGGGGTACATGCCCAGACTTAACTAGCTCTAAAGATAAATCAAATTCAGAATGGTCACAAATGATTTCCATGGTTTCAAATCCCTAGGAAATTTCTCTATCCTTGTCTGACTTCATTTACCGCTTCTTGAAATACTTTTCTTTCATGAGCTTTCACTTGACTGGTGGTTTTCTTCTGCTAAAATGTGCTGTCTAAAGCAGGGTGTTTATCCTCTGTTCTTCAATTTCTCTATTAGAAAATAGTGATAATAGTGCTGCTTAGCTCCACAAAATTGTTCTGAGATTGAATGACTCAAATGAATAGTTTGGCACATATTAAGTATTCTAAGGGTTAACCATTATTACTGCTATTATTACTGTGTAAAATAAAGTCATTAGCTGCTCTACTTTTGACTCCCATTCTTTACCTGCTGGCCCACTAAACATTGGTGACCCATACAGCTTGGTCAAAGTTCTTTTTCTCTACCTACAGTCTCTTTGTATGTGAGTTCATCTAGTCTGATTGCCTAAAATGCCATCTATATGCTGATGGTTACCAGATGTGCCTTGTCTCTAGCACAAAACAAACCTCATTTGTTTTCCAGACTTGTATATCCAGTTGCTTACATGATTTATTTTCACTTGCATACCCTGTAAATGTTATAGACTTAACTTGGCCAAAGACATACTAAGCTATATTCCCCCTAAACAACAACAAAAACACCAACAAATGAACATGAACAAAACTGTTTTTCTCCAGTTTTCTCATTTTAGTAAATAGAACCACTATTTACCTAGTGCTTTCAGTCAAATAAACCTAAGTGCTGTGTTTGTTCCCACATCTAATCCATCAGTGAGTGCAGAATACATACCCAATCTGTCCACTTCTTTCTTTCCCCACTGCTGCTAGTTTATTAACAACCATTATCTTTCTGCCTGGATTGCTGTAACAATCTTCTGACTGGTCTCCCTGCTTCTACTCCTCCTTCCCTCCCTTCTCTAATCCATTCTCTTTAGAGCAACTGGAGTAACCTTTCAAAAACAAATCAGTAGTACTATTCCTTGTATATAAACAACAAAATAAAACAATACCCAGAGATTTTCTGTTACATTTAGAGTGAAGTCCTGGGTATCATCCAACATCCAACCCCTTTCTACCTCTGACCTTATCTCTCTCATCATTTTCCTCTTGGAATACTTTGTTTGAGCCACTCTAACCTCCTTTCTGTTCTCAACCATGCCAAATTTATTTCTGATTTAAACATTTTGCATTATCTATTCCTCTTAGCCTGGAGTATTTCTCACATAGTTATCATAGTTGGCCGCGTCATTTCATACAGGTCTCTCACCACCTCTCTGAGGCTTCACTGTGTGCTACTGATAACTAAAATAGCATATAGAGTCCTCTAGTATAATGATAGACAAATTGCTGTCCACAGGCCAAATCCAGCAGGTGGCCTGCCTGTTTTTGTTCTGTCTGAGAACTAAAAATGGTTTTTACATTTTTAAACATTTAAAAGAGTAAAACAAAACAAACAGAAACCCCGAATATGTGACAGAGGCTTTATGTGACCCACAAAGCCTAAAATAATTTTTATCTGGCTCTTTCTAGAAAAAGACCTATGTCTATCCAAAATTACTTTGTTCATTTGTTTCCTTTGTGTTTTATTTTGTTTTGCCCTCAGAATGCTTAATTTTAAGAGTTTTGGAACATTGGTTAACCTGGATGGAGAAATTGAGCAGTAGTTAATAAAGGGGACATTGGGATTATTGTTAAAGAGTAGAAAAACAGGACAAATAAAAAATGTAGTAGGGACAAAGACTAAGGGACATCTCCCAAAGTGGGCAAGAAGAGATGATCTGTTAGAAGGATCTCCTGCCTACATGATTCTGAAAGTCCTTCAGAATCATTCATATGGAGGATTCAAATATGAGTTTAAAGTATACCTGTAAAACTATTCAAGTGATTAAGAGTGTGCATATCTGAAAAGCCATTAAGTACCTGAAAGATGTCATATTATGGACATGTGTTCCATAAACAAAGTAGTAGAGTTGAAAGATACTCCTAGGCCACACTTCTAAATAAGTGCTGAATTCTTATTGCTCATGCTTAAGAATGTGGGAAGTGAGTCACTTACAGTCACTGAGCATATCTGTCTTGTCAACAAGACCTGAAAATATGTGGACATTTATGAAGTTTTTAAGTAGATCATTCCATAGGTGAACTCCCCATCTTTGATTCTTATTGAAAATTAAAGGAAGTAGTGCCCAAAAGAAGGTTATCTTGAAAGAACTGAGGGAATAAAAATTTATGAATGTGTAAATTAAAGTCTCTTTGCTTTGTTCTTATATTTACTGCTGGGTGTAAATAATATATGTTCCTATTGTCTTATGTGTTTCTACTGTCTGATCAGTATTCTTCCCTCCTCTCTTTTCTACTTCAAAAGCCTGATAAGTGGTTTATCACAAATTATATAATTGCTTATGAATCCTTTTTATATTACTGATTCTGTTAATAGTGACTATTATGAGGTAAAGCCCTTTGTGATAGAATTTCACATATTCAATATTTTTTGAGTTTCTACTAGGTACCAAACATTGTGTAGCAGATATAAAGACAAATACTCTGCTTCAGGGGCGTCTGAGTGGCTCAGTCAAGCGTCTGACTTTTGATTTTGGCTCAGGTCATGTCTCAGGGTTGTGAGATAGAGCCCCACATCAGACTCTGTGCTGGGCGGGGAGCCTGCTTGAAATTCTCTCTCTCCCTCTCCCCCTCCCCAACCTCTAGAACAAAAACAAAAAACACTCCGCTTCAACAAGCACTTAGACAAGTAGGTGAGACTGGCAAATACGGAGTAAGCAGTTGAGAGACAGTTTTGGAATTTAGTGGCTAGGCTGAGCTCAGACATCACTGTTGCAAAGAAGCCTTCCTTTGGACCCCAGTGTGCCTCCTAGTTTCCCTTTATTATTTACCAGTCCTTATGCTAAAGAAAACCTAATGTTGAACTGTAGTGGGGTCAGAAGATTTGATCTCTGTTCTATAAAAGCTTATGATTTCATAGAGGAAATATGACATGTACCTTATTAACTATAACATGAAGCAGTTTATGAAAGGCAAAGTAGCATAATGTTTAGGAACCCAAATCCTAGGACTAGACCACTGAGGTCCAAATCTTGGCTCTGTCATTTAATTGGCCTGATGCAAGTGGGCAATCTCCAATCTCCATGTGCTTCAGTTTCTTGATTTGTAAAGTGAGGATAATCACATTTGATTAGGATTGTTATGAGGATTAAATGATTTAAACACATAGTGTTAAGAGTGTTGCTATTGTTATTGTCATGTTTTTTTATTTGTGCTACGTGTAGCATATTGGTTAAGAAATTGGGACCTGGTTTCTCACCCCAGATCATCCACATACTAGTTATTTCATCTTGGGAACATCACATAATTTTTCTGGAGTTTGTTTCTTCATCTGTAAAAGATGATAATAAAATACATTTCTTATTAAATGAAGTAATGCGTACCACACATACAACACAGTGTCTGTATGTTCTCAATAAAAAGGAGTTATTTTTCTTAAAGCTGTGAATGAAAATGTTGTAGACTTGCAAAGAAGTGAAGTGCTGCTGAGATGTAGCACATTCTGGAGCTTTATAGGAGCCATTAAATGCATGTTCACTTAATACATTAATTATTTAGAGATTGGGAGCCTAGGGAGAAAGCTGTTTGAAGTACAGTTTTCTTCTTATAAGGACTGTGGAAGGGTAATTTGATAGTCTTGTAGACAAATATCATTGAGCTAATGTAAAATGATATCTCAGAATAAATGACCGAAAAAAAAAAGTAGAACTTTTTTCCTAATTACAAATAGAATTTTTGTATTTTCATTAAGAATCCTAAAGAATTGTAGGATTCATATTCTGTCAAACTTTGCGTTGTATAGTAATTTAGAATAAACTTGTGAGGTTTTCTGCAGGATAGGAAATTCGCTGAGTAAAACAATATTAAAATTTTTTTGTGGCCTTAAAAGTTTTTTTTAGAATGAGTAAACATTTTGAAGCTTCTGGAATTTTATTAATTTAAGTGGATAAAAGCACAGAAATGTCATAATTACACCATCCATATTATATATATTGGTGTATTAAGAAAAATCTTAATTACAAACACTAGAGATCTGTCTTGTAGAGGGAGAGATGTTAAATTAAAATTCCCATTTTGGTCATAGTGTAGTTTCCACATGGTGTCCCAGTAGAATGGCAAAAGGTCAGTGTATTTTGAAACTGTTAAAATAATATAATTAAAGAATAAATCCTTGGATTAATATTTAAACTACATGCTAATTTTTATACTTTACCCAGGTATTTAGTGATTATAGTAAAGTGTAATTTTGAGACGTTCTTAAGTTATACAATAATAATTGTAGTACTGGACTGATAGTATATTTTTAAGATTTTATTTATTTTACAGAGAGAGACACAGCGAGAGAGGAAACACAAGCAGGGGGAGTGGGAGAGGGAGAAGCAGGTTTGCCACCGAGCAGGGAGCCTGATTTGAGGCTTGATCCCAGGACCCTGGGATCATGACCTGAGCCAAAGGCAGACGCTTAATGACTGAGCCACCTAGGCGCCCCTGATAATCAATATTTATTACTTGGAATACCATTTTAGCTTCAAATAACCAATCTTCCTAGTTAATGTAAAGTTTTTCCTTTCTTCTTTTTTTTATTGTGGATACAGTAAAACGCACAAGTCTTCAGTTTTCAGTTTAAAAATTATGTATGTACCTGTTATCCACCACTCAGATCAAGATAAAGACTGTTCATAAAGCTCTATAAGGCTTCCTTTTGTGCCCTGCCTCCTTCTCCTAAAGGGAACCATGCTTCTGAAGTTTATAACCATAGATTTATTTTGTTTGTAAACTTCATATAAGTTGGATAGCTTAGTTATATCTCTCTGTATCTGGCTCTTTTCACTCAGCATTAGGTCTGTGAGATTTATGTTGTGTATATTAGCAATTTGTTCTTTTTTAATGCTGTATTGTATTCCACTTATTAATTTTATTGTTGGTCCAATTTTAATTGTTTTTATTTTTTGGCTATTTTGTGAGTGAAGTGACAATGAACATTCTCATACATGTCTTTTAGTGGACATAGGCCATTTTGGTGGAGGTTTGGTAGTTTCCCATTGTGATTTTGATTCGCATTTCTCAGATGAATAATGAAATTGTAATTGTCAACTAACACTGCTAAGCAAACAACTTGAAAATTGCCAGTGTGTACAACAATAAGTATTTATTTTTTGGTCATGATTTTGTGGGTTTGCTGGCAAAGCTCTGCTTTGCATATCTCATCTTCCTGCTGGGATTAGTAGGCTAGATAATGCATGTCTCAGAGTGGTGGCACAAATGTAAGAAAGCCTAGCTAACTGGGCAAGTATACTTTGAGCCCTGTTTACATCATGTCTGTTGACCTCCAACTCTCCAAATTAAGTCATGTGCTTCATCCAGTTCAAGGGATGAGGAGGTGTACTCCACTGGACTTGAGGATAGGTAGTGAGTATTTTTGAACAATAGTCTGATCCACTGCAGATGTTGAATTATTTTTCATATCCTTATTGGACATTTGGATATCTTCTTTTCTTAACCATCTTCCATATATATTGCTAGGCACACTTACTATAGCAGCAAAGTTGATTAACTGCTAAGGAAAGGAATTTGATTACTTGCTCATTTAAATTAATTAATTTTAAAAAAGATTTTATCTTTAAGTAATCTCTACACCCAACATGGGGCTTGAATTTATACCCCAAGGTCAAGAGTCACATGCTCTATCAGCTTAGCCAGCCAGGTGCCCCTATTTACTCATTTTTAAAGCTAGACATTGTCAAATTATTGTTGAAAACAGCTCTTACAGAAAGTCAAATAAAGTGGTGTGTACAGATGAAAATAGATGAGAAAGTAGGAAAAAGGGGAGAAAAAAACTATTAATAAAATGACTGTCTTAAGCAATAAAAATGATTCCTAAAATACATGAATTAATACATATGTGAATTTGTTTATTTCTTCAACAAATACATTTTTGAGCTGTGGATATCTATGGTGGAAAAGACAAATCTTTTACTTTTTAGTGGGGAAGCCTTCCAGTAGACAAAAAACCCAAATAGTAATATAATACTAGGTAATGTATCAGGTTCTCTGATTAAAACTAAATCAGTATAAGGACAATAGAGTGGGGGAAGGAGGGTTATTTTAGTAAAGAAAATCCCCTCTGAGGAGTTGGCATTTGAGCAGAGACCTCAGTGAATGAAAGAAGGTCCAGGTAGAAGATGCAGGAAGGAAATGTAAAGGTCCTAAAGCAGGAATAAGCTTAAATTCAGAAAAGGACCAGTGAGACTGCAGTGGAGTAGAGTGAGGGAAAGATGAAGTTAGACCACAGTAAGAGGTTCTAATTTTATTTAATTGTGTTATGGAGAGCCATTAAAGGTTTTGATAAGAGAGTGACATGATCTATCTTTCAGAAGGGCTGACTCCCCCTGTTGGGTGTAAAATAGACTGTAGTGGAGTAGTGACAGATACAGGCATATCATACTCTTTAACTAGTCACTAGTTTAGATGAGAGAATGATATTGGGCTTGAACTAAGGTGGTAGAGATGGGAATGGCAAACAGTGGTTAGATTCAGGATATATTTTATTTTTATTTATTTTTTAAGACTTTATTTATTTATTAGTGTCAGGCAGAGGGAGGAGGAGAAGCAGGCTCCGTGTTGAGCAGAGACCACCCCCCCCCCCAAACGAGGGGGCTCGATCCCAGGACTCTGTGATCATGACCTGAGGCAAAGGCAGACGCTTAACCATCTGAGCCACCCAGGCACCCTGATTGAGGATATATTTTAAAGGCAAACCAATAGTACTTATTGTTGGATTGGATGTTGAAGAATTTCCTTATGCTGGAGGTTGGAAAATTTTTTTAATAATGCATTAGGGGAAGCTAACTGCTATTACTAAACAACCCCCAAATATCAGTGACTCTACACAATAAAATTTTCTTATTTACATCAAAGTCCGATGTAGGGGGATGGGGTGATGGTGGGCACTCTTCTCAATGTGGTCATTTGAGACTCATCTAGTGGCTCTGTATCCCATAGGACCTTAGAACTTTTCCCTGCATCCACTCCATTTTCTAGCAGACAAGGAAAGGCAGCTTCCCCCTCCTTTTAAGGGGCTCTTACTGGTTCTCCTGAAGGGATGTATGTCACTCCTGCCCATATCCATTGGCTAAGGATTCACTTGCATGGTCCCATATAATTAACTGCAAGGAAGGTTGAGAAATAGAGTCTAGCTGTGTGCCCAGGAAGAGGAGGAAATGGGTTTGTAAAAAGAGTATTTGGAGACTTTTGAAATAAAAGTTATTGTAAAGTACATAGTTCGCCAAGTTTAAAAATAAAAATATTTACATATCTAAATATTTAGATATTTATTTGTAAAGATAGATATTTATATGTAGATGTTTATTTGTAAATTTAATTGTAGGTACTAAAAATGAAGAAATAGGAATATTAGCTCTTGAACACCACTTTCTCAGTTATTTTTGTATAATAAGTTCAAAATGTTTAATAGGTTTTATGACATTTACAGCTATATATAAATCAGTATTGTTTTCTCAGATGGACCTTACCTTGATAGTAGAATGTTTTCCTTTCATATGTACTGGTGAGATTTTTGCTTTGAGTTATTTTCTTTACTGTGAAACTAGATTTTTACTTTTTGACATGAATTTGCCTTTTATTCTTTTACCTCTTATTACTGAATGGTAATATATGATCTTACTAACATTCATCAGTAGATCCCTGTGATAAAGTGAGTGTAAAGACAAAAGATACTTCTTTTTTTCTTCTTGGAAGTAACCTTGAGAACTTGGTAAAGAAGTAAAAGCAATCATAAACATTTTTTGAAAATTAAATTTTATTAGCACACAGATGTAAAATATGGCATTAAAAATCTTTAGTTATTTCTTTTTATCTTTTTAACTGAACTTCTAATTTAAAGTAAACTCTGTATTCCCTAACTTTGTTTTCTTTTTTCACCACAGTTTTCCTCTATAATTAGTCTCTTCTAACTCGGGCCAGTGAATAACAGCATAAGCTGGCCTATTCTGAACCACACCCTACTGACCACAGCAACTGTCTCACCACACTGTTTCCCTCTGTTAGCATATACTTTTGAAATAACTACTTTGGGATAGGGAAAAAAATATTAAATAATTTTCTTTATAACAGATAAGCAATGTGTAATTGCTATATAAGTGCCAGCTAGGGGGTTAATTCTTTATATGGATTGTTTAAAATATTTTATTCTCCCAATCAGCCATTTATCCATAATCTTTTTATCTGCTGGATGCCATCTTTATCATAATTATGGTAAATGTTCATAGACTTTTTTTGTTCTTTAAGCCTTGATTTGCTAATTTGAAAGGTATTAGTTTGTTCCCTGTCTCAGATTTCCTATTCAGCTCAAATGAGGTAATGCACATCAAACTTTTGATGAAAACTGTTAAGTGGAAATTTTGAAGATTACTCAGAAGTCTAATATTTTTGTCCTTTTTTATATGTGTATGCCTCTATATACAATTTTATATTTTAAGTTTTTACATTTGATGATATATTGTACATCACTTACCATATTTCTGTATGCCTGGCATTACAAGTATCCTTCACCATCTAAATCTGTTTTATCCAATCTTCAGTTTGGATAGTGAAATTGGATGTCGGGGGTACTGCTCTGTTTGAATCTATTTGTTTCCCCAAGTTTGGAAAGCAAAGAGCATGATTGTGAAGAAAGTATCTGAAAGTTTATCTAAATATGTTTGAGTCCTGAGTTTAGACTGTGAAATTTTTAGATATATCAGGAATTTGAATAACAAGGGATAACTGTATTGTCAAAGGGTATTGCACTGAAATGCTACCTATTGTAGGGGGTTCTTTTGCAGAGAACAGGAACCCAACTCAGAGTTGGGCTCAGAGTGGCTCAGGATAAAAAGAATTGATTGTCACACTTAACAAGGAAGTTCAGTGGTGGAGTTTATTTGAGGCACAGCTAGATTCATGAGCCCAAACACTGTTGATAAGGCTTTGCTTTATGTATTTGTTCATTTCTTTTACTGCATAGAGGCTTCTTTGCATTCAGGAAAGATGGATGTGAAAGGTTCTAGATTTACATCTTTCCAGATAATCAGCCCAGTAGAAAAGAAAATGCTTCTTTCCTAATAGTTGAAGCAAAATTCCAGGACGGAATTTCAGTAAGCAACCGCTGTTGCCAGGGGAAATGGAATAAACTGATGGGCTGGGCCTGGGTCACAATTAATACTACCCTTCCCCCCTAACTGGGGGATGAGGTCAGTCCATTCAAACTGTGTCAAATGACAAGGGAGGTAGTTCTTCAAAGGCAAACCAGTATTGTACTTTCACTAGAAAAAAGGGTCAGGCTAAACTGGTTAGCTGTCCATGTACCTGTGTTATAGTGTGTTACAATTTCTTCCATCACCTTTTCTTTAGTTGAAATACTACAAAATGTATTTTCTCTCAGCACCCAATTTGACTTTTACTTGGCATTGACCTACTATAGGTAAAATTGGGTTTCTATATACTATCTAGTGATGCAGTTGAGCTAACATGCACTTTTGTCACATCTTACCTGAAAATCTGTTTCTCAGTCTTTTTTTTTTTTTTAATTCTTGAAGAGAAAGAAATAGTGTGTTTTTTATTTTCTGAGAGAGGCACCTGTCCACCTTTGACCTAAATCTCATTTAGTCTTGCTTACCAAAGAACCTTGGCTCATCAGATAGACCTTCCATTTTCTTAAGTTTTCAGCATCTGCTTCTCTACTTGATTCTATTTATAGCCATAAAGACATGCTCCCAAGCCCTCTAACTAATGAATGAGTCACTCATACTTTTTTCTTTCTTTTTTTTTTT